>JAJOZX010005400.1:0-322475 GCA_023014485.1 Bathynomus jamesi | reverse complement strand
ATATACCCATGCTGTCACTCTTAAACAATCTTTTCAGACTGCAATGTCCTCAGCCTCATATGGGGTTCCTGCTGCATAACTTGACAACTGTTCACAGCGCATTTCTCACCTCACTCACCTGCTTCTCAGCCTGGCATTCTCCTACAATAGGCTGATTAAAGGCCAGTTTTCACTTCCAAGTTTTAGCCACTCTGGCCCATTCCACCACAAACTTGATTGTGAAAGATCTTTCACCGAAAATTCCTCGTGTTGGTAAATCAGGGGTTTTGGAGCCTCTGGACAATGCTTCATTGCTTGGGATCTGTGTGCGCTTGAATTTCCTCCACCTATTGGCAACAAATGGTTTCCATTTCCTTGCCTGACTTCTTAACCAGTGCCAAAACTATAGTGGAGTCTGTCCAATAATAGCTTGGAATTTCATAGAGGGCCAAAGACTTCGCACTGTAATTGCAAGCCGACTAGCAATAACGGCACCCATCATTCCAACCTTGGAACAGAAGCCTTTTCAAAGGTGCTACTCTACTCTTTGCAGCAACCAGCCTGCAACTTACTTCTTCCTCTTATATAAATACAAGTGCATAGGCTTCCTCACTTGCATCACAAAAGAGTGCAGCCTCCAAATTGTCTGACTATTGTTCAACTCTCCAAAGTACCATCTTGGGATTTCAATGTCTCCAAGATGTGCCAATTCTTGAACCAATATTCACCTACCACCATATGATTTCAGGTAACTCTTGGTCCCAACCAAGTCCAATTCCCAGAGGCTCTGAAACCAAATTTTTGACTTTATCACAAATGGAGCCAGGAATCCAAGAGGATCAAAGACCTTCGAAGCCAAACTAAGAGCTGTCCGTTTTGTCCACCTTGTCTCATTCTCGGCCAGCTCTACTAAAGATTCCCATTGAAGGTAAAAAATCATCATCTTGCTGCCAAACATGCCTAGCACCTTGCGTCTATTGCCCACAACTTAATACCAGAATCCTCCAATACTTTCTGCTGCGTCAGGTACTACAGAGGAATGACTCATAAACTCTTGTAATTGCGAATGATTGGTCTGCCATTTTCTGAGCTCCATGCCAGCCTCCTCATTATAGCTCTAGCCTCCATGAATATCTGTTAGCCATTTCTGTATTATCCACGGAACATAGCAAATCATCAACATAAAAATTTTTCCTTATGTGTTCAATAGTGTTAGGATAGACTTCAGAATATTTCTTAAAATGGTACTGCATAGTAGCTGCCAACAGAAATGGACTAGAGCTGAGGCCAACAACACTGACTTCATTCTATATGCTTGAACCTTAGGTTCATTTTCCAACAAGTCTTTCGTATCCACCCACAGATACCTTACTGCATCTCTGTCCTCTGGTTTTAACTTATCCGCAAAAAAGCTTGCTGCCACATCTGCAGTCAATGCTACTCTACCAAACCTGAATCTCAGTAACAAGGAAAATAAATCTGCATTTAAATTTGGCCCAGCATCCAAACAGTCATTCAAGGACACACACCTTTGTCCTTGGCTGAGCCATCAAAAACTACCCTCAGTTTGGTGGTAGTTTTGTCTCGCCGTACCACTGCATGGTGTGGCAGATAATGTGCCTCCTGGCTCACCAGCTCACCTTGCACCCTTTCAGCATAGCCCTCCCTTACATAACTTAGGATGGCCTCATCGTATTCAATTAACAACTCCTCATTTTTTCTTAGCCTGTACAATGAAGTCTCCAACCTCCGATTAGCTAGCTGAAGGTTTGAACCGGGTTTGCAAGAATCCTTCCATGGTAGGCCAACTTCATAGCAACCATCTCTAAACCCAATCCTTTTTCAAAGTGCTCTAAAACATCATTGTTCACTGTACTTGCCTGGTTGTCCTTTATACCAATAGATTCAAGTTCCCAAAACGCTTTCAAATGCCTTTCCAGACCATGGCTGTTCTCCTCAATCTTAACAAAGAGAGCCTTAACTTCCATTTCATTGCAATAACTACCATGTAGCATCCAGCCTAGCTTACTTTCAATAGCTACTGGGCCTTGAGATGTACGGACAATATTACCAGTGATGAAGTCCCAATAATAGTCAGCTCCAATCAAAAGACTAATATCTTCTGTTCCCTCAAACTTATTATTGCCCAAATTAATTCCTTTAACTTGCAATTCTTGGACACATGCCATATCTAAACAAGTAGTGACTGGAGCACAAAGTTCCTCAATCTCTACAGCTTGGACCTTGATAGTGGGACTTTGCGGTAACAACCCTTTAACCAGAACTTCTACCTTCTTAAATTTGGTTCGGTTTTGAACGGAACCCCCAAACCCAGAAATTCTTAAATTTTCCCTCTTAAGTTCTTTAAACTTCAATTTTCTGGAAATTCTGGTCTTAATAAAACTACACTGGCTACCACTATCAAACAACACTCTTACAGTAGCTTCTCCCTCATTCCCAATTAATAAGGCTGCAGTTGTTTGCAATAATCCCCCTTTACTTTTACTCCCTTGCATAGCAGTGGCATGTGCCACTGATGTCTCTACTTCTGGGGTAGGCCTACTAAGAGTGTTTTCACACAATAATGGCTGATGCCTACCATGACATTTTTTGCACAAAATTTTAAACTTACAAAACCTTGCTCTATGACCTTTCAAAAAACATTTAAAACATGCTGTGGACTTAGTTACCCTGTCCTTTCTTTCCTCAAAGGGTAAGGCCTCAGCCACCTCACATTTATATGACTTGTGGTTGCCTTCGCAAAATATACATTCCTTGATTCCCTTTAATTTATTCTCAGAGAGGCATGTAGAGCTGACACTGTACCTGGGCTATTCCTTTTTGTGGAAACTTTGGTGCTGTGCCTGCCTTGTCCTCTTGTTTACCTCCCATGTGCAAACTCAACTCCCTCTCGTCTTGCTAATTCTGTGCCTAAAAGACTTAACATCTGCTGAAGGGGGATGTACACATGTTCTGCAGAGTGTCCCCTACTTAATTCAAGCAAAATTGAGCTAGGCAATTTAGACTCCAGTGTAGGAACCAACATTATACCATACTTTTCCATTCCTACACCCAAGTTGTCCAGGGACCTAGTTCTAATTTCAAATTCATCATATAACTGCCGTAACTCCTTGACACTATTAGGATTATTAACAGGAGGTATAGTTAAAAGTGCACGGAGGTGGCTTTTAATTAAGATCTCTGGCTTACCAAACCGTTTCTTTAATATATCCCAAGCCACATTATAATTAGCCTCTGTTAATGCTAATCCTGCTATAGTCTTTGCTGCCTCCCCTTCCAAGAGGGACCGCAAATAATTAAACTTCTCCACGGCACTTAACACTTGACTAGAATGAACTGCTGATTGAAAACTGTCTGCCCATCCTTGCCATTCCTGAATACTCCCAGAAAATGTTTTGAGTACAAGCCTCGGTAATTGAACTACAGATCTGTTAACCTTAACTTCACAGCATCATTTGTTGGAGTGTTGTGTTTCATTATTAGACCTGGTCTCTAACTGTACTGAGCTGCTAAACTCTTTTGCTCGGAGGCCTACGTTAATCATATCATCAATAATCTCTTCAAAGTAAATTATGTTATTTTCTATTTCATCCTCTTCTATAAGAGTCTCAATTTTAACATTTACCTCACTTAGAGCAACCTTTTTAGTTTCTAATATGGCAAGCTTCGCAGTCACTAAGCGTAAATCCTCTTGCTCTATGGCAGAATCTATAGTGGCAATGACCTTTGTAATTAGACCTTTGTAGGCACTTCTCCTTTTTATAAATTTGTTCAATTCAGATGCACTCATCTTCAATGTAAACAACCCTTGGGCTCAATACCAAATGAGCTGAATTGGCAGAAATACTTAACCAAACTGATCAAACGCAAATTTTACTTTCAAATAAACTGAATTGCTGAGGGGGTACTAACCAAACACCAGTATGGAATACCAAATTTTCCACCCAGGACCTTAATTCAATAATGACCCAAAATTAACCAACCGGAAAAAAAGTAGGCCAAAAAACGACAGACGACTGGCCAAGTTTCGCAATTGGGCGACCAAACTTTACCCTGGACCTTAATTCAATAATAACCCAAAATTAACCAAACCGGAAAAAAGGTAGGCCAAAAAACGACAGACGACTGCCAAGTTTCGCAATTGGGCGACCAAACTTTTTACCCTGGGACCTTAACTCAATAATACTGAACCCGTCTAGGCCTAACTTGGGATACAATTTGCACAATCAGAACTTTGCCGAAAAATGGTCACTGACTCAGTCTTGGGGTAGAAATCCGGTTCGAAGGACCATGTTATTTTATTTATTTGTCGGGTTCGAAAATCCCAGCTGAGCCGTGAACGGCCAAATTCTAAAGGGCAAGTTCTACCTAAAGCCCAAGTTAAGCTAAATTAAAACTTACGGATTTGAGATCCTATTAGGTCCTACCTCAGGGTAACCTCAGGGTTGCTGACTCGATGCGGGCCTACCTTAGACCTTAAATTACATGAACTTAAAAGGTAAACAAAAGGGTACTATTTGTGGTCTTCTTTCTGAACCTTGCAACAACAACGCAACCTGGACTATTGCACGATGCAACAATCATGTATCTAAACAACCAAACTGAATTGCAAGAGAGCTCTCTATCAAACCACACCTTTACGTACGACCTTCCACAAACGAGTAGAAAAGACGCGCAGCGTCTCAAAATGATGCCAACAGTGTGACCAAACAATGATGCCACAAGAGCTCAAAAATGCTAGCTCTAAATTAATTTAATTTTTCACTAACCTTACAATTATGAGATGGATATATATACACACCTTAACTTAATATATATACAAGCAATGCTGCATCAATCAGCTTAGTCATCGTATCGCCTTGGGACAACAATGGTTCTTCCTCTTCTAGATTTTCTAACACTCCCCACCGAAGAGGCATTGTTGTCATTACCTTCTGCAAGGTTAGCCAAGCCTTCTTCATGAGGCTGTAATTCAAATGTTTCATCTTGACTATCTGTGTTTTTGCTGATTTCTAAAGCATAGAGTTTTTGTATAGGTCTCTTTAACTTTCCTTCTGAAGTCTTTACCAGTGCAGACCTAACTAAATTGTCTTTGCCAACAAACAACTCTTCAATTATGCCAAGCTTCCAGCATTGCCTTGGTCTTTCATCCCCAATCATTACCACTTCTCCCACCTTGATACAATTTGCATTGGAGCCCTTTACCTTGCCTGATGGGTAATAATTGAGTTCTGGCAAGTATTCCATCTGCCACCTCTTCCATAACTGATCTTGTAGCTCTTCAAGGTACCTGAACCGTCTGGTTAACTCTCCTTGAGTGCTCTGGATGGGCTGCAAGTCTTCTGGCACACTGGGGTTTGATGTTAATCGTTTACCACAAAGAAAATGATTGGTGTCAATGGCTCTGCATCCTGCCTACTATTGTAAACAAAAGTGATAGGCCTACTGTTCACCATTGCTTCTACTTCACATAAAACAGTAGAGAATTCTTCTTTGCTCAAATGAGCATTAGCTAAAAGTTTCTTTAATGGACACTTTACACTTCTCACTAGCCTTTCCCAAAATCCTCCCCACCATGGTGCTCTCTCAACAATAAACTCCCACTGTACCCCTTGGTGTGAAAAGTAGGATTGGAATCCTTCCTCTTTTAGCAAGGACCAAATTTCTTGGAGTTCCTTTGCAGCCTTTTGAAGGTTTTTGCATTATCCGATATGATTTTATTTGGGAAACCCCTTCTGTTCACAAACCGTTTAAAGGCCAAAAGAAATACATCACTACTTAAGTTGCTTACCAACTCCAAATGGATTGCTCTGGTGGTAGCACAGGTGAAAAGACATATATAACCTTTGTTAGACTCCTCTCGCTCATACACATAGACTGGCCCTGCAAAGTCTACTCCCACTACATCAAATGGGGCAGTATAGACACACCGTTCTCTTGGAAGTGGAGCCACTTTTTCATAATAAGGCTTTGCACTCCAACGCTTGCAAACCACACATTTATGCAAGACCTTTTTCACTACTTGTCTAATTTTGAGAATCCAAAATTGTTGTCTAATCTCTATTATCACTTCTCTAACTCCAGCATGTAACAGCTTATGATGAGTATCCAGGATCAAAAGGTCACAAAGTGCCCCCCAGAAGGTAGCAAAATTGGATGTCTTTTCTCCTCTGGAAGCCCAGAAAACTGTAGTCTACCTCCTACTCTCAATAAATCCTGATCCAAAAACACATCCAAACCCTTGAGCGCAGAATGTGTTGGTAGAACCTGTAATGGATGGCTGGTGAGCAATTCTCTCTCTTCACCAAATTTTTTCTTCTGCATATATACCACCCAGTATTTCCTGGCTTGCTGAATCTCATTACTGTTCAGAATTCCTTCCCTTCTTGTTTCTCCCTTAATGTTGTTGGTAAATCTATATACCCATGCTGTCACTCTTAACAATCTTTTCAGACTGCTAATGTCCTCAAGCCTCAATATGGGGTCCTGCTGCATAACTTGACAACTGTTCACAGCGCATTTTCTCACCTCACTCACCCATGCTTCTTCAGCCTGGCATTCTCCTACAATAGGCTGATTAAAAGGCCAGTTTTCACTTCCAAGTTTTAGCCACTCTGGCCCATTCCACACAAACTTGATTGTGAAAGATCTTTCACCGAAATTCCTCGTGTTGGTAAATCAGCGGGGTTTTGGATGCCTGGACAATGCTTCCATTGCTTGGGATCTGTGTGCGCTTGAATTTCCTCCACCCTATTGGCAACAAATGGTTTCCATTTCCTTGCCTGACTTCTTAACCAGTGCCAAACTATAGTGGAGTCTGTCCAATAATAGCTTGGAATTTCATAGAGGGCCAAAGACTTTCGCACTGTAATTGCAAGCCGACTAGCAATAACGGCACCCATCAATTCCAACCTTGGAACAGAAAGCCTTTTCAAAGGTGCTACTCTACTCTTTGCAGCAACCAGCCTGCAACTTACTTCTTCCTCTTATATAAATACAAGTTGCATAGGCTTCCTCACTTGCATCACAAAAGATGTGCAGCTCCAAATTGTCTGGACTATTGTTCAACTCTCCAAAGTACCATCTTGGGATTTCAATGTCTCCAAGATGTGCCAATTCTTTGAACCAATATTTCCACCTTACCACCATATGATCAGGTAACTCTTGGTCCCAACCAAGTCCAATTTCCCAGAGGCTCTGAAACCAAATTTTTGACTTTATCACAAATGGAGCCAGGAATCCAAGAGGATCAAAGACCTTCGAAGCCAAACTAAGAGCTGTCCGTTTTGTCCACCTTGTCTCATTCTCGGCCAGCTCTACTAAAGATTTCCCATTGAAGGTAAACAAATCATCATCTTGCTGCCAAACGATGCCTAGCACCTTTGCGTCTATTGCCCACAACTCCTTAATACCAGAATCCTCAATACTTTCTGCTGCGTCAGGTACTACAGAGGAATGACTCATAAACTCTTGTAATTGCGAATGATTGGTCTGCCATTTTCTGAGCTCCATGCCAGCCTCCCTCATTATAGCTCTAGCCTCCATGAATATCTGTTTAGCCATTTCTGTATTATCCACGGAACATAGCAAATCATCAACATAAAAATTTTTCCTTATGTGTTCAATAGTGTTAGGATAGACTTCAGAATATTTCTTAAAATGGTACTGCATAGTAGCTGCCAACAGAAATGGACTAGAGCTGAGGCCAAACAACACTGACTTCATTCTATATGCTTGAACCTTAGGTTCATTTTCCAACAAGTCTTTCGTATCCACCCACAGATACCTTACTGCATCTCTGTCCTCTGGTTTTAACTTTATCCGCAAAAAAGCTTGCTTCACATCTGCAGTCAATGCTACTCTACCAAACCTGAATCTCAGTAACAAGGAAAATAAATCTGCATTTAAATTTGGCCCAGCATCCAAACAGTCATTCAAGGACACACCACCTTTGTCCTTGGCTGAGCCATCAAAAACTACCCTCAGTTTGGTGGTAGTTTTGTCTCGCCGTACCACTGCATGGTGTGGCAGATAATGTGCCTCCTGGCTCACCAGCTCACCTTGCACCCTTTCAGCATAGCCCTCCCTTACATAACTTAGGATGGCCTCATCGTATTCAATTAACAACTCCTCATTTTTCTTAGCCTGTACAATGAAGTCTCCAACCTCCGATTAGCTAGCTGAAGGTTTGAACCGGGTTTGCAAGAATCCTTCCATGGTAGGTCAACTTCATAGCAACCATCTCTAAACCCAATCCCTTTTTCAAAGTGCTCTAAAACATCATTGTTCACTGTACTTGCCTGGTTGTCCTTTATACCAATAGATTCAAGTTCCCAAAACGCTTTCAAATGCCTTTCCAGACCATGGCTGTTCTCCTCAATCTTAACAAAGAGAGCCTTAACTTCCATTTCATTGCAATAACTACCATGTAGCATCCAGCCTAGCTTACTTTCAATAGCTACTGGGCCTTGAGATGTACGGACAATATTACCAGTGATGAAGTCCCAATAATAGTCAGCTCCAATCAAAAGACTAATATCTTCTGTTCCCTCAAACTTATTATTGCCCAAATTAATTCCTTTAACTTGCAATTCTTGGACACATGCCATATCTAAACAAGTAGTGACTGGAGCACAAAGTTCCTCAATCTCTACAGCTTGGACCTTGATAGTGGGACTTTGCGGTAACAACCCTTTAACCAGAACTTCTACCTTCTTAAATTTGGTTCGGTTTTGAACGGAACCCCCAAACCCAGAAATTCTTAAATTTTCCCTCTTAAGTTCTTTAAACTTCAATTTTCTGGAAATTCTGGTCTTAATAAAACTACACTGGCTACCACTATCAAACAACACTCTTACAGTAGCTTCTCCCTCATTCCCAATTAATAAGGCTGCAGTTGTTTGCAATAATCCCCCTTTACTTTTACTCCCTTGCATAGCAGTGGCATGTGCCACTGATGTCTCTACTTCTGGGGTAGGCCTACTAAGAGTGTTTTCACACAATAATGGCTGATGCCTACCATGACATTTTTTGCACAAAATTTTAAACTTACAAAACCTTGCTCTATGACCTTTCAAAAAACATTTAAAACATGCTGTGGACTTAGTTACCCTGTCCTTTCTTTCCTCAAAGGGTAAGGCCTCAGCCACCTCACATTTATATGACTTGTGGTTGCCTTCGCAAAATATACATTCCTTGATTCCCTTTAATTTATTCTCAGAGTAGGCATGTAGAGCTGACACTGTACCTAGGCTATTCCTTTTTGTGGAAACTTTGGTGCTGTGCCTGCCTTTGTCCTCTTGTTTACCATCCCACTGTGCAAACTCAACTCCCTCTCGTCTTGCTAATTCTGTGCCTAAAAGACTTAACATCTGCTGAAGGGGGATGTACACATGTTCTGCAGAGTGTCCCCTACTTAATTCAAGCAAAATTGAGCTAGGCAATTTAGACTCCAGTGTAGGAACCAACATTATACCATACTTTTCCATTCCTACACCCAAGTTGTCCAGGGACCTAGTTCTAATTTCAAATTCATCATATAACTGCCGTAACTCCTTGACACTATTAGGATTATTAACAGGAGGTATAGTTAAAAGTGCACGGAGGTGGCTTTTAATTAAGATCTCTGGCTTACCAAACCGTTTCTTTAATATATCCCAAGCCACATTATAATTAGCCTCTGTTAATGCTAATCCTGCTATAGTCTTTGCTGCCTCCCCTTCCAAGAGGGACCGCAAATAATTAAACTTCTCCACGGCACTTAACACTTGACTAGAATGAACTGCTGATTGAAAACTGTCTGCCCATCCTTGCCATTCCTGAATACTCCCAGAAAATGTTTTGAGTACAAGCCTCGGTAATTGAACTACAGATCTGTTAACCTTAACTTCACAAGCATCATTTGTTGAGTGTTGTGTTTCATTATTAGACCTGGTCTCTAACTGTACTGAGCTGCTAAACTCTTTTGCTCGGAGGCCTACGTATATCATATCATCAATAATCTCTTCAAAGTAAATTATGTTATTTTCTATTTCATCCTCTTCTATAAGAGTCTCAATTTTAACATTTACCTCACTTAGAGCAACCTTTTTAGTTTCTAATATGGCAAGCTTCGCAGTCACTAAGCGTAAATCCTCTTGCTCTATGGCAGAATCTATAGTGGCAATGACCTTTGTAATTAGACCTTTGTAGGCACTTCTCCTTTTTATAAATTTGTTCAATTCAGATGCACTCATCTTCAATGTAAACAACCCTTGGGCTCAATACCAAATGAGCTGAATTGGCAGAAATACTTAACCAAACTGATCAAACGCAAATTTTACTTTCAAATAAACTGAATTGCTGAGTGGGGTACTAACCAAACACCAGTATGGAATACCAAATTTTCCACCCCAGGACCTTAATTCAATAATGACCCAAAATTAACCAAACCGGAAAAAAGTAGGCCAAAAAACGACAGACGACTGGCCAAGTTTCGCAATTGGGCGACCAAACTTTACCCTGGGACCTTAATTCAATAATAACCCAAAATTAACCAAACCGGAAAAAAGGTAGGCCAAAAAACGACAGACGACTGGCCAAGTTTCGCAATTGGGCGACCAAACTTTTTACCCTGGGACCTTAACTCAATAATACTGAACCCGTCTAGGCCTAACTTGGGATACAATTTGCACAATCAGAACTTTGCCGAAAAATGGTCACTGACTCAGTCTTGGGGTAGAAATCCGGTTCGAAGGACCATGTTATTTTATTTATTTGTCGGGTTCGAAATCCCAGCTGAGCCGTGAACGGCCAAATTCTAAAGGGCAAGTTCTACCTAAAGCCCAAGTTAAGCTAAATTAAAACTTACGGATTTGAGATCCTATTAGGTCCTACCTCAGGGTAACCTCAGGGTTGCTGACTCGATGCGGGCCTACCTTAGACCTTAAATTACATGAACTTAAAAGGTAAACAAAAGGGTACTATTTGTGGTCTTCTTTCTGAACCTTGCAACAACAACGCAACCTGGACTATTGCACGATGCAACAATCATGTATCTAAACAACCAAACTGAATTGCAAGAGAGCTCTCTATCAAACCACACCTTTACGTACGACCTTCCACAAACGAGTAGAAAAGACGCGCAGCGTCTCAAAATGATGCCAACAGTGTGACCAAACAATGATGCCACAAGAGCTCAAAAATGCTAGCTCTAAATTAATTTAATTTTTCACTAACCTTACAATTATGAGATGGATATATATACACACCTTAACTTAATATATATACAAGCAATGCTGCATCAATCAGCTTAGTCATCGTATCGCCTTGGGACAACAATGGTTCTTCCTCTTCTAGATTTTCTAACAGTAGTTTCTGCACAAGAAAATAAATTATTATCATGCGGAGAGACTTCTTGAACACCCTGTATAATATTTATCAGAGTATCAAACTTCTAGTTGAAATTAATACTTAACAAGATTCTAAAATTTTGTTATCTTTAACTAAAATTATTTTCACCATGATCAGTGCATTTTTATCCTATGTTAAATTGAAAGCTGAATTTCGTCCTTCAGTAACTAAATAGGAGAAATTACAGACATGGATCAGACAGAGAGAAAGACAAATACACCTGGCGTTTTATTATAGTTGGATATCGGCAGTTTTTAATGTAGTTACTAGTCCATAATCTATTAATATCTGAAGTGCACAATATATTCAAATGGACGTCTATGTAAATGTAGCATTAGTCTTGTATGGCACCAGTCACTTAAAATATGACTTGAACCATTATGTTAATGTTGCTACTTACTACTTAGTTACTAAGTAGTACTAACCCTGAGGTGCCTCAGAAGATTGCTTGTTGAGTCGAGGCCAGCAGACAGAATTGTAGTTTTCTTTGTACACTGCCTACAAATAACTTTGATACTGTTTCCAGTTTTTTCGACAATTTGAAAATATTTTCCGTTCAATAGCACAGATTGATCCTTATTAGTTATTACCAACATTGTTATCTAAATATATTGAATACTGTTCTGGTGACAACCTAGAATATTTGGTTCCCTTGGGAGCCTGTTGAGTGTTGAAGTTGTAAAATTGCACTCATTATTAAAAAATTCAATCTGTAAATAAAATATGTTTAGAATTAATTTATTATGAATACGGACCTATAGGCTATATTTTATGCCTATATATAATAATATATTAATAGAACACTTTTAACATAATTGCACAGTAAATTACACTTTTTACGAGCCTAAATTCCACAGCAACTACACCTTTCATGAGCCCACGCATGACGCAAGTCACCCAACTAACAGAAAACATAAACAGTCGGTGTTGAACAAAGTTGCCACCAGATGTCGCTTGGACAAAAAACAAATGACATTCGCATAGCGGCATATTTAAGAATCTGAAATTAAAAGTGATCTTGAAGTCTAAAGTGATCTTCAAGATCAAGATCACAAGAAATAAAGTGATCTTAGATCAAGATCAAGATCACCATAATAAAAGTGATCTTCAAGATCAGATCACGATCTTGATCTTCAAGATCACGATCTGATCTTGAAGATCAAGATCATGCCCATCTCTGGATATAGCTATGAGCAAGCATGGCTGATAAGAGCAATGATATATGCAGACATACTAAGTCATTGGCATATTTTAAGTGCCCATTCGATAGGTCATCTATCCCTGACACAGAACCAGTCTTTAACTCTTTAATTAAACTCTTTACTTCAGGAACTGATATCAAAGTATTTTCCCTTGTCCCTCCCACAGGCGTTTCGCTGCAATCTATCTTAAGATTATCCCTACTCACACTATTAAGTTTGGTTTTAAAAGTCCCACTCAACTGACCTGTAGAGGTTTTTCCACAGCTTTGCAATTTCATCCTCCCCCGACACCCCATCGATTGTCGGAGGGAGGACATTTTTGACACCCGTTTGATTCTTAACAAATTTACAAAATTTGTTGTTATCGTTATTTATGCGAGCTTCACAGGCTTTTGATGCTCGAATAGACTCTTCTTCCTGTTTACATCGCCTTATGGCCGCCTTATACTGACCCCTACTTCTACACATATTCATGCATACTGGTCCTAATCTGGGTCTACCATGAAAGCACCAAAAATCGTAGGCGTCTTTCGATTCCCTCTTCAGGGGGCAATAAAATCATTCCATCCAGGATTAATCTTAGTATGATAGTTGTAAGATTTAATCAGGGGGCTTCCTGCTTCTCTTAACAGGGATATTATCTTACTATAATACCTATCTATGAGTTTACAGTGAGAATCATTTGAGCAAGGATTACTACAGGCAGAGGCGTACCAATACTTTTTGCCGCTCGGGGCGAAAATGCCAACGCCGCCTCCCCCCCTGCAACAATTTTCAATTTTAAAAACAATTCCTTTACAAAAATACACTTCTAAACAAAACTTTTATTGGAAGAAAAACTTAAATAAAGCAACTTCAATTTTAACAATACTACATAATGTACCGCACATAATATACTACATAATTTTAACAATAACTATATAATGTATAATGCCTAGTTAAATTTTCGGACTTTCATAACAGAAAATTCATGAATGATTTTTTCTATGTCCATTGTCTCTGCAACTTCGCGTTCAGTTGAAATAATCGCCAAATTGCTCAGTCTAGATTGACTTATAGTTGACCTGAGGTAAGTTTTTATAAGTTTCAGTTTCGAGAAACTTCGTTCGCAACTTGCCACGGACATGCATGTAGTTAGACAGATCCGGAGGGCAATTGTTATATGAGGCAAAGATTCCACTAGATCCCATTTAACGATCCACTGAAGTAGTTTTAACATATCCCAGTTCTTTGGATCATCGTCGACGCTTATGCTTTCGAAGCTGAGCAAATGTCTGCGCAAACGCTTTATTTCTTCTAGTAGACTTCCTGGATTAATGTCATTGTAGATGGAAGAAAAATTATTGACCTTGGTATTAATTTCTTCATCTTTGGACTAATTCAAAAGGTACGAAGGAGACAGAAATTCAAAGCGATCATTCATGTTTTTAAGACAAACTGTGCGTTTTTCAATTTCTGCGCATACTGTGCCCGCCTGACAGTAATTTGCCGCCCCTCGGGAAGTGCCGCTCGGGGCAGTCGCCCCTCTCGCCCCTCCCTTGATACGCCACTGAGTCTACAGGCAAGATGCAAAGTTTCTAAATTATTAGAGGTGACCCCTTCTGTCTTTGTATTCTATTATCTGTTTTATATTAACAGTAGACCAATCGACGCGATTATTCATACCTATTGACTTCTTGTTATGTCGTGTTGCGCATAAATTGGAAAATTAATTAATAGTTCTAATGGTCTATGATCAGAAAGAAGGAAATCATGCAGAATATGAACTCTAACAATTCGATCCTTTGGATTATTACTTGTGAGACAATGATCAATCCACCTGGTGGTACCACTCATATCACTAACGTATGTAAAATTACCACTGGTTACCCCTAATACATGATTTATACATCTACATCACTTATACTTAAATTGGCCGACTCGCACATGTTACCCAATTCTACAAAGAATTCCGAGTTCACATGCGCGTTAAAGTCCCCCATTATTATACAGTGAGAATATTTGGGGTTATCTGATAGACTTAATTTTGTACAGCAAATCAATGTATTCATCTAGATTACTGCCGTTGTTGTATGGTAAATAGCAGTTTACAATTAATATGCAATCATTGTTCACTTGTAATTTCAATGCCTAACAACCTTACATTATTACTTGTTAAAAATTTTATGTTTTGACAAATTTTTCCTTATTAAGAAAGCAACACTACCAAAAGGCATACCGTACATTAATTCATCTGACAAGTCTACTGCTGATGACGCATGGTACATAAAGTCATCATGGATGGTCGAGAGGAATTTTAGCTCTTGCTTAGGTAGCCACTGCTCCTGCAGGAGTATCAGATCTGCACTGTCACAGATTTTATGAACATCTACAGTTGAATTCCTCACTGACCTTCATTATATGAGACTATTTTCAACAAGTTATCCGCCATGACTGATAGAAAATTTATTATTAATATAATTATTATTATACACCGTACAAATTTCAGGCATTACTGTTAGGGCGCCTATTATTATTATTATTATTATTATTTTGCCTGTTATCAAATCTCCTGGAAAAGTGAATAAACTCCTTAACAATAATACCGTCCTCTTCTCTCAATCTCCCTGAGGCAGGGTTCGCCTGTCTGGTGGATGGGTGGCACGACCTTGGGGGATAGGAGGCCCCTCCCCTACTCTGTGGCTTGGTGAGGGTCTGTTAGCGGTGTTTATATCCTGACGGACGCGCGTGCCCCTCCTTCTTCGGTGGGAGAACTTCACGTCGAGCGAGGAGTTTGAGTAATCGAACGCCTCTCCCCTCCAGTGGAAGGTAAGGAAGAGGGAAGTGATGCCTCGTCTCTTGGCATCGGACAGTCCCTGTTCCTCATTGTGAAATAGGAGCAGGAGTCCTTTCCTGAACGGGAGGAAGGTTGACCGCTTCCTCTGCATGTTGCATTTCCACCCTACATTCAGGGGGAGAGTTGGGGAAGGGGATTTCGTTTCCCTCGCTGTCCGACGCGATATATATATATATATATATATATATATATATATATATATATATATATTAAAATTATTTCACGAAAGTAACACGTGAAAAATATTTATGATGAATAAAACCACGAAGGAAAGGAAACAGATTGGTGCTCAAGCGCTTTCGTCTAATGAAATCCTCAGGAACACTGAGGATGTCATTAGACGAAAGCGCTTGAGCACCAATCTGTGTTTCCTTTCCTTCGTGGTTTTATTCACCTAATATATATATATATATATATATATATATATATATATATATATTAGGTGGAGCCACCAACTTGACATTTGTGTGGAGAGAGACCGACGCATGGAACTTCTACCAGGTGTCTATAATGCCATAACCTCATCAACTGAAACCACGAAGTACGCTTCAAACTATTTTAATTGGGATCGATGAGGTAAGTAGAGTTTTTAACGAAAGTACCTTCTTTGGATTTTAGTCTATGTAACATGTTAACATGTAAATTATTTCATAAATATTTGAGCGAAAGCATATTATTATTCACTTTAAGCTCACGAGGTTCATAGATTTTAAATGCAGCTTCGCAAATTTTGACCAATTGGATGCGGATGGTAAGTTCAAAATTTTGATGGCTGCAGTCTTTTGTAAATTTACTGACCGACTGGCTTTTGTGGATTTCACAAAAGTGTATGATATTGAGTAGAGGTTTGGTGGAGCGACAATGTTAAACTAAACTGAGGACTTTGATCATAGTCAACGTAATTTCAGATTAGGGCCATGATTTGCTACACATTGTGCTTTTTACACTTGTATTAACATACAAATCAGAAAAAACAGAGTTTAATTTTTCATAATTTTCCGAGAAATAAAAAGGTGTGTAGTAGGCCGGGTCGAAAATGGGAAATTTTTTACTAAGTACACTATGTGAGAAGTTTCATTTTATCATCTTAACAAAATATTAAAATATCAAGCATGTTCTACCCCTGCTACCCCTATCACATGCCCCTTCTCCCTTTTTTACCCTCATATTTGCATATATTTAAATTGGAAAAAATGTTATTTCTTAAAAAGTACACTATGTGAGAAGGCTTTTTTATCACTTTAACAAAATATTAAAAAAATCAAGCTTGTGCTTCCCTACTACCCCTATCACATGCGTGACATGCCCCTCCTCCCTTTTTTACCTTCCTTCATATTTGCATATGTTTAATGTTGTTATATGTTACATGATAAGTTGTTTGTTTAATGCTTGATATTTTTATGTTTCAGATAAAGAGAAATAATTTGCATTTGCTTCAATTATAATTTGAATTATCATAAATTATAAATTACATATAATTTGATTTTACTTCTAAATATAAACTATGACTACTAGAAGCAAGTCCTCAAATGCAGCCTTTGGATATCCTACGGAATTCCCAGCAGCCATGACTCCTTCAAAATCAGATGTTATGAGACACTACCTTTTTGTGCGCCGTCGTGAAGAAGCTAAATCAAAAGGATCAGCAACTGCTAATGATTGTTCCAGGGTTGTTGTAAAAGATATTGAAGACATTTGGATGAAATTTTCTTTTCCTACGATTAACACCAAAGGTATCTATCTAAAAGTCAGTCGACTAATAGAAGAAGCCTCAAAATTGAACAAGGTGCCGTTATATCGAAGAAATGAAAGTTTTGCCTTAAAAGTAGCTCAGTATGATGAAATGTTTGATATATCTTCTTGTGAATGCTATGATAAGGGAATTGATAGGAAATCTTGCAGGTGTAAGGATAAAATACCAATGGCAGAATGGAAGTCTTTTGTGGGTCAAAAATAAAGAAAAAATCAGTTAAGACCAATTGATCGCATAGCTAGTTCAACAAAGAAGGGATCTTTAGCAAGAGCCCAAGAAGCACAAAACTGTCAACTAAAGGCACAAGAAGAAATGACTGAAGCCACCAATGTTTTACCATCGGAATTTATAGAAAATACCGAAGAAGACATGGATGTAGATTCAGAGAGTCAGGATGTAGATTATGAGGCCGATTTAAAATTGACTGAGAATATTCAGAACAGGCACTCCAATAAAACTTAGCATTAACAGCAGATCGTTATCGTGTAAGTTGTAGAGCTGCAGCTGCAATAGTCAATGCAACTTTAAAAGATATGGGGATCCTTAACCACACCTACATGCTTGACAGAAAGAAATTAGAAAGAGAAAGAAATCGCATGGGTGAAACAAATACTTTTAGGCCTAAATCCAAAAAATCTGAAGATGGAGTGCCTTGGATTTGATGGAAGGAAAGATAACACATTAACTAAAAGTGGAAAGATAAAAGAACACTATGTTATTGTGAAAGAACCTGGAAGCATCTATGTAGACCATGTCACACCAGATAATGAAACTGCTCGCTGCATAGCAGAAGAGGAGTTGATAACTATTATTACAGACTCGAACAGCACAGATATTATCAAAGCTATTGTGAAAAATGCTCTGTATGAATTGGTCCCCAATTAACCCACCCCTAATATCTCCAGTCTAACTATAGAGTAGATTAAGTCTAGCCTTGTAGGGGTCAGCCTAGAGATTCCGGAAATGGTCCAGAGCGGGCAGATAAATTGAGGTTCACAGTAGGATTCCTCACCAAATTAGGTTAGGGCAATCTACCTTCACCTTTGTTAAGCTATGAGTTAATGTTAGGTCTTAGACCACAATGTAGGCCTAGTTTGTCTGACCCAGCTTAATTTACGGCGTTTACTTCTAACTGGGTTAAAAACACAATTAGTCACTTACTGCTAGTTATTAGAGAGTCCCTTTTCCCCTTTTGTTTAATTGTTGAGAGCGTACTTGCTGGTGGGGATCTTTTTTCCGTTTGTTCTTCTCCCTTCTCTCGTTCCGTCTTGTCGCCCCGTTCCTCGTTTTCGTTCTCCCTTGTCCTCCTTTTCGCGGGGCTTTTTCCACCAGCGCCCACTTAGTTTTTTTCGGTTGGTTGATCGGTAATGTATATCTATTACCGAGCACGCTCTTGTCACACAGTATATAAATACTAGTGTGGAGAATAACTCTGGTGAGCAACCAATTGGTTTCATCCACCCAGTTATTGACATAAAAGGAATTTAATAATTGTTAGATTAACTACCTACCTAATCAGTGAACCATTTTCGTTACCTCCCAACTACCCACACATCAGTTTTCCATACTATACTGTGTGATGGTAAAACTGGTTGAAATTCATCTTAACAGACCAGTGCAGTGGTTGGTGTGCCTCTTGCATTTGAATGAACTGCCTTTTATGCACGTCTACAAAGCCATTGATGGTAAAACAACAGGTCCAAATACTTTTGTGGGTTCATTTGGGAATAAACTGAAAACAGATTTAACAAAATTGGAGGTAGTCAAATATTCTCGCGTAAAGGGAAACATTAAAGAAATCCCAGCAAATGTTGTGAAGGAGCTAAGCAGTGATCAAAGATATCTCTATGATATGTGTCTGGCAGTGCAAACTGGAGACACTTCTCAAGATCTGTCCACTCGATCCCAGGTACCTTCACCATGCTCGCTGGCTAACTCTAGCAAACAGGGTCCTTTGATTATATATCTCAACGCCAAATCCCGATAAAAATGTTCAAGATATAGTCAAGATTATTATGCAGTTCTATGCTCATAAGAACATAAGAAATTTTTATAGTGGGCACACTAGGGGCCACTTCGGCCCATCGAGGTGGCTCCACTATGTAAAAACTGCCTGTACATTGGCAATAACCAATTTTTACAAAACTAATTAAGTATCAATTTAAAACTAAAGATAGAATCTCTGGATCCAGAGGATCAAAGTCATACTATCCACAAATATGTTACTATATCTATTTGTAACTGACATGCAAATATATCAGATCCAAAGAATCCAGTCAATTTCATTATGGTACCCATCAATACCAGTACCATGCCAACCAAAAATAAGTCGCAGTCCATATCAATTGTGGACCAAGTCACAATTTACATCCATATACATTACAATATATATACTTAAGAGGAAAAGTGTGTGTGTGGCTGTAAAGACTGTACAGTAATGTAGAAATGTGCGTGCACCCATTTTGGGTCTCCAATTTAAAGGTGTTTGTGGGGCAAGTGAAGATCATGAGTTTTTCAATACCTCACAGTACTATGGGGGGCACTGCTTGGCAGAGGAATCTCTTTAAATAGGGTGTGTAAGGACAGAGAGTATCCCCTAACCCAAGATGCTGCCTCCCTATATCCCACAACACCTGTGTTGGGCTGTGGGATCTATCACCCAAATGCACATAATATATATGAAATAAACTAGTACCATTCATGCAATAAAAATGGGCTTAAACACCATCACCAGATGTCCCTTGCAGACATCAAACTATCCAACTTTCTTTTGAAAGAATCGAGCGTATCTGAAGTCACCACTTCTTTTGTCAGACTGTTCCAAAACTTAATTACTCTGTTTGTAAAACTGTTTTCTTAAATTTGTTCTACATCTTGGCTTAAATAATTTCATATTATGACCTCTAGTCTGATTATTGTGATCTTTAATGAAAAGAGACTCAAAATCTATCTTATCCAACCCTTTTATCCACCTCTATCATATCACCCCTTAACCTCCTCCTTTTTAATGAGAACATGCTTAGATACGCCAATCTTTCCTTATATGTCAATTGTCTTAGAGATAGGATCATTCTTGTTGCTCGTTTCTGTACTTTTTCCAGTTTTTCAATATCTTGTATCAAATAGGGACTATTAAATTGAATGCAGTATTCGAGGAGGGGTCTCACATATGAAATGTATAGCTGCTTTATAATATTGGGTGATTTGTATTCAATGTGTGTCTGCATGAGATTGAGTCTAGCATTTGCTTTATTTCTGATTACCATACAGTGATTTGAGGGTTTAAGTTCATTTGTCACAGTGACACCCAAGTCTTTCTCTTTATCATCATTTTTAATCCAAATTCCATTCATATTGTATTCAAATTCTGGATTTTTTGGCCCAATATGCATAACCTTACACTTATCAATATTAAATTTCATCTCCCACTTATCTGCCCAGGCTGTTACTCTAAGTCTTTTCGTATTGTTATTGCTCTTGCTACTGACTTAACATTATGGCCTAATTTTGTATCATCAGCAAATTTTGAGGTTTTACATGATAGGCCCTTCTCTAGATCATTTATATAGACAACAAAAAGCAGAGGTCCCAGAACAGACCCCTGTGGGACTCCGCTCAATATGGGTCTCCAAGTAGACTTACTTCCATTTAGATGAACTCTCTGTTTTCTATTTCTCAGCCATTCTTCTATCCAATCAGCTATATGACCTCTTATACCATGGGCTCTAACTTTTACCAACAATCTTGCATGAGGAACAGTATCAAATACCTTTGCAAAATCTAAGTATACTATATCTACTGGCTCTTTATTGTCCAAATGCAATAGGACTCCATCATAAAATTCAATCAAGTTGGTTAGACAGGACTTTCCATTTTGAAAGCCATGCTGGCTATCATTTATAAGGTTGCACTCTTCAAGGAACTCAGTAACTTTACCTCTAATGATACTTTCGAGTAATTTGCAAATAATGGAGGTGAGGCTGATGGGTCTGTAGTTTTTTGCGAAGTTTCTATTTCCTTTTTTAAAGATTGGAGCCACATTTGCTTTCTTCCAATCCTCTGGAATTTCAGTACATATCAATGATTTATTAAAAATAATTTCTAGTGCCTGTGCTATATTCTTTTTGGCAGCTTTTATGACTATTGGATGCATTTCATCTGGCCCTGGAGATTTTTCCATTTTTAATTTATCTATTGCTTTTAAGATATCTAGTTTTGTTACCCTTAATTCATTTATTTCTCTATCTTGTCCTGGTAGTATAAGATCAGGAATATTATTTAAATTTTCATTTGTGAATACTGATGAGAAGTATTTGTTTAGTTCTTCAGTTAGTTCAAGATCATCATCTATAGTTTTATCATCAATATGGAGGGGGCCAATTTTCTTTTTCACTCTACTTTTCAAATTGAAGTGACTGAAAAACTTCTTAGGATTGTTTTTTGAATTCTTGGCTTGGCTTTTTTCCAGGTCACGTTTGCTATCTCTGATTACTTTCTTGCAAATGCTTCTTTTACTTTTATATATTTCGGAGTCTGTGCCATTTTTAGTTCTTTTGAATTTATGAAATGCTCTTGTTTTTTCTCTGATTGCTCTTTTTATATTGCAGTTTATCCAAGGTTGTTTTTTATTTTTTCCAGTTCTGATTTTATACTGTGGGATATGCTTCCTTTGTATGTTCATTATTATACTTTTAAATTTGCAAATAATGGAGGTGAGGCTGATGGGTCTGTAGTTTTTTGCGAAGTTTCTATTTCCTTTTTTAAAGATTGGAGCCACATTTGCTTTCTTCCAATCCTCTGGAATTTCAGTACATATCAATGATTTATTAAAAATAATTTCTAGTGCCTGTGCTATATTCTTTTTGGCAGCTTTTATGACTATTGGATGCATTTCATCTGGCCCTGGAGATTTTTCCATTTTTAATTTATCTATTGCTTTTAAGATATCTAGTTTTGTTACCCTTAATTCATTTATTTCTCTATCTTGTCCTGGTAGTATAAGATCAGGAATATTATTTAAATTTTCATTTGTGAATACTGATGAGAAGTATTTGTTTAGTTCTTCAGTTAGTTCAAGATCATCATCTATAGTTTTATCATCAATATGGAGGGGGCCAATTTTCTTTTTCACTCTACTTTTCAAATTGAAGTGACTGAAAAACTTCTTAGGATTGTTTTTTGAATTCTTGGCTTGGCTTTTTTCCAGGTCACGTTTGCTATCTCTGATTACTTTCTTGCAAATGCTTCTTTTACTTTTATATATTTCGGAGTCTGTGCCATTTTTAGTTCTTTTGAATTTATGAAATGATCTTGTTTTTTCTCTGATTGCTCTTTTTACATTGCAGTTTATCCAAGGTTGTTTTTTATTTTTTCCAGTTCTGATTTTACACTGTGGGATATGCTTCCTTTGTATGTTCATTATTATACTTTTAAATTTTTCCCACATACTAGTTACTGTCTGTTCAGGCTGTAGAATATCTGTCCAATTTATTAGACACAGATCATTTACTAGTCCATTTATATTTCCTCTTTTAAAATCTGGAATTTCTATTTTATTTTCACTAGGTCTTGAATTACAAACAATATTAAACCGAAGGATACAATGATCACCTGAACCTAGTGGTTCTGAAACCAAGATATCCTGGAAGGTATCTGGATTATTTGTTAGAATTAAATCTAGAATGGCATTGGCCCTGGTTGGCTTTTTACTAACTGGGTTAAACCATTCTCAATTATACAGTCTAAGAATCTCTCATTACTTTCTGGTGTTTGTAATATTTCCCAGTCTTATATGCCTATAATTGAAATCTCCAACAGGGTCATTCCATGTCAAGTCAGCCACCTAAAACACTCACCCCTTTCAATTTTGCTCATACTTGGCACAATAGCAGATATACATGCCAAACTTAAATTCCCAAATTATTAGAGCTGACTGACCTTTGGTTACTGAGATACAAGGTCACAAAGTTGTGACATTTTGACCTTTTTTGTGTTAAATGACTATTTTCAAAACAGTGTAACTAAAAAACTATTAAAGCTAGAGCATTGATTTTGGTCTCATTTTAAAGCTCTTTAGTAGCCCCTTGTTTATTGTCTCTTGTTAAAATATCTCTACTGTGAAAAATAAAAAAATCCCTTCAAAAGTTGACCTTTGACCTTGAATAAAAAAAAAAATACCTTCTCCTAAAAAATTCAATTTTTTTACATTAATACCTTGAGTCATGTACAACAAAATCCCAAGAAGCTGTAAGTGGCTGATAACTAGTTCAATGTATAAAAAATAATGAATTCAAGCAACATTTTGAAAAAAGTCATTTTATACAAAAATTGTCAAAAAGTCACGACTTTGTGACCTTGTATGTCAGTAACCATTTTTGTCTAAGGTCAACTCAATCTCTTACAAATACAACCCATATCTACATACTATCTGCAGCCTTCTACAAACAAGCAAATGATTATTTTTAAATATTTGTTCTTTACCCACCTCACCTGTATGTTGTGCATGTATGTGATGGTTTTCAGTAGTTGACAAGATTCTTGTGGGCCACCCAATTTATTGTGATTTCTAGAAGAGAAAACAATTTTTAATGTATACCTAGATAGCTACCTAATTAACAAATACAAGTAACATATTAAAATGTACATACAATATGTATAGGTATAGTGCTCATTGATTTCCATTTATCACAACTTAAAATGTATGCAGTGTATATATAGTTACATGACCATTTTAATTTTGAATTCTTACCTTTCTGTGCTGTAGATCTGCCAAAGCTTTGGATGCCTTCAAAGTAACTTCTTTGCAAATCCTGTATGTTCGTCCATTAGTAGTAGATGCCTCAACTTGTGTTAGAATATCTGAATATGGTAAGATTAATTCATCTGGTCGACCAGGATACACAAATGATGGGTTTGGGCCATGAGGATGAAGGAATGTGACTTTTACTTCCCTATTCTCTGGTATCTTTTCCAGCACATATGCCACCCACCAATGGCCATCATATGCAGCAGTAACAAAACCATATATTTTCTCCTCAGTCACAACTTCTTCCTTTTCAGTAACTTTCTCAATATTTGAATAATCTGATAATGAATAATGTTTAACCTTAAGAGAAGTCAATGAAACTGGCTGTAAATGGTGTAATTTCTGTGTACCAGCAATAGTCCTTGCAGTTGAGTGTCTTTCTTGGAGAAGTTGGCTTTCCTCTTCATGCTCTTTATTGGTTGAAAAATGACATTTTATATTTACAATATTTTCACTTGCAAATGTATATAACTGTTCTGCAGTAAGGATCTGTTCATCATAAGGTCGTTGTAGACTAGCTTTTGCAGCTAATCTCTTAACTGTGCCTCCAACACCATCACAGGGTCCCTTTCCATGACTTGTTGCAAAAAAATTCCATTCTGCCTCAATTCCAAAATCATCTCTGTGATGGCAAAGATTCAAAAAGTTTTTGCAGTTCTTATACTGTCCTGCACACCCATCTGAAAAGTAAATTATTTTGTGGATGGAACCAATGGATGAGATATTATCTTTTAGGAATTTTATCAGATGCTTTTGAAACAAATGTACAGCAACTGTGTTATGGATGTTACACTCTGAAATAATAACAAAGCTAAGGTGAGCAATCTCATCTTCCTTTTTATAGTAAATAACAAATGGATGTAGAGTAGCCATCTCATTGTTCCAGTGAAAGCTCTGAACCTCATCTTGAAGAATAAAGGAATAATTTTCAGCAAAATCACACACAGCAAGGACCTCACCATCTTTCAAAGACATTTTTGTTTCATGGTAATAAGTTGCTTGCATCTTTGTCTTGAAGTCATGTATCTGGTATTCTTTCAGTTGGTTACAGAATTGGTCAATATATTCATCTGTATTCAGTTCTACTGATTCAAGATTTGACCGATCTGTATTGGTCCACTTTTTAAAATTTATGATATCAATGAAGTTGTTTGTAAATATGTCCAGTAGTCTGTTTTTTAAATCTGATGGATCTCCACATTGTTCACATTGTCTGAGGCAGCATTTCTGTGAGGCAGGATTGCATTCCATAAAGGCAACACAATGACGTACATTCTTAATAGGTGTGTCATCATTTGCAGTTAGTTTTTCTAATTCAGCTCCTACAAACATAAGTTTGGCATTCTGATGAATTGTACAGACACATACTGAGTGAGTTCCTGTTGCTCCAGCAATAACACACTGCTTTGGACGCAATTCTGCAAATTTACCGAATCCCACCTTAACCAAAGGATTTCTTTCTTTGAAAATATGATAGGCTTCTTTTAAATTGCAAAGTAAAAGATGCTTTTGCAAATGTATCCTTCCTCTTTCATTGTCAATGATACTACAATAGTCTTTCTTTCCTGGCATTGTTCTACTGATGTCTTCTGAAAGATAAAATGCTTTAATAGCGTCAACAGTATCCTGTTTAATTCTTTTCCCACCCTTTGGATTTGGGTCTGAAAGGACACCTTTTCTTCAACTATTTTTTTAGCAATAGATGCTGTATGCCTTGTTGTGTTAAATTCTGAAGCAATTTTCCTAATGCTCCAACTTTTGGGCAATACAGTGAGGATTTTTATTTTATCACTTCTTTTAGTAGTTTCATTTTTGAATTTTTCCTTGAGTTGATTTATTATTTCTAAACAGTCTACATCTCCAGATGGCTCCTTAAATTGTGAGTCAGAAATCTCTCTTCCTGCAACTGTTTCCATTCTCTTCTTAACTGTCTCTGTCACCTTGCTTAGTTTTTTAGCTCCATATGACTTGCTCTACAAGCTTTCTCTTTTTTATGGGTGATTCACCAATTGAAACAAAAGAAGCATTCAAAGTACACATCTCATGGTTTTGCTCTGAAGTTGATGCATCACTATTGTCAACATTTTCAATTTTCTCAAGATCTTCAGGTGGTTCACTACTACAAGAATCATCATCATTTATGTCTGAATTCAAAGTGCCTATTTAGTCCAGGCAATCTAGAGCAAAAATAGCTTCAACCTGGGCAAAATTGCTTCAGAAGCTTTCTAAACTGTTTCCAGCTCAGGAACCATTGCAGAATAACATATCCAAAATCTGACAAAATTGGACCCCGGGAACACCCCCAAAAATGAAATTCAAAATGGCGGACTGGCAGTTTCCTACGAAATACAATAAATTTTAATTTCACTTTGTAGAGAGAGTTATGACGTTTTTCTTGATCAGCAAAATGTTTTAAAACACATTTTCGTTTCTAAATTAACCTATATGACACTAAAAATTGTATTAGGCGGCTAGTATTAAACTATGACGTCACATAATGTAAATAAAATATACTGTATGGAGTGTATGTGAGAATGGACATTGCTACATCTTTATAAACTTATATTATATACAACTCTTTAATTCCTACTACCCACTATCAAATCTGCGTATTTGTGCTTGTCATTTTCTTTAAAACTGTTATTATGTACTCCTTTTAAATACTGCAACACAGTTTATTAATTTGTGTTTTCTGTTTCAGACTGACTCGGTGTATGGCTGACTCGGTGTATGGCTGACTCGGTGTATGGCTGACTCGGTGTATGGCTGACTCGGTGTATGGCTGACTCGGTGTATGGCTGACTCGGTGTATGGCTGACTCGGTGTATGGCTGACTCGGTGTATGGCTGACTCGGTGTATGGCTGACTCGGTGTATGGCTGACTCGGTGTATGGCTGACTCGGTGTATGGCTGACTCGGTGTATGGCTGACTCGGTGTATGGCTGACTCGGTGTATGGCTGACTCGGTGTATGGCTGACTCGGTGTATGGCTGACTTCAAGAATGCAGACCCCTGAAGAATTGTGCGTGATTTGTAAGGAGAAATTGGACAGCGGACAGGAAGTGGTTCACATCTCGCAAAAAGGAGCAGATGGTATAAATGCATCCAGCCGCAGCCGTGGAAGCGATGTTGTTGCAACAGCTGGAGTAAGTGTTCACGTTGTATGTAGGAAAAGGTTTATGGATAAAAAGACCATTGAAATAAAGAAGCGACAGACCGCAGCCGAGGCAATACCAAGGAAAAGTGCTCGTTTTCATGAATACGCATTTTCCAGTGCTACTCACTGTTTGTTTTGTGATACCTTTGTGGACTTTTTTTCCAAACACAAACCAAAATCAGAGCATGTCAAAATAAGAACTACAGAGTTCTCCGAAACCATAAAAAGGTGCTGTGAAAGCCGCTGCGATGAATGGTCGTTTAATGTAAAAGGCCGTCTGGAGTATTATCTTTGTGATCTTCCTGCTGCAGATTGTGTCTACCATCACACCTGCAGCATAAATTTTCGAAGTGGAAAAAACATTCCTCGCGCATACTCCTCCGACGATCATGATTCAAAGAAAGGGAGACCAACTAATGAAGAGCAACACCAAGCATTCCTTCAGACCTGTGCTTACCTGGAAGAGAATGATGATGAACAACTGTTGATTGGAGACCTAATTTCCAAAATGGAGGAATATCTTCAAGGAAGTCAGAGCTCTGTCTACGAACGCAGGCACATGAAGAGAAAGCTTTTAGAACATTACGGAGACAAGATCAATATATCAGGTAAAAGTGGGAAGGCAGATGTAGTAACACTATGAGAGACAGCTAATGAAATTCTTATAGATTATCACAAAAAGTCGAAAGAATGTGATATAGATATAGAGCTACAGAAGATTTACCTAGTAGAAGCTGCTGCAAAAATAATCAGAAGTGATATCAAGTCTGTCGACTCGCCTAGAAAAGATGTGTATCCATCTCCAAATGACATCACTGCAGAAAGTGCTCTTCATTACATTCCCAACAGTCTGAAATTGCTATTGTCAAAAGCATTTGCGGGACAGGATGCTTCAAGAAAAATAGGTGCAATTGGGCAGAGCATTATGCAAGCAACCCGTCCTAGAGGATTACTATGTCCACTACAGATCGGTTTGTCGGTTCAGCTACACCACAACTTTAGGTCAAGGTACCTTATTGACGTTCTCCATCAGCTGGGTTACTGTTCGTCGTAAGCAGAAGTAACAAGATTCGAAAGAAATGCGGCGCGGCAAGTGGGTCTGGCTCTTTTACTGTTGATGAAAACACTGCAGTCCTTCTAGCAGCAGATAACGTCGATCATGATGTCTGCACTTTGGATGGGAAGAATACCTTTCATGGAATGGGTATGATTGCCGCAATAACTCCGAAGATCAAGATCCACCCTTCTATTCACAGGCGTAATGTTGGTGACAATGACATTAAGAAGATTGCAACCATTGACATTAGGGAATATAGACACGCGAGAAGCATGTTGAGGGACATCTCATTCCGCGAACTTCCAGTACCCACTGCCACCATAAGTCGACTTAGTCTTCTCTGGCAGATATCTTCAGCAGAAAGATCAGGTCCAAGTTGGTCCGGAACAATGCAGGCAATTCACGGTGGATCAAGTGTCTCACATCCAGGTGTGGCGTCGATCACGTTCCTTCCCATCATAGATATGTCGCCAACTGACATGACCTGCATATTTTCGACATTACTATATTTGAGCAAGATAGCACGCGATCAAAAAGTCCCATGCATTATTACCTTTGATCAGCCTTTGTTCTGGAAAGCTTCCCAAATCATCAATGAACAGAGAGACCTGCAGGACATTGTTTTAATGCTGGGATCATTTCACACACTGATGAACCTTTTGGGAGCAGTTGGTACTCTTATGAATGGTTCAGGATTGTCTGAAGTACTTCAAGAAATATACGGACCAAATGCCGTGCAACACATGATGTCTGGAAAAGCTGTTTCAAGAGCGATACGTGGTCATATGATAGTAGATGCAGCTCTTAGTACCTTACTAGTCGCAGACGTTTTCCCTCATAATGAAGATGGAACTCCTCATGACCTCCATAAGGAAGCTTGTGACCTGCTCGACGATGTTATGACCGCCAAACAATCAGTTGAGGATGTGGAATCTTCGAATGCATTGTCTCAGATTGCTACCACTTTGGATGCGAAGAAAACTGACCTACAATCTACTTCGCAAACAAGTCAACTCTGGTTGGAATATCAGCAAATGATCAACATTGCACGTTCCTTGATAACAGCAGACAGAACTGGCTCGTGGGATTTGCACTTGCAAGCTATGCTGGAGACCATCCCCATAATTGCAGCAGCCGGACATCACAATTACCTGAAATTGATATACCTGTACCTGCAGAAAATGTTAAGTTTGCCTTCTGAAAATCCAGCCATTAACAAAATGTTCCAGGAAGGTAAGTTTGTGGTAAGAAGAAGCGACAGATTATGGGCCGGACTCGGCACAGACCTGGTGATAGAACAAGTACTAATGCGTTCCCTGAAAAGCAGAGGCGGACTGACACGTGGAAGTGGATTTACAGACATCCAAAGGATAACGTGGCTCTTTTCTATGCCTCTGTGTTCCACTTATAACTTAGCAATGCAGGAATACACCAGAGTTTTGTTGGAAAGTAGTGAACAGCACAAGGAAATGAGGGGAAGTAGACAAATCAGGGACAGTAATGACATGAAGAAAGTACTTGAATGTCTGGAATCCTTATCCCCATTCCATTCTACCTCGGGTCTCTGCAACATTGTAACAGGGCTAACTGCTGATCCTGGAGTTAACGTTTATCAATTGCACTCAATCGGTATGAACATTGTCGTAAAAATGATTGGGAAACAAGCCTTTACATATTCTGCCAAAAGATCTGACAAAGTGAAAACACTAGGATCTGCTTCTGCCGTTGTGATCACTGATGCTTCAGATATAGAAGTAGATCCTGCACTACTGTTTCAGAGAATGATGACTGTTGCCACTGGCGGAGACATGAATCTTGAAGATGTCATGTGTTACGAACTGTGTGCATATCCTCCTGCATTGTTCAAATCACGAAGTATCTTGAGGAAACCCGTTAAGTCTCAGCTAGCTCATGCAATAATCAAATACACTGACACTTTACGCATGGAAGAAGTTCAAGAAATTCGGTGCACAGACCAGTACGTATTGGATGGTGGATCTCTACTACATCGTGTTTCCTGGCGTCAAGATGAAACATATGACAGCATCGCCAACTCATATGCCGATTTCACTCTGAAAACATATGGAAAAGCAATCATTGTTTTTGATGGCTACAGCAGCTCTCCTACGATCAAGGACATGACCCACAGAAGACGCAGCACCAAGACAAGCAGAAATGTGAATCTCAGTCCAAGCATGAAGTTTGTTCGCCAGAAGGAACACTTCTTGACTAATGAAAACAACAAGCAAGCATTTATTTCCCTCGTAGGTGAGATGTTGAAGAAGCATGGGTGTACTGTTCACAACGCAGATGGGGATGCTGATGTGGACATTGTTCGTGCAGCAGTTTCCTCATCAGAAAATGCAACTACAACAGTAATAGGGGAAGACACCGACTTGCTGATTCTCCTTCTGTACCATGCCAAGGACAGTGGTTTCAAGTTGTACTATCGCAGCGATATAAGATGGGGACCATCTCCTAATCCTGTGTATGATATTCTCAGCATTCAATCATTGTTAGGCAATGACATCTGCAAGTATCTCCTGTTTGTGCATGCTTTCACGGGCTGTGATAGCACACCCAGAATTTTTTCGATCGGTAAAGCCAAAGCATTCAACACACTGATGAAGGTGGCTGAACTCCGTTCAGTTGCAAATACATTCTGTTCTGATTGTTGCCAACACTGACATTGAAGCCGCTGGAAGAAAGGCAATGCTTCTGTTGTATGGCTGCAAAACACTTGAATCCACTAACGCACTACATCATCGAATGTTAGTTGAAAAGGTAGCTACAGCTAAATCTTTTGTTACACCCGAACGTTTGCCACCTACCGATGCATCCACAAAGTACCACAGCTTTCGCACATACTTTCAAATACTAATCTGGAAGTCTACAGAAGAGAAGATCGATGCAGAACAGTGGGGTTGGTATGTAAAGAATAATTCCTACTACCCTACAGCCTGCGACAAGCCACCAGCTCCAAATTATCTACTCAACATGATCCGCTGCTCCTGCAAGACGAAATGTGCTACTTCAAGATGTGGATGCAAGCGTAATGGAATGCCCTGTTCAGCCGCTTGTGGCGAGTGCCAAATCAGTGGTTGTGATAACAACCCAAGTACCGGTAATCTATCCGATGATAGTGATGAAGAGGATTAATTTCTGTATGTTTGTGACCAGGTTAGTGATGTGAGTCGTTTTTTATTGTGTCGTTTTTTTTGTTTTTTTTGTCGTTTTTTTTGTTTAAAACGAAGGTAGTCTGTTTTTTTTGTTTTTTTTTGTTTTTTATTGTTTTAAACTTATTCCATATTTTTTTTCCTTTAATCTAATAAGTATATTAGTATTACCTATAATTTACTATACTATCATGCTTATACGGTTATACCTAGTATATATACTATATAGTCATCTTTTAAAAAATTGAATCACGCAAAAAGTATATAATAGAAAGGAAAAACAAACCCTCATTTTTTATATGTATATATATTTTTTAACTAGAACATAAAACATTCTTCCTCGTTTCAAACAATATACATAATTGTGATTGGCAAGAGTACCAGTATATATATTCCAGATAGAAAAGGAAAATATTCACCTTTTTTTGAACCTTTTTGTTAACCTACATTTCCATGGAAGAATCATCACTAGATTGGGTAGAGCATATATGCTAGTTTCAATATCATAGGTACTGGTATAATATCCATAATACTGGTATAAAACAATAGATATAATTGTGATTGGCAAGAATACCAGTGTGTATATATATATATATATATATATATATATATATATATATATATACGTATATTCCAAATAGAAAAATAAAAAAAATATAAATATTCATCTCTTTCTTTAACCTTTGTGTTAACCTAATGCTGTTTAACTTTCATTATCTGATTCTATTTCCATTGAAGAATCATTATCACTAGATTGATTAAAGCAAATAGTTTCAATATCACAGGTACTGGTATTTATTGCAGATTTGGATGTTGACGAAGCCAATGTAGCACCATGTTTTACTTCACTTTCTTGGAATTTTGCATTTTGGGATATAAATACTAGCTTTGCTGCTCTGTCTGTGCTTAATTGGTTTCTTTTGGCTGTATGGATATTACTGTATGTGCTAAATGATCTCGGAGGTAATGAAAGGGCGAAATAGAGGTGTATGAGTTTGTGTAGGTATATATGTGAGTATGCATGCGTATGTATCTGGAATTCTGGATGTATGCATGTGTATGGGGTATACAATAGATATAAATGTGTATATAAGTATTTATGTATATATTGGTATATATGTATAAGGGTGTATGTGTATGTATATATATATGGATGGTCTCGTGGGGGGGGGGGGGGGAATATGTCATCGCGGGTCTAAAGGATAGTTAAGTGGGAGATTCAAAATCCGAGGCATGGATGGGAGAGTCCTGGGAAGGTTGGACAATGGGCAGTCAGCTCCCAGCCAGTGTTCTCGCAAGTTTAATGGATCTCAAGATACAAGACTTTCAGTGCAAGAAAGAGGCCAGTTTTTTCTGTAAATAGGCTGAAAAGGACATTCTATACTGGTACCATATGGCCTATTTTATTATTTATTTATTTATTTTTATAATATATATCATTGCAAAAGTATACCTTATAATTAAATTGGCAATATCTATATTAATTATTAAAAAAAACAAAAAAAAAAAAAAAAAAAAAAAAAAAAAAAAAAAACAAAAAAAAAAAAAAATGTTTTTTTACATCACTAGACCAGGTATCACTTCTTCTGTAATGAACATAACTTGAAACTGGGAAAAAAATAATTATTGTATTATTGATTATAAAAATCTGTAAAAAGCTATATAACATTATATTTGCGTAATAACTGGTTGTGTTGTATATTGTTGAATTATTTAAAACATTACAACTGAAAGAAAAAGCATCAAATGTATCTCTATAAATAAAAGCGTAAATTATATATATTTTTTTTTTGTAGGAAACATCCAGTCCGCCATTTTGAATTTCATTTTTGGGGGTGTTCCCGGGGTCCAATTTTGTCGGATTTTGGATATGTTATTCGGCAATGGTTCCTGAGCTGGAAACAGTTTAGAAAGCTTCTGAAGCAATTTTGCCCAGGTCTAACTACAAATTGCCTGGACTAATTCCTTTCTCAGGCAAGGACTCAAGATGTTCTCTACACTGCTTACAAAGTCTGTGATGTAGTTAAGTGCAGATCGGGAAACTTATTTACAAGTTCCTGTGGTACAATTCTCAAACTCTTCTTTCGACACTGACCTTTGTGACACAGCAAAGGATCAGCACACTTCTGTTTCAGTTTTAAATGTTCCATGTTTGTACTCTGAAATCACAAAAGCACAAAGAAAATCCTGAAAAGAAAACAATGAACAATTAATGAATTTTGAGAATAAAACCCACTCTAATAGACAGAGTTTATTTCCACGACAGTTTCGACGCCCACTGGCATCCTCCTCCGCCAGTGGGCGTCGAAACTGTCGTGGAAATAAACTCTGTCTATTAGAGTGGGTTTTTATTCTCATATTTTGACCTTCACGTAAAAAGTGAAGTTTTTTTGCATTAATTAATGAATTATTAAATAAATTTTTATACATGTATTTAGTAAAAATAAATTAACTTTAACTTGAAGTCAGGAGTCAACTCTGTAAAGTTGACAGTACTTATATACTAGTTGGGCCTTTGGATCAGCGCTACTCGAGTAGATTTGGGGCTGTCGAGGGGTTTAACCCTGGTTGTCTTTTAAAAGACTTCTTTTGGCACAGGTCACAAAAAGGTTTTTGAACTAATAATGTTAAGTTGAACTAAGTCTTCACTGACACTATATCAGAACAGAACTTTTAAATAAATGAACTGACAAAAAAAATCTAAAATTGAAGAATGATGCCAACTTCATTTATTTTGTATACATTGAACTAGTTATCAGCCACTTACAGCTTCTTGGGATTTTGTTGTACATGACTCAAGGTATTAATGTAAAAAAATTGAATTTTTTGGGAGAAGGTATTTCTTTTTTATTCAAGGTCAAAGGTCAACTTTTGAAGGGATTTTTTTATTTTTCACAGTAGAGATATTTAACAAGAGACAATAAACAAGGGGCTACTAATGAGCTTTAAAATGAGACCAAAATCAATGCTCTAGCTTTAATAGTATTTTAGTTACACCATTTTGAAAATAGTCATTTAACGCAAAAAAGGTCAAAATGTCACAACTTTGTGACCTTGTATCTCAGTAACCAAAGGTCAGTCAGCTCTAATAATTTGGGAATTTAAGTTTGGCATGTATATCTGCTATTGTGCCAAGTTGGGGATTCCTCCAACTGAACATCCCTCAGGTGGTCTATAAATACCCCCTATCCTGATTTTCCTGGCATTTTTATGCCCAATATCTATCCATACAGATTCAACTATTTCCTCTTTAACGGAGGTAACTTCAACTGGATTCAGATTTGTCTTGGCATAAATAAATGCTCCGCCACCCTCTGAATATTTACGTTCATAATAAAAAAGTTCATAGCCATCAATTTCATAAGTAATGGTATTATCTCTCTCACTAAATAGACTATTTGGTATTGTACTGAATTTTGTCCAAGTTTCAGTGACAATCATAACATCAGGATTTTCAATACCTATGTATGCCTTGAATTAATTTATTTTATCTCGGATACTTCTTGCATTTACATAGAAAAATGACAAAGAACCCTTGGAATATTTTGCTTGTAATTTAGTCTGGTTCTTGTTCTGTGATGGTATATTATTTGCATCTCTTTTACTTTCTTTGTTGACCTTTTTCTTTTGAGTTTTGATTATATTTTTTATTAGTTTATTGTTATCAAGAGTATTGGTATTGTACTAATTTGGCCTATTCCTTTAGTTTTTAGTCAATTATATGATACAATCTTTGATAGTAAATCAGTTCCTTTACTATTAAGGTGAATTCCATCTCTGTTATAGAACTCTCTTTTTTTGTAAAATTTATTCCACAGTTCGATATATGTAATTTCCATGCTCTGACATACGTAGTGTCTTAAGCCTACTATTTATATATAATGCTTGTGAGTACAACTTATTATTCTCATGTATCCTGGGAATTATACCTGTGATAGATGTTTTAAGGTTAGGTCTCCATTCCTTTAACTTTGTTAATAGCTGTTTATATGACTCCATGATTTCTTCGGAGTGCTTACCCTTTATATCATTTCCACCTACATGTATATAACCATATTCTTTGGTACAGTTAGGTCAATACCAGATCCTTTTTCTATAACTTTATTACTAATTCTATTTATCCCTGCACCTGGATAACAGTAAGCTATGCTACCTCTAGGTAATTTAGATCCTAGGCCCCTCACTTGAGTCACCTATAATGGATGCTGGTTCAAACACACCTATAGCTTTAGAGTGCCTGGGTTTATACGAGTCTGGATTATTATTGCTAACATTTTGGTTTATAGGCCTACTTTCTTCAGCTTTCCCATCTTGATCCTGGACCAGCGAGAAAGTATGAAACTGATTAGTTAGTTCTATAAAGACACTTTTCCTTGGCTCTTGAATTCTAGCTTTCCAGGTTTTCCTAGGTTTTCCTAGGTTTAGTCCACTCATCATTTTCAGGAATTGTCTGAGGATATCTAGGCCTGGGCTCACTATGAGGTATAGGGACATTTAAGTTTACTTGAACTGCTACTTCACTAGATTTAGGCTCAACTGCAGTATCTCTATAAGTTGGTCTGGCCTCTCCCTCTCTAATAGACCCTCTGGACTTATTAAAATTTTTGATTACAGTACTACACTTGTCACAAAACCACATCAGGTTGACATTAAGCTTAGAAACAGCATTTATACCTTTATATATATCATTTGTAAGGCCTTTGCAGCTTACGTGATACCAGTCATCACAGCTATCACATGCAATAGCCCTATCTTTACTCTTAACTTCCTTTTTACAAACTCTACAGTCACTGTCAAAACCTATTTTTGTAGGGTAGGCTATGTTCCTAAGTTAGGTCCTAGGCTTAAAAATTTTTTGTTGACTCGCCAACTTTGATATTATCAAGTTATATCAAAATAGTTACTCAGGTTAGGTCAAGTGGGAGTCTTACCTTGTGGTTAGGCTAGGCTATTAGAATAAGCTAAGCTAGGCCTGTACAAACAAGTACAGGTAACACCAGAGTGATCTTATACCAGTCAAAAAACAATTCCAAAATGCAGGATCAATCTCAACTGCAGCCATGGAAAATTTTTTTCAATACCTCACTTGTTACCAACGCGCAGGAAAGGTAATAATATTAATAAAGAAGCGCAAAAGTCAATTTGCTAGAGCACAGCCAACACGTCCGATCACCACGATCACTGATAAAATCTCATCCTAATGCAAGTGATGGTACATATAACATTTGGCATTCTAATGTGCTTGCTTCGAAATTTAGATGAGCAACATCGATCAATCATAGAACCAGTATTAAAGAATAACGCCTACTTTGCTCACCTGGAAAATATACTCATATCAATGGTAACTGACAAGAGACTAGAAATTAGGGAGCAAGCTATTCAGAAAATCATCCTTTCAAGAACAGGATTTTCAGGTACCAGAAACTTTGAGTTGCCTCGAACCCTCAATTTCCAATCTACTGACTACACTGAGATGATCGATTGGCAAAAAGAGATCATTACTCCTTCACTGCTGCTAAACAATTTTAGCGTCGATGAGCTACTACAGGCTTAATGTAAGCCACTGGAGATAGCTTCTTTTCCATGCCACAGTCAAAGTGTGGAAAGGGCAGTGAACCTAGTAACAAAGGCATGTCAGCAATGTTCCCTCTAATTTTTTTTAGTCAGTGTGCGCAAGAAATTTTCATTATGCAAACATTTAGATTCATGTTGAAAAATTGTGCGAACTTTTTTGAGCGCTATTATCTTCAAAATTAAATATATATAAATATTAAATACTTAATAAATATTAGTTCCATAAGGTGATAGCTTGATCATTATGGTACTATTAAATGGATAATAAAAAACTGTTTACAATATTATATATTCTTAAAAAAAAAAAATTTATCCATTCTAAAAATATGAATAAAATAAAAAATAGTAAAATAAAATTCAACAAAATAAAGAAATAAAATAAAAATAACATTAATTCAAAATGACTATTTTAGTTATCATTTCTCAAAACAATTTTTAGCATTTAGCAATTTAAAATAGACTATGAAGATTAATACATGATTTTATCCATTCACAAACTAGGAATAAAATAAAAAATAAAATTCAATAAAATAAAATATAATCAAAATAACATTAAATGAAAGTGCCTTTCATTTAAGTATGATTATGATTTCTTCCTACGATCTTTAGCATTTGCCCATTCCAAATAAACTCTATGAAGATTAATACATCCGTCATCATTCAGGTAACTTTTAATTCGCATGAGCATGTCCAAATGATTTTCTTTCAAGCCGTTTCTTAATTTGTTCTTTATAGAATTCATTAAACTGAAATTTTTGAAATTACTTCATTTACTGTCATGACTCATGATACGCTTGAGCCTGTGCGCATTTTATTTTGCTGTGTGCGCGGGTTTCACAATGCGTGTGTGCGCGCACACGCGCACACCTTAGAGGGAACATTGCATGTCAGGAAAGAATAGGATATGACAACCGTCAAAAGTTTATCTTAAACTCATTAGAATCAAGGTGAAAACTGGCAAGTTTGAATGGAAGGCCCAATGGAATGAGTAAGAAACATATGAAATAAAATTTCTTCCCAGCTTTTCGGTGATTTGGTGAACCTTTGTAGTAATCGGACGTACCTAGATTTGCTTGAAAACAGAGAGTTTAAATTAGGTTACTGAAACCAGTTACTTTAAGGCTTGGTTATACAATTTACACCCTGACTGTGTAACTACCAAACTTAATAGTCCACTTTTCTTACAGTAAGTGCAGGGTCTAAGTGTTACATCAAAGGGCCAGGCTTGGCCAATTAGGCCTAGGCCTATATACTAAGATTCACACCTAAAAACTTATATCGATTGTTAATTACGATTTAGACTTTATCAATTTCTAATTGTAACCTTCTAGTCTCTGAATAGGATAGGTCCATTGTGTTAGCGGTCCTCAGCTTGGGCTTTTGCCTAGGCTGAGTTCTGGGGATTCGCCTAGTTTCGATATGGCTGCCAGTTCGCATCTCGAGAGGTTGCGAAGTAAAAGGTTGCATGAATCTGATTCGGAGGAGGATCTCTCTCTTGCTCCATCGGTTATTTGGGCTCTTTCCCCTTCTTTACGTTTGCCCCCACCAAAGGTTATGAGTAGAGAGTACAAATACCAATACTCTTGATGATGATGATGATAAACTAATAAAAAATATAATTAAAACTCAAAAGAAAAAGACATGCAAATAATATACCATCACAGACTAAATCATAAGCAAAATATTTCAAGGGTTCTTTGTCATTTTTCTATGTAAATGCAAGAAGTATGAGATAAAATAAATGAATTCAAGGCATACATAGGTATTGAAATTCCTGATGTTATTATTGTCACTGAAACTTGGACAAAATTCAGTACGATACCAAATAGGGATAATATGAGTTTCATCGCACTCAGAATATCAAAAGCAAATATAATTATAAAATATTAAAGCATAATTTTCTCATCATTTTGATATAAGTCACTATGTTCGCAGATGTATCCTTACCAAATTATGTAGATTTGAATATTATGACATTTTTGCGGCATTTTTTTCCTACCCTCCCAATATTTGCCTAGTGCAGTGATGGTGAACCTTTTTATCCAAGTGTGCCAAAATTCGTGTTTTTTAAATAATGATATTGTTGGCGTGTCACTTGCATACATGCTTTTTAAATTTAACTACAAAATCATAGATAGCTGACTTATTAATCGAAAGTACTAGGGCGTAGACGATTTATTGCAGTTTTTCATCAGAATACCAAACATTTTCAACATCCATCGCGTGTCACTGCTGACACGCGTGTCATAGGTTCGCCATCACTGGCCTAGTGACATCATGAAAATATGATATATGAGCTAGGCTTGGGCTATTTTTTCGCTACTCTGCAACTTAATTAGTTGGATGTTTTCTGTTCTGGCTATTTTTGTAATTGGATTCAGTTTGGTCGTGTTTGTGATAGAATTATGGTTTGCTGTTTGTGTGGTTTCTGACTTTGAGAACTTGATTTGTCATGTGCCCTAGATGAAGAGAAAGCATTGGATGTTTTTATCAATTACGGCTTTATTCTCTCATCCTTAACTTGCCCGAAATGTGACCCGTGAGTGCCTAATACGAAAAGATCAGAAGATATTTAGGTGAAATAACTGATATTAACATGTTAGGCCAACTGAATACCCTTGATGATTGGTTAGGTCAAGTAATGGTATTTTCGTTAGTTTTAGGCATTTTAGGTTACTATTTCCACTTATGTTAGTTTTAGGGTTAGGTTAGGTTAATTAATACCAAAATATATTTTTTTTAGTAATATTTGATGTGTTTTGCCTAGATTTTGACCTCCATTTCCCTTGAAAATGAGCCAAATTTCAAAGTACTATAACTTTGTTAGATCTCATTTCCAAGGGAAATGGAGGTCAGATTTGAAAAAATCACATCAAATACTACTAGAGAAATGTATTTTGGTATATAAAATGACTGAGTGACTCTTTATACATAATTACCCCAAATAGTTCATTTAGTGAAAGATAATACCATTACTTATGAAATTGATGGCTATGAACTTTTTTATTATGAATGTAAATACTCAGAGGGTGGCAGAGTATTTATTTATGCCAAGACAAATCTGAATCCAGTTGAAGTTACCTCCGTTAAAGAGGAAATAGTTGAATCTGTATGGATAGATATTGGACATAAAAATGACAGGAAAATCAGGATAAGGGGTGTCTGTAGACCACCTGAGGGGTGTTCAGTTGGAGGAATCCCCAAAAGTAGAGAAGAAAATAAGTATGTAGAAAATAAACTTATTGATGAAATAAATAAAGCAATGACAAGCAATATTATTATTGTTGGAGATTTCAATTATAGGCATAGGTTTTGACTAGGAAATATTACAAACACCAGAAAGTAATGAGAGATTCTTAGACTGTATAATTGAGAATGGTTTAACCCAGTTAGTAAAGGAGCCAACCAGGGCTGATGCCATTCTAGATTTAATTCTAACAAATAATCCAGATACCTTCCAGGATATCTCGGTTTCAGAAACACTAGGTTCAGGTGATCATTGTATCCTTCGATTTAATATTGTTTGTAATTCAAGACCTAGTGAAAATAAAGTAGAAGTTCCAAATTTTAAAAGAGGAAATATAAATGGACTAGTAAATGATCTGTGTGTAATAAATTGGACAGATATTCTACAGCCTGAACAGACAGTAACTAGTATGTGGGAAAAATTTAAAAGTATAATAATGAACATACAAAGGAAGCATATCCCACAGTGTAAAATCAGAATTGGAAAAAATAAAAAATAACCTTGGATAAACTGCAATGTAAAAAGAGCAATCAGAGAAAATGCAAAAGCATTTCATAAATTCAAAAGAACTAAAAATGGCACAGACTCCGAAATATCTAAAAGTAAAAGAAGCATTTGCAAGAAAGCAATCAGAGATAGCAAACGAGATCTGGAAAAAAGCCTAGCCAAGAATTCAAAAAATAATCCTAAGAAGTTTTTCAGTCACTTGAATTTGAAAAGTAGAGTGAAAAAGAAATTGGCCCCCTCCATCTCGATGATAAAACTATAGATGATGATCTTGAAATAACTGAAGAACTAAACAAATACTTCTCATCAGTATTCACAAATGAAAATTTAAATAATATTCCTTATCTTATACTACCAGGACAAGATAGAGAAATAAATGAATTAAGGGTAACAAAACTAGATATCCTAAAAGCAATAGATAAATTAAAAATGGAAAAATCTCCAGGGCCAGATGAAATGCATCCAATAGTCATAAAAGCTGCCAAAAAGAATATAGCACAGGCACTAGAAATTATTTGGTGCTGGTCTAATGTGCAGTCTACCTAGCAAAGTGAATCTACCTCTAATTTTTGTGCGGTCTACCTAAGATAATTAGTTCACAGACCCGGAAGCCAGAAAAAGAAGAAATCAAAAAGGCGGAAAAAAAATTTAATTCCAGACAGTCACATCTGAGATTTCAAAGAAAACACACACCTGTGCCATTTTTAAAATTTTTGTTTTTAGCCCTTTTTCAAAATGCGTTTACGTTAATTTTATACAACTGTTAGTGCATCCGAACGCACACCTCTATAACCCAAAAATAGAATCAAATATTTTCTTCTCAAATTTGAGCTTAACACTTTAAGTTATGGATCTTTTCCGTTTGACTGCCGCCATTGAAACATAAGAGGTGAGTGCCCCCAGCCTTCTTTACTTAGCCTTATAAGGCTAACTAACGAAAATATCACGACAACCTAACCAATCGTTAGGTCAACTGTACAACCTTGATGATTGGTTAGGTTAGGTCGTGATATTTATGTCAGTTGAAAGACCGCACCTTAGACTGTTCGAACGCCGGTAGACCGCACATTAGACCATTCAAAACGCCGGTAGACCGCACATTAGACCGTTCAAAACGCCGGTAGACCGCACATTAGACCAGCACCAATTATTTTTAATAAATCATTGATATATACTGAAATTCCAGAGGATTGGAAGAAAGCAAATGTGGCTCCAATCTTTAAAAAAGGAAATAGAAACTTGGCAAAAAACTACAGACCCATCAGCCTCACCTCCATTATTTGCAAATTACTCGAAAGTATTATTAGAGGTAAAGTTACTGAGTTCCTTGAAGAGTGCAACCTTATAAATGATAGCCAGCATGGCTTTCGAAATGGAAGGTCCTGTCTAACCAAATTAATTAAATTTTATGATGGAGTCCTATTGCATTTGGACAATAAAGAGCCAGTAGATATAGTACAGTCGACCTTCAACTTACGTAATTAATCCATTCTGAGATGAGTTACTTAACTCGAAAATGACGTCAGTCAAACCCCAAAATATATGTAAATCGGGTAATTCATTCCAGGACCCCAAAAAAGTATTGAAAATAATAAAATAATTAAATTTTTTGATAAAAACAGTGCATATAAACAGAATTATAATGGTAATTAATAATTATTATTAAGAAACACCATCTGTAAAAGAAAATACATATTAATAATAAAAAAATAATTTTAGACTTATTAATTTTGACCTATTAATTTGCCAAATTATTAATCACTTCATACAGTACAACTTTATATAATGCACAGTAAAAATAACAATGAAATAATGTGAAATACCCAGCATCCTGCCAGTGAGTGGTCACGCACTACATTTGCGATTACGTAAGATGAATCAATTACAGTCAGTGGGGGATTCTTGTAACTCGAAATTACATAAGACAGTGATGACGTAAGTCGAGGGTTGACTGTATACTTAGATTTTGCAAAGGCATTTGATACTGTTCCTCATGCAAGATTGTTGGTAAAAGTTAGAGCCCGTGGTATAAGAGGTCATATAGCTGACTGGATAGAAGAATGGCTGAGAAACAGAAAACAGAGTTCATCTAAATGAAAATAAGTCTACTTGGAGACCCATATTGAGCAGAGTCCCACAGGGGTTTGTGCTGGGACCTCTGCTTTTCTTTATATAAATTATCTAAGAGAAAAAGCCTATCATGTAAAACCTTAAAATTTGCTGATGATACAAAATTAGGCCATAATGTTAAGTCAGTAGCAGGAGCAATGACAATACAAAAAGACTTAGACAGAGTAACAGCTTGGGCAGATAAGTGGGAGATGAAATTTAATGTTGATAAGTGCAAGGTTATGCATATTGGGCCAAAAAATCCAGAATTTGAATACAATATGAATGGAATTTGAGGATCATATGTAGAATTCGGACCCCAGCCTTCTTTAGTTAGCTTTATAAGGCTAACTAATGAAAATATCATGACCTAACCTAACCAATCATGAAGGGTGTACAGTTAACCTAACGATTGGTTAGGTTAGGTCATGATATTTTTGTTAGTTAGCCTTATAAAGCTAACTAAAGAAGGCTGGGGTCTGAATTCTACATTTGATCCGAATTTGGATTAAAAATGATAAAGAGAAAGACTTGGGTGTCGCTGTGACTAATGAACTTAAACCCTCAAATCACTGTATGGAAATCGGAAATAAAACAGATGCTAGACTCAATCTCATGCAGACACACATTGAATACAAATCACCCAATATTATAAAGCAACTATACATTTCATATGTGAGACCCCTCCTCGAATACCGGTACTGTATTCAATTTAATAGTCCGTATTTGATACAAGATATTGAAAAACTGGAAAAAGTACAGAAATGAGTAACAAGAATGATCCCATCTCTAAGACAATTGACATATAAGGAAAGACTGGCGTATCTAAACATGTCCTCATTAAAACAGAGGAGGTTAAGGGGTGATATGATAGAGGTGTATAAAATGATAAAAGGGTTGGATAAGATAGATTTTGATTCTCTTTTCATTAAGGATCACAATAACCAGACGAAGTCATAGTATGAAATTATTTAAGCCAAGATGTAGAACAAATTTAAGAAAACATAGTTTTACAAATAGAGTAATTAAGTTTTGGAACAATCTGACAGAAGAAGTGGTGACTTCAGATACACTTGATTCTTTCAAAAGAAGGTTGGATAGTTTGATGTCTGCAAGGGACATCTGGTGATAGTGTTTAAGCCCATTTTTATTACATGAATGGTACTAGTTTATTTCATATATATTATGTGCATTTAGGTGATAGATCCCACAGCTTATCACAAGTGTTGTGGGATTTAGGCAAAGGTGGGCACCCGGGCCTCAAAAAGGACTGACAGTCCCGGTCCTGGTCCTTGCCTCAAACTGGACTGATGGTCCTGGTCCTGGTCCTTTCTGAAGATAGGACCTAGGAATGACTCGGTCCTCGGTCCTTACATATAATATAAGTGAAAAATTTGATTAAAATGAAAAATGAAATTAAAGACACCGGAAATCTTTAATTTTATTAACGTAATCCATCTTCTTTAGAACTTCAAATAATCACTAAAATCACTAAAAAAGACCATGCGGACTGGACCATCTGGAATTGCTTAAAAATGGACTGTCGCTCCTCATTTCAGTCCTCAATGAGAAAAGGACTGACTTTCCCGCTCATGGTCCTTAAAAAGGACCGAGTTCCTGGAGTTCGGTCCTTTTGGAACTCGGTCCTGCCCACCTCTGGATATAGGGAGGCAGCATCTTGGGTTAAGGGATACTCTCTGTCCTTACACACCCCATTTAAAGAGATTCCTCTGCTGAGCAGTGCCCCCCATAGCAGGGCTGTGGAGTCGGCACATAAAAAACTGACTGACTCCTCAATTTTTTTTGTCTATCCGACTCCAACTCCGAAGGTATATTAATTCTAAATCTGCTATGATGATAATTACACAAGAGGCATTTCATCACCACCACGTGAATCATCAGGCTACTTTTTAAACCCATAACCTGCAAAATTTGAGTCTAATGGTTGTAGCGATGCCATTATGGCTTTTTTATTTTTTATTTATGAAAAAACAAAATTTATTGAGCATAAAGCAAAAAAAAAAATTAAATTTAAGACTGACAAAATAAAAATTTAATTAAATGCAATCAAAAATATAAAAGTATTCCTGCAAAATTTATTAAACTAAGGCTAAGGGTGAAAATCTAAAATTTACGAATAACTTGTTCTTAGGAACAGAATTGCTTCTGCCAGATCCTCTTTTATTGAAGCCCTTAAATCTGATTTAATTATTTTCAGTGCGGAAAACAGTCTCTCCACACTGACCTGAGTGGGTGGCATGGCTGTTACTATCATAGCTGTATCTCTTAAAATCTCTGGATATGCGGGGATGACTTCTTGTATTGTCAGTTTAGATGAGCGATCATATTTTTCCACTTCTTTTAGGTCATCAAAAAAATCTTGCTTAAATTTCATTAGTTTAACATCAAAAGGTTGCCTATGCACGTTTAAGCAGCGACGCTTTGCTTTTGAGCGTTCAATTTTATCTAAATATTTTTGAAACTCTAATTCATCATTTGAAGAGGATGAGAGGGGCTTACTACTCATATCTTCATCCTGTGGTTCAGGATTTTCAGGTAATAGCCCTTTTATGCGAATTGCAACCTCGCAGAGGGCCTCTTTTGCTTTAGCAATTTGTTCTTCGGTCAACAAAATTTGGTTCATTGGATCTGTGTAGACAGCAGCTAATAAGATCTCATTTTCTAGTAGCAGACCCTCTCTTTTCCTCATTGAGGATACAATTCCATCAGCAATTAATCCTCCAGTTTGGGATAGGTGAAATAATAAATTTTTCCATTCCCATAGGAATGTACCAGGAGTTAAATCCTCTGCTTGCAACTTTTTGGTGACAGTATAAGGGTGAGCAAGCAGAGCTTCTAATTGTGTAACCTCTCTCCGTTGAATTTCAGTTAGTGAAACATTGGGATTATCAATGTCTTGTAGGAAGGGTTTTAGATCAAGCATACGCTTAATCATCATATATGTGCTCCCCCAGCATGTCACTTGGTCCAAAATAGCTCCCTTTCCTGCATGTCTCTGGATAATAGCATCAATTTTAGAGGTCCTGGCTGCAGTGGCTACTTGCCTCAACTTGCCTATCAGAGTAGCTGCATGGCAATCTTTCAATCCATTTCTTATTGCTAGCTGCAATGTATGTACAACACAACGCATATGTTGGATTAGAAAGAGCTTAGATGCTTCTTCAACAATATCATCTAAAATTTCATCGCTCTGTTCTGTTTGTGCTGTTTGAGAATGTTTCAGGAATGTCATCTTCATTAGCCACTTTTTCTTAATCAACTTTATTTAGCTTTTCTATTGTGCTTAGCATGTTTGAAGCATTATCTGTGACACTACATAGAATCTGCTCTTTCTTAATTACAAAGTCTTGTAAAACTTCCTCCACTAACTTCTGAAGATAGTCACTGTCATGATGCACCTCGGTGTCCTTTACTCCCAATGTCTGAGTTACCATTTTATTGTTTTCATCAACAAATCTAGCATTGATGGCAAAATAATTAACTATGATGCGTGGCTGCATCCATTTTAATAAACATGAAGCGTCCCTTAAGAGTTCTTCGAAGTTCTTCCTTTTTATTTGTGGCTTCTTCGACTATAATTTTTCTGATACTTTGTCTTTCCAGAGAAACTCCAAGTTTCTTGGCCATTTCTCTATTTAGGCCTAGAAAGGCTGGTTGTGAAAATAAAGATAAGGCTACACCATTTCTTACCACCAGTTCGATGATGTGCTTCTTGAACTTTTCTGTGGTCATTGTTACAGTAACTTTGTCTGTAATAAAGAATCTTGTAAGTGGTGCTTGTCATTCAGTAGATTTCTGATCTTTTGTTAACTTTGAAGTAGTTGGAAGGTTTTTATTACGGTACTATCTTTCTCAATGACAACTTCTAAAATTTTGGGATGGAAATGCTGCAAATGTCTTTTCAAATTTGATGCTCTGGTTGGTGCATTTTCATCAGAGCCAGTAAAACCACTGATTTTTGCTTCACACAATTTTTCACCATCACCATCATCATCTTCTATCATACACTGACACACGAAATGTTTCCCATCTGTGGTTATTGTAAAATATTCAAAAACTGCAGACTTTGTTGGAAGTGGCTTTGCCATTGTGAAAGGGGTTTTAGACTTGAAAGTTAAAAACTTATGAAATTTAGAAAGAACTCGAAATTAAATAAGCATTAAAAATAAAAAATATTATCTGAAAAGAAAAAATGAATTAATGGCATTAGTGTCTGAAATGGAAAACATTGTGTTTATTATTTAAGTGGTTTAACCACCATAGCTGCCAGTGATATCACACACAAAAACATATTTTATTAAAATTTATATTGAGGTCGGAGTCGGTACATTTTTACTGACTCCGACTCCAGTAGTACCAAAATTGCTTCCGACTCCACAGCCCTACCCCATAGTACTGTGAGGTATTGAAAAACTCATGCTCTTCACTTGCCCCACAAACACCTTTAAATGGGAGACCCAAAATGGGTGCACACACATTTCTACATTACTGTACAGTAGGGTGTACCATTTTTGGGTCATTTTCAAAAAGTCAAGGTCCAGGAGTCTAATGTTGTGCCAAATGATGTCCTAAACACGAATTTAACAAGCATTTTCTAATCCAATAAATTTTGAATCCCCCCCACCCCCCTTGAAATTTTGCCCATCCCCTTTTACTAAAAACCCCATATATCTAAAAAAAACTATCAACTTTATCGAAAAATGTTATAGAATAAAAATGATTTAGAATCAAACGTTCTATTAGAAAAGTTCATTAAGATAGAAATTTACGTAATTTTGAAAATTTTCATTTTCTTTTGTCCAAGAGCACCTTATTGTATTAATATAAAATAAGGTGCTTAAGTTACATTATTTATGAGTATATTGTGAGTATAATCCAAATTTAAAAATCCTTTTTTACATTGAATTTTAATAAACAAGCATTGTTTTTACTCTTATTATTTCTTTTCAGACTGCTTTATTTGAAAAATAAATAAAAAATGAGTCAAACAGCTACAAAACAGCATGACTTTATTCTTGGTCGCTTGCAGGCTGATATTATGAGTTCATCTGAAATTGTTTTACCATCCAATAAAGATGTTCTAAGCCATTTTATTTATTTACGGAGAATGCAGTATAAGGGTCCAAAAGTTACAAAAGATTCTACTGTTAATGAAGTTCTACAGAAGCTACTAATAATATGGCAAAAAGCATGCATTCCTACTATAGATATTAGTAAAAACCCTAAAGGCAGGAAGATGCTGTTAAATCTAGAAGAAATGCATAATAATTTAATCAAGCACAAAAAAAGAGCAAGCTTTGAAAATGAACTCTCTAATTTCATGAAAATTATGGATTCCCTTTTTGACATCTCTTCTCAAAATGCCGTTGAATTAATCCAAAAAGACCGCATGAGAACTGAGCCTCAGAAAGCATATGATATTTCATTCTTAGAAGATCAAAGAACAAATGAGAAACATGTTTAGGTTTGCTAGATGCAGATTATGCATCAAAAGTACAGCGCAAGTACATTAGATTAGAGAAAGAGAAGAAACGCAAAGAGAAACATAAATCAGTGAAGCAAGTGAGTGCTACAGCCAGAATATCAGAGACCCTTCTTTCTAGCACGACCAGTTCTGAGACAGACAGCTATGAAGAGTTTCCGACAGAACCTACAGCAGGACCTTCAAATGCTTCCAGCCCCAAAAATATTCTTGCCTCGCCATTGGTTTCCTCCACTGCAGACAGACTTAATCTCTCTATTGGACAATGGACTGTTTTTGCTGCTGCAGTAGCCATTAGGTGTGGCAAGGATATTGAAAAACTCTCTCTCTCCAGGACCACATCTGCAAGAGCCGCTCGAAAGACAAGAAAACGAAAATATGAAACTTGCATCAAGGATTTTACTCCTCCTGATCACTGCCTAGTACATTGGGATAGCAAGCTGCTTACTAAATCATGTTCAGAACAAGAAGAACACCTTGCAATACTTGTTACTGGATACCCAAATGTAGAAAAACTTTTATCAGTTTCTATAATAGATGATTCCACTGGATTGTCTCAAGCCACTTCTGTATTTCAAAGTATTGAAAAATGGAACTTGAAGCAAAATGTCTTTGGAGTATCATTTGATACCACTGCATCCAATTCAGGATGGATGAAAGGTTCCTGTAAGTTACTTGAAGAACTTTTGCAAAAGAAATTGATTTGGTTAGCATGCCGCCATCATGTGGCTGAAAGAGTTTTGTGTGCTGTGTATGAAACCATTTTTGGCCCAAGTAAATCTCCTGAGTTTGAGTTATTCAAAGAATTTCGCGAGTCTAAATGGAAGAAAATTAATACGAAATCTACATACAATGTTCTTGATGTTAAATCAAGGTATCAAAGAGGCCTTGTGTAGAATTTATGACCCAATGTTTAAGAAAATCTGACTGCTTTCCACGTGATGACTATAAGGAAGTTGCTGAAACAACTTTAATGCTTTTAGGAGAGGTTTCCAGAGAAAACAGTCATTGGCGGAAACCTGGTGCAATGCACCGTGCCAGGTGGATGGCAATGATTTTGTATACAAGTAAAATGTATGCTTTTGCCCACCAAGCATCATATGATGAATCATTGATTAAGAAATTAAAGAGAATGTATCTATTTAATGCATTAATTTATGGAAAATACTGGCTTTTATGTTCTAATTCACTAGATAGTCCAGCTAATGATCTGAAGTTTTATCATGATTTGGTGAATTACAAGAAGGAAGATAGGGAAGTTGCAAATGCTGCTTTGAAATCTTTTGCCAATCATTACTGGTATTTGACGGAGGAAGTGGTCCCTTTGAGTTTCTTTGGATCGCTAAGTAATGATGAAAAAGATAAGATCGCAAAATCCTTAAAAAATATCCAGTTCCAGAAAATTATGTATGTGGGCAACCTGTTTTCCCCATTTTAAAGGAAGACACAAAGCTTCATCAGCTAGTAGGTCCAATTTCATGGCATTTATTTCAATGCTGTGGGTCAAAACCAGACTCATGGATAAAGAAACCAGCATCAACATGGGAAGAGGTCGATGACTACAACAAACTAAAAAACATTCTTTCATCTATTAGAGTGGTCAATGATACCGCTGAAAGAGGAATCAAGCTGGTTCAAGACTTTCATGACAAATGTCAAAATGAAGAAGAATTTCAAGGTCTTTTGCAAATTGTGGAAGAGAATAGAAGACTAATTCCTGATCCTAGTAAAGAGACTCTTAAAAGAATGAAACTCAGTAAAGAATAGTTCATTAACAGATAGATTAGGTATTTTTATTTGCAGAGATTGTTTTAATTTAGAAGATGCTGATTTTTTTTTGTTATTAAATATACCATAAATTGTCTTTTCTTATTTTTATGCTTAAAAAGCTCTTATATCAATGATTTCTAATTAGGAAACTTGTTTCTTTTTATTTTTTTGAGGAAAGTGTTGAATAAAGGAAAAAAAAACGATGGGACCTCACAACTATAGATAAAGTGTTAATTTTTAGCTTTATTTTATATATATATAGTTTTGAGGTTGTCCTCACTTTGTATAGGCTAGTTATAATAAAAACTAATTATGATTTGCATTATAACTAGCAAATACAAAGCCCATCGCCGCGAAGCTGCATTGGGGTGATGCTTCAAAGGTGGCGGTAACACCTTATTTAAGAAGAAGGCACTGCAAGCAAAAAAATTTTTAATTTAAATTTTTAAAAAATAAATGAAAATTTTCAAAATTAAGTAAATTTCTATTTTGATGAACTTTTCTAATAGAACTTTTGATTCTAAATCATTTTTATTCTATAACATTTTTCGATAAAGTTGATAGTGTTTGAGATATATGGGGTTTTTAGGAAAAGGGGATGCGCAAAATTTCAAGGGGGGGTGGGGGGATTCAAAATTTGTCGGATTAGAAAATGCCTGTAAAATTCGTGTTTAGGACATCATTTGGCACAACATTAGACTCCTGGACCTTGACTTTTTGAAAATGACCCAAAAATGGTACACCCTACTGTACAGTCTTTACAGCCACACCTACACTTTTCCTCCTAAGTATATATATTGTAATGTATATTGTTGTAAATTGTGATTTGGTCCGCAATTGATATGGACCGTGACTTATTTTTGGTTGGCAAGGTACTGGTATTGATGGGTACTGTAATGAAATTGACTGGATTCTTTGGATCTGATATATTTGTGTCAGTTATAAATAGATATAGAGTGTAAATATTTGTAGATAGTAGCCTATTATGACTTTGATCGTCTGGATCCAGAGATTCTATCTTTAGTTTTAAATTGATAGTTTTGTTCAAACCTCAGTTTCACTACACCTTCCACTGAGGTTTGGACTCAAATTAATTAGGAAAATCATTAAGGGTACAGATTCACACTTCAGTTACCCTATTGTTGTAAATGGTTCCATACTAAGTGATGTACGTGACAAAGCAGAAGTTTTGGGGGCCTTCTATTCATTTTTTGGGACTGTAGCAGTTATTGAAGATGAGGAATTTTGCAGGGACATGCAGTCTTCCTTATTTCTTGATTACAATGAAGATTATAACCTGGACTTTACATTGCAGGAATTACAATTCTCCTTAAGGCAATGTGAACATAAAAGAGGTGGTGCAATGGGACTGGATAATATACATAAATATTTTCTTAGTCATCTTCCATTGGGAGTACTTGCCATTTCTATTATCAGCATTCAATGATAGCCTGAGCACAGGGGTCTATCCTTCATCATGGAAACAGGCAATCATGATTCCTATCCTCAAACCACAGAAAAACCCTTCAAGTCCATCTTCATATCGTCCTTTATGCTTATTATCCTGCTTGGGTAAAGTACTAGAAAGGATGGTCCATCAGCAGTTGCTATGGATTTTTGAGATGTCATATTTTTTGAGATTCGCAGTGTGGTTTCCGTAAGAAGAGAAGCACGGTGGATCAACTTCTGAGGTTGGAAACTTTCATACGCCAAGCTCTCCAATGGAAAAAATATGTTTGTTATATTTTTTGACTTCAGTCGAGCTTTTGATACCATCTCCCATACTGGCCTACTTTATAAGTTAGGCAATTTGGGGATTCATGGTAAATTACTAAGATGGTTGGACAACTTCTTGTCCAACTGCACATTTCAGGTACTAATTAAAGATGTCTACTCAACACCTTTCCCCTTTAAAAAGGGTGTACCCCAGGGTTCAGTTCTTAGTCCATTGTTATTCACTGCATATCTCTCTGATATGCCAAGTATAGATCCAGTTTAATCATCAGAGTTTGCTGATGATACAGCTTTCTATGTGGCAGCTGATACCCCTTTAGAAGCCCAACAGATATTGCAAAAAGCAACTGATAAGTTTTCATCTTGGTGCAGAACCTGGGGTCTTTCCCTGAATCAAGAAAAGTCTAAAATTATGTTCTTTACACATCAAAAGGTTCCAGTGAATCCCATTATCCAAATTAGTAATACCCCAGTAGATATGGTCACATCCTACCAGTTTTTGGGAGTGGTCCTTGACAGCCCCAGACTGACTTGGTCTTGTCATATTAACTACCTGGTCACATCTTGTACGAAATGTCTAAACTCGTTAAAATCTGTTGCCTCTCATTGGGGGCATTCCAGGACAAATCGCCCAAAAATTAAAAAATTTGTCACCACTCTGACCCAGATTTTAATGAAAATTGACATATGGGGTTCTTCCGGGTGCTGATTTCACTGGTTCAAATAAAAAAGTTCTATGACCCATAGTTTTTGAGATATGGGCCCCACTTTACCACCTAATTTTAATGGGCAATAACTCCTAAATATCTTACTGTAGACCGATAAAACTATACAATTTAGGGTGGATCGATTTTACACTTTTTTCGATTTCCATATTCTAATAGAGACAAAAACTTGCGCATGCATGAGAAAATAGCCTCTGCAAAATCTTAGCTTAATAGGTAATCATCTTCTGCCCCTGGCAGAGCGATGAAAATCATATTTTAGTAGTCAAAAACGTATTTTCAATATGCATCAAAATTATTCCTAATAGTGTCGGTAGGGGTGAGTTGAGCCGCCAATTTACATATTTCTATGCCACACCTATAATACCTATCATACATGTCTGATGGTTTCATGGAAGGATAGTTACTAAATGATTTATACTATGCTGTAGGGGTGATAGGCTAATTCTAATATTAATCATAAAAATGGAAAAAGTATGTGGCTCACCGTATACTCCAAGTCATGGGGGTGAGTTGAGCCAGTCCAGGGGGTGAGTTGAGCATGGTTTCGTTTGTGAGAGTGAGTAACTTTTTAAAACTAAAATTAGCTAACACTAGGAAGACTAGCTACATAACTATTAACATATTCATAGCTATGTAACATATATTGTTTGTCTATTGTTTCTTGGCCTTTTTGTAGGCCTGGAAAGAATGGTCCAGGCCTACAATATGGAAAGGTGTTGTCCCCTTCAGCTTTATAGGGCCACAGAAGACATATGTCAGGTCAACCTTTTCATCAATGTCATCCCGCACTGGCCAGTCGTATTTATCATCACTTCTTTTGAGAAACTTAAAAGTTAAACAGTTCTTAGAACATTTTAACACTCTCCCTATGTAACATGCATCACCATAGTCCACTGCATAGTATTTTTCGATGCTTATGTTTTTTAATTTCTGCTGTTCTTCATAGTTTTTCTGATCAAACATCACTACACTTTTCAGTTCCTCACCCTCATCATCTGCATCTTCTGAATAAACTGATACACTGTCCACATCATCACTGCCTTCTGAATCGGTGCCACTAATGCTTGGCTCCTCTGTTGGCACAGTCTTTTGTTTCTTTTGAGCTGGCTCCTTGCTTATAACCTTTTTTGCTTTCTGAGCTCTCTACCTTTCCTTTTCTTCAATCTCTACCAAGTACTCAGCATCTGTTATCACTCTGCTGTGGAAGTCTAATGCCCGTCGAGTTGGCTTTACTTGTGCTTCTGGTGTTGAGCTGACAGGTCTTATGAAAGCATCCGCCATCAGTTGCTGGAAAGATCTGCTGGTGCCAGATGTTGAAGGAAGAGGCTCTGCAGGACAACTTGGTTCAGGAGTTTTCCTTGGAGTTGCAGGCTGAGGAGGAACAGTTGGTGGATCATGGACAGCTTTGTACAGCTCAAGCAATTCAGGGTTGAACTTGCTAGTGGGGTACTTAGTTGGGTCTACTGGGTACAACCCAGTTTTCTGAAAGGCAGTGGTGATATTCTTCATTGAGAAGCATTCGTCCCACACTTCCCCAACTAAGTCCATGAACTCCGCCTTCGTCATCCTTCTGGCAAAGTGTGAGGCTTGCCATGCTGCAATCCTGGCATCCCATTTCACTTTCATGGGGCGGAAACAACATACGTCAAGTGGTTGCAACATGTCTGTGGTGTGGGGTGGAAGCTTTATTATTGTGACACCCTGTGTTCGTGCATTATTTATTACTGCAGAGGTTAGGTGAGTGGCATGCCCATCATACACCAACAGCAGCGGTCGCTGTGTCACTTTCTTGCAGAACACCTCAAACCATGCAGCAAACACCTCACTCACCATCCACCCATTGTCCGAGAAGGCATAATGCGTCCCAGGGTAAGGCTTAGACCCTCGCCATGTGCTCCAGAACTTCTTGCCTTTGAAGACAATGAATGATGAATGGTGGGAGCTTCTCTCCAGCAGCAGATATTCCAGCCATGACTGTAGTTGCTTCCCTGCCGAGGTTGCCGTTACACGTGATGCTTTCTCACCTGCAGGTGAAATGATTTTTGTCTTTTGTGGGTCAGTGAACAAACAGGTTTCATCAATATTCCATACACATTCTGGGTGCCCTTCAATGTTTAGGTTCCTCATTTGTTTTTTGACATTGTTAAAATACTCATAAATTATTTCTGGGTTACTAGCTGCTGTTTTTCTAGTTTTCTCCAGAGCTGAAGGAATCTTAACCGAGAGTCCATACCTCCTTATGAAGCCTGTGAGCCAGTCATCCCCAGGCAAACCATCCTTGAATTTGCAATATTTACGTAAGTGATTGCCAACAGTAGTGTCACTATCGATGTTGGACTTCACATAGCTCTGGATGATGGTTTGCACTTCCTTCCTCGTTTGGCCAAATCCCCATTGGGCTTTGATCTTTATGCATTGGGCAAGCTCCTGTTCAGCCTCACGAGGAAGAGACAGTTGGCCTCCCGATTTCTTTGAGGGTGAAGGGTGTGGCTCAGGTCTGTCCAACCTTCTCTGAAGAGTCATCCTATCCACTTTGTATTGCGCAGCAGCTGCTCTGACACTAAAGCCATCATCTTTCACAGCTTTAATTGCAGCACTGAGCTTATCTTTATGAACTGGATCTCTTTTTCTCTGGTAAGTGCGAGGCATTTTGCCTTTCTTACTGTGCACTGCACCAAGCTAGCTTATTTGCATAGAAAACAATATATCTGCAAAGAAAATAAATGCATTATCATCATAATGGCATCCAAACTGGGATTTTTGTAACTGAGAAACATAGGCTCAACTCACCCCATGGTACCAGAAATGCCTGGGTTGAGTTGAGCCATTACCAAAGTCAACACCAACTTAATGTTTGGACTGATATACCATTTTGGCTCCTAAAATTTAACAATATAAACCTTTCCCTACATTCACTTCAGATTTCCAGACAGTGACATTGAAAATAGTGTTGCCAGGCAAATTTGAAAAAAACAGTTTTTCTGGCTCAAATTTTTTTTGAGGTGCAAAACCATAGGATCACTTTGAACCTCAGTAAAACAGGTTTGTTTTTAATTCAACTCAACAACCTGTTGTGGTGTTATAGTACAAGACTTAAACTTTCAACATGTATATCCATCTTTCATGATTTAATTTTTTTTAGGAATTGGGGGCCCCTGGATCAACTCACCCCAGGCAGTCGGGGGTGCTCAACTCACCCCTACCGACGCTAACTATAAAGTCGATGAAAAAGACCTCATATGATCGTTTTTCCAAGCGCGTTGTCCTACGTTAATATCTTTTGCCCCCGGCAACAACGTCAATGTTGAAAAAATAGGTAATTTATATACATATTTTCAGATCGGCTCTTTGTCTTAAATAATGCATTTATATATTTCCCATAGCATTTATATCGTTGCTTAGGCATGAAATAACACACACGCATATTGAAATATTTTAAAAATTATAAGAAAAATACGTTTTTGACTACTAAAATATGATTTTCATCGCTCTGCCAGGGGCAGATGATTACCTATTAAGCTAAAATTTTGCAGAGGCTATTTTCTCATGCATGCGCAAGTTTTTGTCTCTATTAGAATATGGAAATCGAAAAAAATGTAAAATCGATCCACCCTACTATACATTTTTAGAATCAGCATGAAGAGATCTATTAAATGATTACCACATTCAAATGTGTAGAACAATAATGAAAATTTTCCCCCCACTTTATTTTTCTTTTTGATCCCCACCCCTCATAGACAGTGAAACCCCCCAAAAAATTTTCATTTATTAAACTTCCATTAATTGTTAAGATACAAACAATGAAAAATGTGGGTATCTAGTTGCAAGATATTTTAAAAATGATTGAAAAAATATGTACATTGACATTTGGGTCATTCCATGTCAAGTGGACCAATTTTGGAAAAGTGCCCCACTTCACCATGTTAGATTTTGTTCTAACTTTGCTCACAGATTCCTTTAAGCCTTAAAGGAAGTTCTGCAATGTTTTAGTTCCATATCTCCTGTGGTTCTGTCACTAGGGCTCCAAGAGCATGGGCTACTTTGTCCATCACATTGAGCACCAAATTATTTGTGCCATTTTTAGCTAGTTAGCATTTCACAGTAACAAATCTTTCTGCTCTGAAAATTTGCTCCTAGGGTCAAAATTTACTGTAGATTTCAAAAATCACATTACTAGAGCTCTAGGAAGTATAGATTTTCCATAAAATATCCCCAAAGTAGGCTTCAAATTACATTTTGATTCCTGGGAAGCCACTTTTAGAAAATTATAGCTCTTGATCTATTTGACTCTGTGAGCTTTTGTTAGAAACCAAGAAAGTACTGCTCATATGCTACAAAATGTTTCAATCCAGATCTTCCTACCTTTTCTAGTTCCTGAGATATAAGGCATCAAAAATGGGCAAAATTAATTTGTGACAAAAATGTCCCATCTTTAAAGCTCAAAATGATCATGTGGGACAGCTCGCACCATACTCTAACAAAAATCAATGAAAAGAGCATGTCCTGAAATAGTAGGGCTTAGTTTTTTATTTTGGTGTCTTGTTTTTTTTGTAGGTCTAGTAGAGCTTTGAAATTTTGTTTTGTGTGATGTTTCTAGCATTATAATTATTTCATTGGCACAATGTTTTATTTTTCTTTTGTTCTTATTACCAATTATATAGTGCAGGACTAGGTGCTATGTGCTAGGCTATACATAATATTTTTATTTATGTTCAACATGTAATACATGACTATTTAGTATTATTGTTTTCAGATCAAAACTGAAAATGGCTGAATCATCAGATACTAGTAGTGTTCATGTGGGAGAACCCATGGAAACTGAAAGAAAACTGGAAGCTTGTACTATTGGAAATAAAGAGGGAACAAAGTGTCACCTGAAAACATATTCCAGAAAATGTGGTTTAAAACTGTTCACAGAGCTGACAGTTCAGGAAAGCCTACTACTTTTTCTTTGAACAGGAATAGAAGAATTTCAATTTAAGGAAGATGCATGCATATGCTTGCACCATAAACAGATTCTTTTGACCAGATATGAGAGTCTGCAGAAGCACTGTTGCAACCCATTTGAATATCATAAATCAACATTACCCAAAAAATCACTTCGGGCAATTGACATTCCAACAGCTCAACTGTTGAAGGAAGAGACTGGCAAAGACATCAAGCCTGGACAGAAACTTTGTCCTGATTGCAGGAAACAGAGGGCTGAAATACAAAGAATCAGTTCAACATCAAGTGAATCATTTGATCTACCAGAAGCACAAAAGCAGAAACTAGACACCAGCTGTTCAGCACTTGACATTTCCCCTGTAAAGCCACAAAAAGTGAGCAAGAGAGATTTACCAGGATATGTCAAAAGAAAGACAAGACAAGCACAAGAAGCTATTGGTCAGAAAATGGCAGCTCTTACATGGATTGATGTGGGTGAAACGGAGGCTAGCACAAGTCAGTCGAGGTGCAGAAATTGTGAAGATTATGAAATACTGTTGGAAGAATTGAAAAGCCAAATGGAATTATCAGACAAAGAAAGGAAACTGCAGATTCTAACTCTGGAGCCTAACAGCTGGTCTATACAACAAACAGCTGAAGAATTTGGAGTTTCTCTTCAAATGGTTAAAACAGCCAGGAAGTTGAAAACAGAGTCGGGTATTCTTGCAATATCAGGAAAAGAGAAAGTAAAAACACTGCCTGAGGAAGTAGTAGTAAAAGTTCAAAAGTTTTATGATGATGATGAATTCAGCCAGATGTGCCCAGGGAAGAAAGATTGGGTGTCTGTTGATTGATGGAAAAAAGCTTCAAAAACAAAAAAGACTGCTGCTCAGCAATTTGAAAAAAATATACATTGCTTACAAAGATCAAAATGGCCCTAAAATTGGCTTCTCTAAGTTCTGTGAACTTCGACCAAAGTGGTGTGTGACAGTTGGTGTAGCAGGGGTGCACAATGTTTGTGTATGTACAATTTGCCAAAATGTGAAACTGATGTTGGCTGGAGCTGATATTCATGAGGATTACAAAACACTGATGCAAAAATGTGTTTGCAATTTGGAGTCAAAAGACTGTGTGCTACAACGTGTGAACTGTGCCCTGGAGCACCAGCACTAGAAGATCACCTTTCAGCTATTTTTACAGAACAAGCAGAAATGGATCCACAAGAAATGATTGAATATAAACAATGGGTTCACACTGATAGGGACACCTTGATTATGAAACAGTTGTCAGTAGAGGATTTTATCACAAAACTGACTTCAAAAATTATCTTCCTTTGTGGTCCTCATTACGTTTCAAATCGCCAAAGTGCTCACCTGAAGTCCCTAAAGGAGGAAATAAAACCTGAAGAAGCAATAATCTTAATGGATTTTGCAGAGAACTATTCTTTTGTGGTACAAGATGCAGTGCAAGGTTTTCACTGGGACAACAGCCAAGCAAGCAACACTGCATCCTTTTGTAATGTATCACAAAGTTTCAGATGAAATTAGAAATGAATGTTTTTGTGCCATCAGTGACTGTCTGAAGCATGATGCTGTTGCAGTACATGTCTTTCTGAAGAAGTTGATTGGATTTCTGAAAGAAAATTTTGAAGTAATGAAGCACATTCATTACTTCAGTGATGGTGCTGCAGGCCAGTACAAAAACTACAAAAATTTCGTGAACCTTTGTTGGCACAGCAAAGATTTTGGTGGGATAATGGCAAAATGGAACTTTTTGCTACCAGCCTTGGAAAATCAGCATGTGATGGTATAGGGGGCACTGTGAAAAGTTTGGCAGCTCGTGCCAGCTTGCAAAGACCAGTAACTGGTCAGATTCTCACACCTACTAATCTGAATTTTGCCAAAAAGATGTGCACAGAATTACACTTTTTTTTGTTTCAACTGATGAAATAGAAGCAGAGAGAGAAGCACAGGAAATAAGATTTAATCATGGGCATACAGTAGCTGGAACTCGAGAAAATCATCATTTTGTTCCAGTAAATGATAAACCGATTCAAGTTAGCTGAGTTTCAAGATCTACATGTTATTTTGTGGCCAATGTTGGAATATACAGTGACATTGATCAACGACAGTTGAAACTGCAACCAGGCCAATATGTGGCATGCATTTATGATGATTTGTGGTGGCTTGGAAACATTTGTGAAGTCTGTGAGGAAGAAAAAGATGCATTAATTACATTTATGCACCCTCATGGGCCAGCAAGACAGTTTCAGTGGCCATCTAGAAAAGAAACTTGTTGGATTCCAAAGCAGCATATCTTGACAACTATTCCTGCTCCTACACCGAGTGCCATGGGAAGAGGGTACATGCTGCCAGGGAATACCTTGTCTACTATATAGAAAATTTGTTTTGTTTGAAAGCTTTGAAAAGGAGTTGCACAGTTCTGGATCCAGTTAGAAAGTCAAGGAAAGATGAGTTGGTGGGTGGGTGGGAGCTGTGGCTGGACCTGCATGGCTATCAGGCATGGCCCCTTGGCGATGGGGTTGCTAATTTCTCGAAAAACTGAAACAGACTCCTTTGTATTAATAAATTATCTTTATCTTCAATAGTTATCAGTTAGAGAAATTGGCAGTGGCTTAGGCACCATGGACCAACACAGGAGTGCAAATAAATTAACAAATATAATGCTAGAAACATCACACAGAACAAAATTTCAAAGCTCTACTAGACCTACAAAAAAAGCAAGACACCAAAATAAAAAACTAGGCCCTAGTATTTCAGGACATGCTCTTTTCATTGGTTCCAGTTTTTGTCATATAAATTAATTTCGGCCATTTTTGATGCCTTATATCTCAGCAACTAGAACAGGTAGGAAGATCTGGATTGAAACATTTTGTAGCATATGGGCAGTACTTTCTTGGTTTCTAACAAAAGCTCACAGAGTCAAGTAGATCGAGAGCTATAATTTTCTAAAAGTGGCTTCCCAGGAATCAAAATGTAATTTGAAGCCTACTTTGGGGATATTTTATGGAAAATCTATACTTCCTAGAGCTCTAGTAATGTGATTTTTGAAATCTACAGTAAATTTTGACCCTAGGAGCAAATTTTCAGAGCAGAAGGATTTGTTAGTGTGGAATGCTGACTAGCTAAAATTGGCACAAATAATTCGGTGCTCAATGTGATGGACAAAGTAGCCCATGCTCTTGGAGCCCTAGTGACAGAACCACAGGAGATATGGAACTAAAACATTGCAGAACTTCCTTTAAGGCTTAAAGGAATCTGTGAGCAAAGTTAGAACAAAATCTGACATGGTGAGGTGGGGACCACAGGTCTACTTAACGTGGAATGACCCATTTGTACATTGAAATTTTGACATTTTTACCCAGACTAAAATAGAGAACTACAAATGATATATTTATATCCTATGTATAACTCCTATTCACGTACTCTCTCTCTCAAATGTTTGTTAATTATGCTTATTTTTATTACAGATGTGCTTATTTTGAGTCAAATCATATCTTATTTTTGAGATTTACAATTGTGTATTTTTAGTAATGAAAAATGGTTAGATACTGTGATGATCCCTAAGAACCATCAGCCAATCACTTTATGATCGATGTAAATAGAAACTACAAAGCAATACTGTACTAGGCCTATGTAGCAACTGTAGAAAATTATTGACCCAGAGACCAGAGTTGCTATCAACATCACAAAGTGAAGAGTCTGATCACAATCAGTCTTCTGAGAATGTTATTTCAGAAAGTGATGAATATGATCCAAGTATATCAAGTAATGCCAAAGAAAGGTTTCTCAAGTTCTAAAAAGTTTTGCTGTAACTCCAGTGAAGAAGCATAAGTATTTAATGATAGGTACTTTTTATATTTATAATTTTTTATTTATATTATTTATTTATTTTTTTTTTTTTTTTTTTTAGTTCAGGAAGAACCGATTCGCCTCTATTTAAAGGGCATATCTCAGCGGAAAAACAAAGAAAAAGTGAGAGGAAAGACAGAGGAAAAAGAAAGGGTGGAGGGGACAGTCGAAGTGGAAAAAGACCAAGGACTGCAGGGTCGAGCCCCATCATCCTTGGGTGCTAGGGCCGGGAGGGCGCACATGAAACCTCCAGGAACAAGCACGTACAAACGAGCACAAAAAGCACTCAAGAGCACAAGCTTAGAACCCCCTTGCGGGGATATTATTTATTTATAATGCATTTACTTTCAAGACAGTTTTTCAGCAGTTGCTGAAAAACTTAATGAAATTAATATGTTGACATATTAATTATTATTGTCCATATATATCAAATGGAGTCAAATATTTATTAATTAAAAAATTTTGGATGGTTTGGGTTCCTCAAGAAAAGAAGCAAAAGCTATTCAAACAATAGAAAAAGCACATTGTTCTTTAAAATGAAAGCTAGAAACAAGTTTAGAAATTGAGATCCCAAGCCCATCAAAAGCTACAAAGTTGGATCATGAAACTCAAAGGTATAAATTTTAAAATGATGATTAAGCTATTATTAAGTAGGAATATACCTAAACTAAAACTGAAGCATAAAAAAATGTAGGTATTCACCTTTGATAGTAGAAACTAGAAGCACAACTCCCTAAAGATTGGAGATCAATGGGCCCATTAAATCATTTGGAATTCATTTGGTCATAAAATAATTTTTGGTTTAATTTGGCCCTATCTTAAAGAATGCTCATTTTGTTACACTTGAAATCAATATTATAATCCAAAAAATTTAATATGCATGTGTAGTGATGTTAAAAAACGGGTTTTTTTTATGTCCATGTTGTTTTTGTTGTTTTTTATTTTGTTTTTTTTAATAATTAATATAGATATTGCCAATTTAATTATAAGGTATACTTTTGCAATGATATATATTATAAAAATAAATAAATAAATATAAATAGGCCATATGGTACCAGTATAGAATTCCTTTTCAGCCTATTTACAGAAAAAACTGGCCTCTTTCGCACTGAAAGTCTTGTATCTATTGAGCTGTGTGCTGCACTGGCTGGGAGCTGACTGCATTGTCAACCTTTCCAGGACTCTCCCATCCATGCCTCAGATTTTGAATCTCCCACTTAACTATCCTTTAGACCCACGATGACATTTTCCCCCCGAGACCATCCATATATATACATACACATTATCACATACATACCAATATATACATAAATACTTATATACACATATTTATATCTATTATATACCCCATACACACGCATACATCCAGAATTCCAGATACCTACACAAACTCATACACCTCTATTTCACCCTTTCATTACCTCCGAGATCATTTAGCACATACAGTAATATCCATACAGCCAAAAGAAACTGATTAAGCACAGACAGAGCAGCAAAGCTAGTATTTATATCCCAAAATGATAAATTCCAAGAAAGTGAAGTAGAACATGGTGCTACATTGGCTTCGTCAACATCCAAATCTGCAATAAGTACCAGTACCTGTGATATTGAAACTATATGCTCTAATCAATCTAGTGATAATGATTCTTCAATGGAAATAGAATCAGATAATGAAAGTTAAACAGCATTAGGTTAACACCAATGTTCCCTCTAATTTTGTGCTGCTTATGTGCGCATTTTGTTTCTTGTGTGCAACATTCCCAATAATGTTATAAAATTGTGCAAACTTTATAATTTGGCATCATTCATTGAATCATCAAAAAAATCAATAAAGAGGAGATAGATGATTTTGAAAGATTAACAATTGTATCATTATTTTAAAACATAGCACCATATTATACTTTTTAAGGAGACAATAAAACTATGAGTAATGAAGTTTACATTCATTTATTCTATAAATAAATATATTTTCTATAAGAACATCCAAATTAAAAATATTTTAAGTAAAATTAAACAATATATTGAATTTTAATGGTTTATACTAGTTTCTTCTTACTATTGTTTTTCTCTACGGTCTTTCAGATTTGCCCATCTTGAATATACTCTTTCAAGGTTGATTGTTCCTCCATCATTTAGGTAACTTTTCACACGCATAAGCATATCTAAATGATTTTCTTGTAAACGGTTTCTCAGCTTATTTTTTATCGAGTTCATCAAACTGAAACCACGTTCACAGTCCACACTAGATGCTAAAAAAGTTCCTCCTATGTCCATCAATATTGCAAGATCTTTAAATTGTTCATTTTGGAGGACAAAAACCACCATATCAGCATAGTTTTCAATAAGTTTCACTTTTATTTTTTCACCTGCAATAAATTTAAAGTCATTGTACTGTTCTATAATGACATCCCTTTCATTTAGAAAATCGACATATTTGGAACACAAATATTGAATTTCTTCAACTCCAAAGCCAAAGTTGCATTTTGCAATTGCTGAACAATCAAATAAAGACCATTCTTTTACTTCGTTCTTAGGAAACCGGTCTTCCATGTGAACACAAAGCGTTTTTATGAAATTCAACAAAGAACAAGTATCAACTTCAATATTTTCTTCATGAAATTTGTTAAGGAGTGTTTGTACATGTTTACTCCATGAAATTTTTTCACCAAGATATTGTTCTTTTATCTTATTCAATTTACCATGAACAAGATGATTTGCATCTAGTGGTGTTAGATTACGCTTCTGTAAAAGCTTAGACAAGGAAGCCAAATCACCCAAAACATCATTCAAAATTTCCAAAGCTATTCGGTACTCAGGGTTAGTTAATTTTGTGTGACAATAATTTGAAATTGGATCATTTGATACATCCTGCTCAAAATACACTATTAAAGAATCATAATTTCTAATTATTGCTTCCAGTGCAAAATGTCTCGACAACCACCGTACTTCATTAAGAGGTTTGAAGGCAACCGACTTATTTTCAGAAGCAATAACAATCCCTTCGAATTTGCTCTTCTTTGTTGTAGATCTGGAAAATAATGTATATATGGTCCTAATTAAAGTTTCGATGTTCCTTATCAGCTTGAATTCTTTCCAAGTATCACAAATACCCAAATCTTCGCGATGGGCAACACAATGTTGTACAACTAAATGAGGAATTTTACGCTTCAGTTGCGCAGCCACGCCATTAAGCCGACCCAACATTACCGAGGCACCATCAGATGTGAACATAACCATTTTTTTAAAGTCAAGATTATGTTCTTCATAAAACTGCTCGATTGTAGAAACAACTGTAGAAGCATCACATGCTTGTAATTTTACTATTCCACCAAATGTCGTTTTATATTCGGTAGAATTTTGAGCTCTATATTTGAAATAAAGTACCAACATTTTGTTGACGGAAATATCCGTGCTTTCGTCAAGAGTTAACGTATGAAACGTTGCTGAAGCTATTTCTGTCATTACATCATTTTGCACAATGGCGTTAATATTCTCCAAAAATTCAAATGCATAATTTTTACTTCTCCAATTATCTGGAATATTAACATACTTTGACATATGATCATTAATGTCCTGAACAGAGAACATGGAATTATTCATTTTAACAGCTAAAATAACATTATCAATTAAAACTTGAACTTCTTCTTGATTTGAACGTTTTCGCTCGCAAAACATTAATTTTCTTTGTCTTTCTTCAGGACTTTCATGCAACATTCTGAGCAGACCTTTTGCTGGTAATGAAGGATTTTTATTTCTAAGTTTCGTTACACCGTCTAAATGAGATTTGCTTGATAAATGACGCCTTAAAAAGTCAAGTTTCCATACATCACCCCACATCTTTCCACATGCAAATTCCCCTACTACTTTTGCATCTCGACAATAATTACAAATCACTCCAGTATCGGAATTGAAAGTGAATATGTCTCGCAACTGCACGCGCAAATCACTATCAGATTTTGGTGTTGCTGTTTCTATATATACTTCCATCCATTCTGTCTTAAAGAAATTTGCAGCTCTTTTCCGTTTAGCTCCTTTATGCATTGGTGTAATGGGTTAATTATAAGATGTAATAACTTCTAAATTAAAGAGTACGAATGTTTCATTACATGCGCACACCAGTATTATTTGAGCAAACTTATAACACTGCAATTACCGTAAAGGTAACTTGTTATTTTACTGATAAAGACATGCTGAATTAACTATAGTGTCGGTTCATTAATTTTAAAATCTGAAACAAAAACAAACAATTATCATAAAATTGTACCTATATTTATGCTAAATAACGTAAAATGATTGCATAGCAAAACATATTATTATTATATTGAACATAATATTAACCTATTCGGGCCATTGGGTAGATTTGGACTCATACATTTATATATATATATATACATAATGTACATATACACATATATAAATTTATATGTATTCTTACTTTATATTTTAGAATAAGATATAGTTCACAGAAAACGCGTTTGATTGAATTTACCTTCCATAATTAGAGAAAATACTATATTCTAACGCCCGGGTACCTAATTTATTTAAATCGAAATGAAACTTATTGAGAAAATCGTATGCAAACATAGCTGAAATTTCAGGTTTTTAGCGGGTTCTGTCACACAATCATTATGAAGAGTTGTGGTTCAAAAGGTTAAACATAAAATGTTTAATAATTAAATTAGTAAAATTTTATTATAAAATGACCACCATAAAACATTTTTTTACGCCTGGCAGTGACATACTCATGCAACATGTCGTACGGTACGACGTGTGGTATATTTTTCATCATAATAAACTAATAATTCAGCGAGGGGCTGTCTCCTTGTAATTTACCCTAATAATAGTATTATTAAGAATTTATGAATGATTTAAATAATAATAATTATAATAATTATTAATAATATCCGATAAATTAAGAGTAGAAGCCGATACCTCCATTCGTAAATAAAGATTAGAGTATATAGGCAGCCTAGGCCTTTTTCGTCTGCACGGATGAATACATTAGAGACGGATAAACCGAAGAAAATTATGGGAATAGGCCTTATATTGATTTAACCTAACCTAGGTTAAGTTAGGTTACAATTCCTTTGGGTCAAAAGAACCAATTTTAAAGAAAGTAACATTGCAACTGGAACATGTAATCCCGCACACGACAGCAATACGCGCAATAAAGTTGGTCGGTTTATACCGAATATAAATATCTTTTAGGCACTTTCCTTAATATTATTAGTTTACTCCCGACATACCGTAACAGTACTCCGTAATGAACTAGTAAATATTACGAAAGCTATTGTCGTATATTTTGGAAAATGAATTTGACTATATATCAACAAACTATTGGTAACAAATATTTCACTATGCACCAGCTACACAGAACGTTGAAACTCCAGACAATAACTGAGTCAGCTCAGCAACCGTGACTCATTCAAATGATTCAGTATTTATGTCGTAAGATATAGATATACGGAGTTGCCAATTAGTAAATGAAGATAACATAAACAGTTGTGTTTCTTGTGTTGAAAAAGTTAAGATAACAGAAAACTTAAGCATTTGAAAATAATTTTTGTTTATGTCCAATTAACTTTAAATTTTTGTGTGCATAAAATTTGGCTGTGTGCGCGGCAATAAAACTCCATGTGCGCACGCACACGCGCACACCTTAGAGAGAACACTGGTTAACACAAAGGTTAAAGAAAGAGATGAATATTTTTTTTTTTCTATTTGGAATATATATATATATATATATATATATATATATATATATATATATATATATATATGAAAAATTATTTCACGAAAGTGACACGTGAAAAGTATTTATGATGAATAAAACCACGAAGGAAAAAGAAACACAAAGGGGTGCTCAAGCGCTTTCGTCTAATGACATCCTCAGGAACACTGGAGTGAAAGGACAGATCAAGGCAATATATAGGTTACAAAAATAAACATACATACATACACATTCACATATATATACATATATATATATATACATATATATATATATAAATATATACATATATATAGTAAGCATAGAAAAAATTGTGGGAGGAGCCAACATTTATATGGTCACAGAAGAATAAAGAAATAAAAATAAATATAAATATAAATTGAGAAAAAATTAATTACAAAATAGTGCCTTAGTGATATATATGTCACAGCCTAAATAATCATAAAGAAATAAACAGGCAAATAAAAAAAACCATAAATACACATACATACATATATATATATATATATACATATATACACATATATATATATATATATATATATATATATAAAGACACTTTTAGCACTTTGGCCGACCTTCCATATAAATTCAAATGGCTTTTTTATGGAACAGGTCACAAAAGAATAAAGAAATAAAAATAAATATAAATATGTAAGTGGAGTCAACCAATTCAAGCTCAAGAGGGAGGTTTTACAATCGATTTAATAGATGCTGCCAAATTGATATATATGTCACATTATTAAAAAATAAAAATTGAAAGATAAATTTTAAGAGAGGCACACCAATTTATAAGGGAAAAATTACCACATATGCATATTATAGTCACAAACGAATACAAAAATACAAGTAAATATAAATTGGAAAACAAAATGATCCCTAGATGATATATAAAGAACAATAAAATATATATACAACATATTTACGGTATATATACGAAATATAAACGCAATATATACAGAATATATATATATATATATATATATGCATAAGGGAAAAAAAATTACCAAATTTGTTTTTATAATTATTGTCTGAGAAAACGGTAGGTCGCAAAAGAATAAAGAAATAAAAATAAATATAACTTGAAAAAATTACAAATAATACACGTACACATATATACCCGCATACCCAAATATATATATACATATACACACATATATACAAACACACACACACACACACACACATATATATATATATATATATACAAGCTTGACCTTCACGAAATGAGAAATCATCCCGCAGAACCTTTGTGAGGTTGTAAGGTAAGGTAAGGTACATACACATATACATATATATATATATATATTTAACTGCATACATACATACATACATACATATACACACATACATACATACATATACACACATATACATACAAAACACATTTAACTGCAATGACCACACACATACGCACAAACACATACATACATACATACACTCATACAGCAAAAAATTGAAAAATAAAATTGTAAGGGAAACAACAGACAAAAACAATTTTTTTTTTTTTTTTTTTTTTTTTTACCAAAGATTTAACAACCTGCCCTTTTTGTTTAAATCCATTCTGAAGGAATTCAGAGCAACGGGATCAAGTTGAAACAGACCTTTACTCATGTTAAGGTTATTTGTAAGTTGAATTATAGCCGACTCAAGAATATTTCTATTAACAATGTTGCTAGAGTGAAACAAAACTGAAACATTATTCCAATCAATACAATGGGATAACTCTGACAAATGGACAAAAAGGGCACTGGACAACTGTCCCGTTCTAACGGAATATTGATGCTGTTTTACACGCGTTTGCAAATCCTTTCCCGTCTGACCTATGTAAAAGGAATCACATTGCTTACACCCAATTTTATAGATAATGCCTAAATTATTGGTAGGGCTATTTTTTACTATGATGTTTTTCACAATATTGTTATATGAAAAAACTACACTGATATCCAAAAGTTTAAGTACATTAGCAATGCCTAAGAAGCCGGGAAAAATGGAAGTACTAAAATATTCTTTGACAAGGTGCGAGTGTTATTATTCACACGATAGAAGGTTCGTTTAGCCTTATTAAGACAAGATTCCATGAACGCAGATGGGTAACACAACTCACTTCCAATAACGTTTCCGCAATAGCCTTTCACAATTAAAAAAAGATAGTGAGCTCCATATTACTAAAGCAGACAAGGCTAACACCTTAGTCATTATGGACAAAGTGGATTACATTGGAAAGATGAATGAGCTGCTTCAGGACCCCGCCACATACGTGAAACTTAGGAAGAACCCACAGGATGATGTCATCAAATCTTTCAATAGTGGCTTGAAACGCATTCTCAAAGATCATAAGGATTTAATTCCCCTTTTTTTTGTCCACTTCACCTGCTTTGCCTTATCTTTATGGTCTTATTAAAACCCACAAACCGGGTAACCCTATGCGCCCTATTATTAGCTCGGTGGGCTCTATTACCTATAAACTCTCCAAATGGCTTGTTAATGTTTTGTCCCCCATTCTTGGAACTGTCTCTGATTCACACGTAAAAAATTCCATGGATCTCACTGAAAATTGAATAATGTTCGCATTAATACCAACGATAGATTGATCAGTTTCGACGTTTGTTCATTGTTCACAAAAGTTCCGATTGATGATATGCTTGACTTTCTCGCCAGAGAATTACATAATTATGATTTACCATTACCTGCACACACTGTTTTGGAGCTTATTAAGCTTTGTATCAAGGATTGTAAATTCACTTTCAATGGCGAGCATTATCAACAAGTTTTTGGGATGGCCATGGGCAACCCTTTGTCGCCCCTTCTCTCCAATATTTATATGGAGTTTTTTGAAATTACTTACATTCCGAGAATCCTGGGGGTTGGCATCCCTTGGTTGCGGTACGTCGACGATATTTTGTGTATCTGGCCCATGAATCGTGACCTGGATGACTTCCTCCTTCAGTTAAATGACCAAGTCCCCTCCATTAAATTTACTTTAGAAGTGGAACAAGACAACTCAATCCCGTTTTTGGATGTGCGTGTTCATAGGGATAGCCGGGTTTTAAGTTTAGTATATATCGGAAAAAAAACAAACAATTTGTCCTACGTACACTTTTACTCTGGACATGACACCCCTATTAAAAGGCCATATTTTCCTCAATGTTTCTCCGCGCTCTTAGGATCGCCAGTCCTGAATACATCGATGCCGAATTGGAAAATATCAACGGTATTGGAAGTGAGTTGTGTTACCCATCTGCGTTCATGGAATCTTGTCTTAATAAGGCTAAACGAACCTTCTATCGTGTGAATAATAACACTCGCACCTTGTCAAAGAATATTTTAGTACTTCCATTTTTCCCGGGCTTCTTAGGCATTGCTAATGTACTTAAACTTTTGGATATCAGTGTAGTTTTTTCATATAACAATATTGTGAAAAACATCATAGTAAAAAATAGCCCTACCAATAATTTAGGCATTATCTATAAAATTGGGTGTAAGCAATGTGATTCCTTTTACATAGGTCAGACGGGAAAGGATTTGCAAACGCGTGTAAAACAGCATCAATATTCCATTAGAACGGGACAGTTGTCCAGTGCCCTTTTTGTCCATTTGTCAGAGTTATCCCATTGTATTGATTGGAATAATGTTTCAGTTTTGTTTCACTCTAGCAACATTGTTAATAGAAATATTCTTGAGTCGGCTATAATTCAACTTACAAATAACCTTAACATGAGTAAAGGTCTGTTTCAACTTGATCCCGTTGCTCTGAATTCCTTCAGAATGGATTTAAACAAAAAGGGCAGGTTGTTAAATCTTTGGTAAAAAAAAAAAAAAAAAAAAAAAATTTGTTTTTGTCTGTTGTTTCCCTTACAATTTTATTTTTCAATTTTTTGCTGTATGAGTGTATGTGTATGTATGTATGTGTTTGTGCGTATGTGTGTGGTCATTGCAGTTAAATGTGTTTTGTATGTATATGTGTGTATATGTATGTATGTATGTGTGTATATGTATGTATGTATGTATGCAGTTAAATATATATATATATATGTATATGTGTATGTACCTTACCTTACCTTACAACCTCACAAAGGTTCTGCGGGATGATTTCTCATTTCGTGAAGGTCAAGCTTGTATATATATATATATATATTGTGTGTGTGTGTGTGTGTGTGTTTGTATATATGTGTGTATATGTATATATATATTTGGGTATGCGGGTATATATGTGTACGTGTATTATTTGTAATTTTTTCAAGTTATATTTATTTTTATTTCTTTATTCTTTTGCGACCTACCGTTTTCTCAGACAATAATTATAAAACAAATTTGGTAATTTTTTTCCCTTATGCATATATATATATATATATATATATATTCTGTATATATTGCGTTTATATTTCGTATATATACCGTAAATATGTTGTATATATTTTATTGTTCTTTATATATCATCTAGGGATCATTTTGTTTTCCAATTTATATTTACTTGTATTTTTGTATTCGTTTGTGACTATAATATGCATATGTGGTAATTTTTCCCTTATAAATTGGTGTGCCTCTCTTAAAATTTATCTTTCAATTTTTATTTTTTAATAATGTGACATTTATTTTTTTTTTTTTTTTTAAGTTCGGGAAGAACTGATTCGCCTCTATTTAAAAGGGCATATCTCAGCGGAAAAACAAAGAAAAAGTGAGAGGAAAGACAGAGGAAAAAGAAAGGGTGGAGGGGACAGTCAAAGTGGAAAAAGACCAAGGATGACAAGGACTGCTGGGTCGAGCCCCATCATCCTTGGGTGCTAGGGCCGGGAGGGCGCACGTGAAACCTCCAGGAACAAGCACGTACAAACGAGGACAAAGAGCACTCAAGAGCACGAGCTTAGAACCCCCTTGCGGGGAATAATGTGACATATATATCAATTTGGCAGCATCTTTAAATCTGTAAAACCTCCCTCTTGAGCTTGAATTGGTTGACTCCACTTACAATATTTATATTTATTTTTATTTCTTTATTCTTTTGTGACCTGTTCCATAAAAAAGCCATTTGAATTTATATGGAAGGTCGGCCAAAGTGCTAAAAGTGTCTTTATATATATATATATATATATATATATATGTGTATATATATGTATATATATATATATATGTATGTATGTGTATTTATGGTTTTTTTTATTTGCCTGTTTATTTCTTTATGATTATTTAGGCTGTGACATATATATCACTAAGGCACTATTTTGTAATTAATTTTTTCTCAATTTATATTTATATTTATTTTTATTTCTTATTCTTCTGTGACCATATAAATGTTGGCTCCTCCCACAATTTTTCTATGCTTACTATATATATGTATATATTTATATATATATATATATGTATATATATATATGTATATATATGTGAATGTGTATGTATGTATGTTTATTTTTGTAACCTATATATTGCCTTGATCTGTCCTTTCACTCCAGTGTTCCTGAGGATGTCATTAGACGAAAGCGCTTGAGCACCCCTTTGTGTTTCTTTTTCCTTCGTGGTTTTATTCATCATATATATATATATATATATATATATATATGAAAATTATTTCACGAAGGTAACACGTGAAAAATATTTATGATGAATAAAACCACGAAGGAAAGGAAACACAAAATGGTGCTCAAGCCTTTCCTTCGTGGTTTTATTCATCATATATATATATATATATATGTTAAACACAGACCGTGCATGGAACAAGGAACTCTTCTGGGAAAATTAAATCCACTATAGTCTGAATAAGTAATGGTAAATGACAAATACCATAGTTTTTCTTTTCATGATTTTAGCCCGACGTGGGCAATGGCTCTCTCGCAAAGAGATCCCATAAATATAGCTTCCCTCACCAGCTATCTGCAAAGCAGACAGGATCCAGCTTTGGGACATGGATCTAGGGTTTAAAGCAAGCCTAGATCCCTACATTCAGAACCTCTATATAAGTAAAATCTGCTTTGCAGATAGCTGGTGAGGGAAGCTATATTTATGGGATCTCTTTGCGAGAGACCCGTTGCCCACGTCGGGCTAAAATCATGAAAAAGAAAAACTATGGTATTTGTCATTTACCATTACTTATTCGGACTATAGTGGATTTAATTTTCCCAGAAGAGTTCCTTGTTCCATGCACGGTCTGTGTTTAACATATAATTGTCTCAGGGAACCATTCTGAATTTGTGTGTATATATATATATATATATATATATATATATATATATATAATATACATATATATATATATATATATATATATATATATATATAACATATATATATATATATATATATATATATATATATATATATATATATATACATATATATATATATATACATATATATATATATATATATATATATACAGGGTGAGTCAAAAGTAGCGCCCGATTTCTGTCAGTTGATTGTTTGTTTGCCATTTATATTACAGTGTACAAGAAGGTAGAAATAAATGAATGACATGTTTATCTAACCATTTATTCGGGGGAAAATTATTACGGAACTGTACCAAGCTGTTTTACTTGCAATTTTCAAAGTTCCCTCCCTCGTGATCGATGCACAATTGCAGCCGAAAAAACAGAAATCGGGCGCTACTTTTGACTCACCCTGTATATATGTATATATATATATATATATATATATATATATATATATATATATATTATATATATAATACACACTGGTATTCTTGCCAATCACAATTATATATATTGTTTTATACCAGTATTATGTATTTTTTTTTTTTATTATGTATATTATACCAGTACCTGTGATATTGAAACTAGCATATATGCTCTACCCAATCTAGTGATGATTCTTCCATGGAAATGAAGGTTAAACAACATTAGGTTAACAAAAAGGTTCAAAAAAAGGTGAATATTTTTTTTTCTATCTGGAATATATATACTGGTACTCTTGCCAATCACAATTACCATATGTATATTGTTTGAAACGAGGAAGAATGTTTTATGTTCTAGTTAAAAAATATACAGGGCATCCCAAAAAAATGTATATACACTTTAAATAATTATAAAGGCAGTGTTTATTAAAATACATTTCATTTTCAAAATGTAATAGAATCTACAGACATTATTTAATTGTTTTGTCAATGCCTGTTTTCAAACTGACGTCCATTCTGGTCCAGGCACTGCTGATAACGCGAAGCAATGGAATCGCAAACATCACGAAACATTTCATTTGGTATTTGTGTGCATTCTCGTTCAATGGCTGCTCTCAATTCAGCGACTGTTGCAGGTTTTATAGCGTAGACCTTGTCTTTTAAGTATCCCCATAAAAAAAAGTCTAGTGGTGTGAGGTCTGGTGAACGCGGAGGGTATTCTACGAAACCCCTTCATCCAATCCACATCCACATTGTGCCAAGTACCACTCGCAATACTCCACTCTTCGGTCCGGATCATCTTCATTAATAGCATGGACTAATCTTGGAATGTAACTTTTCCATTGACAGCGCTTCAAATGCGTTGGACAGACGATTCTGAAATTCCTACCTCACGACTCGCTTGCCGCACAGATTTTCTTGGACTTTGGTGATACGTTTCCAGTACTCTTTCTTGCTTTGTGGGGCTTGTCGATGCCCGTGGTCTTCCGGAACGCTTCTTGTGGACATTCTGAACAGTTCCATCGGCTTCAAACTTATCTCTAATTCGAGTGATGGTAAGTCGCATTGGTGGATCTGTTTGAAACTCCCTCCTAAACCGTCTTTGCACTTCAACTGCGTTTTCACACTTCCAGTAGCATTTTAGAATGAATTTCCTTTGTTCAAAGCTTAGTCTGACTGCCATTATTAATTCTAATGGGTTTAACTTGGAAAGAAAGAAACATCAATTGAGCTATCAGCTGTTAAAGTGTGTGTACATTTTTTTGGGATGCCCTGTATATACATATAAAAAATGAGGGTTTGTTTTTCCTTTCTATTATATACTTTTTGTGTGAATCAGTTTTTCTAAAAGATGACTATATATACTAGGTATAACCGTATAAGCATGGTAGTATAGTAAATTATAGGTAATACTAATATACTTATTAGATTAAAGGAAGAAAAATATGGAATAAGTTGAAAACAATAAAAAACAAAAAAAAACAGACTATCTTCGTTTTAAACAAAAAAATGACAATAAAAAACGACTCTCATCACTATGCATGTGTAATGTTTTGTTTATAGCTATTATACATTCATGAATTTGTTTTAGGTCAATGATTCATCTCATGAATGAACTGGTTGAAGCTTTCCATTCTACTGACAGTTATGAGAGGAAACTCAAAATATTGACATTATCTCCATTTACCATATCAAAAACTATAAATCTATTTCAGACAACTGAATATTTAGTTAAGAAAAGCAGAAATATAAAACAAAGACTTGGAATTATTCCTGAAATTGAACCCATGTCAAAAGGAAAAGTAATAACTAAAAGTACTAAAGATTCTGTTCAGAATTTTTTTGAATCAGATGAAATTGGTCATTTGTGCCCAGGGACAAAAGACTGCCTGAGTATCAGAAATGAAAGTGGGTATAAAGAATCTGTGTAGAAAAGACTGGTGTTAATGAATCTGAAAGAAGCTTTTAGTCTCTAAAAATAATCCAGATAGTCCTCAAATTGGCTTCTCTAGTTTTGCCAGCCTTCGCCCCAGACATTGTGTTTTAGATGGAGCTGCTGGTACCCATTCTGTGTGTGTATGTACATACCACCAGAATACCAAAATACAATTCTCAGCTTTGGGTGTCAAAGGGTTGGAATACACAACTCTTATGGAGAAAGCAGTGTGTGATGTCAACAACAGGAATTGCATGATGCAAATGTGTAATCTCTGTCCAAAAGAACAAGGTATTAAGATTTTTTTGCTCACTTTTCAAAGTGTTAACAATCCTGAATATGAGGAAATAAAATATAAACAATGAGTTACTACAAATCGATGCAATATGGTTGAAAAAACAGAATCTGTAGATGATTTTATAAATTCATTAAGCACAAAAATTGTCAAATTGACACATCATCACTTTATAGCAAAGAATCAGAGTGCATTTCTAAAAAACTTGAAGAATAATTTAAATAGCTATACAGGTGTAGTTCTTGGTGACTTTTCAGAAAACTACTCATTTGTAGTACAGGATGCAGCCCAAGGTTTTCATTGGGATAATTCTACGAGAAATAGACAAATGAAGTACACGGTAAACTCTTCAAAATTCATCAAACTTGGTGTGAGGGTTGGTTTAGGTCCAAATTACAAATTTCTGAATTTTTTTGACAATTGGTCAAGTTGGTCAAATTTTATGGCTTGACCAAATTTTGGTCAAATGAAAAAAACAATAATTTTCAAATGTAAAAATATCTGCTCCTAATTGTGGTAGTGTAGTAAGTCTTTATTAAATGATAAAATATGTAAAATTAACTGTAGTTTCTAAATATGTATCATTTTTTAGGGTAACAAAAATAAAATTGATTTTTTGGAAAAAATGTCATTTTTTTTGCGATTTGGCAGCGAAGATATCATTTTTCAAAAAAAAGACCAGGAATAAAAAATGTTTATTTGATGTATATACACCATAATAAGTAATAAAAAGTCAGCTTATCGACGATTATTATGAAAAAAAATTACTAAAAAAAAAAATCCAAATTTTAATAATTTTTTTTGCTTTCTTTCCAGATTTTCAGTGTACTGTAGGGTGCATTAAACGCCCCATGATTTTCAAAAAGTTGTTGGATTTTAATGTCTATTCCCTCAAATGTTACACTTGTTGGTAGAAGTATGTATGCAAAAAATAAATCAAATCGGAGGTGGTCCTGGGTGGCCACCGGCCACTTTTATATATTTAGTAGTGATGCACCGAATATTCGGCAAATATTCGGTATTACTTATAATACTAATATACAAATATTCGGTATTACTATACTTACATTGATTGAAAGTTGAAAATGTATAAAACACAACGCCAATGTCACTACTCCAACTTTGCTCGTTTCCGCAAATTTGGCCTCGCTTTGCGGTCACATTCAACCACTTGAAGAAGATTTTGGAAGTGGTCTTCTCCTCTTGCAGCTGAGACAAAATCAGTTGTGAGCTTTACTGCTCTCTCCGCAGGGTCATTCACAACATTTAACCCATCCACAATGGACTTGGCTGCCTTGAAGTGGTCATTGTTCTGCCAATTGTCAACATCCTCTGTTAGGAAGTCATATCCAGGTGAAGAAGGTTCACTGTAAACCACGAGTCCTCGTTCACAAGATCAGCCAGGGTTGTCGCTTCTGTAATTTTTGGAAATGACAGTTTGCCATATCCAGAACCGTAGTGGTGTTTTGGAGTGCTTGGCATTTCATCTGGTTGTATGGCCAGTAACACATCTGCAAGGGCACGACGCTCCTTTTGAGGTACTGCATTGCTGAACAGTGCCAAAACAACCAGTTCTGGGGTTAAATACCACAAATGTCTATCAAAGGCTTTCACAGCGCTGACTGAAATGATTGAGTTGACAGCTTTATAGTTGAGCAGAGTCTTGTATAAGCACAAATCAAACCATGGGGCATTTGAAGCAGACTGACATATGAGCCACCAATCACAATAAATATAAACAACAAAAACAACAAACTCCTTCAGTTTTTCCTGTTGATGTTGTGTTGTTACAGTTCCTCGAGGTAGTACAGAAATTTGCTCTTCAAGTAGGCATATTTTGATGGAATAAAGAATCTTTGACATCCACCTTGCTTTATGCATGGCCCCAGGTCTGTGGAGTGTTCCTTGTTTTGTGACATCATCATCGAGGACTACCTGGCAGAGTTGTGCCATTTCCTTGTAGTCTTCCCTACAGTATGAAGCACTTGTGCGGATTGTGCTTAAAACCTTGTTTTTGCAGGATAAAAGCAGTTGTTGTGCATCGTCATTGTACATTGAAATGTCAATTTTGGTTAAACTTTCATCCTTTGCATGCGATATGCGTTCCCAATTCTTCTGGAGACTTTGATGTCTCAATTTTGAGAGCGTCAAACACATGATCCAGGATTACCTCTCCAACATGATGGCGACATGCACACCACAGAAGAGCACGGTCCAGTTTTGATTGAATGGTAACACAGGCAGCTGTAACGTGTCCAGTGTTTGATGCTGTTGTGTCAAAACATAAGTTGACAACTGACTGTTTGCACTTCCATGAATGTAGAAACGTGTAAGTGTGCTCGGCAATGATGTCACCTGATGACATATCACTTCCACGAGGATATCTAGCCACTCCCAGTAGCTTTACATCAGTGGCATTCCCAACCAACACTGGCAATCTTTCTTCCTTGCCATTCTTGTTTGTGAGCGTATGCATCTGCTTGCCATCCCAGTGAAGTGTTGCAGCTGTTGGGGCGATCCAATTTTCTCGAATATCTTTGGCGATAGCACTTGTTATTGATCGTCGAGCCTTATCAGCAGTTGAATACGACTTGGCCACACGACGTGGATCACCTCCTGCCTCTTGAATTACAGCTTCGGTGAGCACAGCCTGTTGAACAGGAGTTATGTTTAGTCGAGTAGCAACAGACACGACTGAAGGCCTTTTCAGAATATCATGAGGAATAAAGGCAGATGTACCTGCATATGTTGATCTGTGGTGACTACGCTTCCTTTGAAGCTCTGGAATCGCCTCTTCTTCAGTTTCTTCCAAGCTATCTGCAGAGGCACTATCATCAGAGCATACAGAACTTTTCATCTCTTGTACACTGGATGATTCATGACGTTCTCGTCTTGAAGCTTCCGCTAAGATGCGTTTTTCTTTTCTACGATCTTTATCAGCTTTCTTCTTGTCAACACTACCAAATGAGGCTACTCTGTCAGATTTCATTGACTCTAAAAATGCTCTATCTTCCTCATTCTTAATGTTTGTCATTGCATCTTTTGTCCATACACCAAAGGTCTTATCAAGACGTTCATTCATGGATTGCAACTTAGCCAAAGTGTTTGGAGATTCTCTGCGAGAAACAGGTATTTGACGCAATTTGTTATTGTCATTAAGAAGGTCAAGTATTAGTTTGCAGCATTGATGGTCTGAAAGCATAGGAATATTTGCTTTAATGTAGAATGTTTTCAGCTGGATAAGGACTATGCTGGCAGATTTCCATTTGAGTGGCTGTGTTTGTTTGCCTTCACATATTTCTTTCTGGATGTGCCACATCACGCATCGAAGAACCTGCCGGCAAGTTGGGAGGTGGACTCCTGTCAATGTACCATCTCCTTCTGTAAGAGCATTGCCAAGACCAAAAATGGCACTTGCTAATCTGGTCTTCTTAGCTTCCATTGTTACAGCTTCCATTGTTTCTGAAAGACAATAAAGGATATTATTAGACTATAAGTGAAGTTTCGTTTATGGTACATGTTTTATGTAAATCACCCCTTTAGGGTGCATCAAACGCCCTTAGGTTCTTGGATTTTAATGTCTATTCTCTCAAATGTTATGTAAATCACCCCTTAGCAACTCTATATTAAAAGAAACAATGTAAGTAGTCAACTGGTTGGTAAATAAAAAAATAGATATTTTTACATAGCGCGGCCCCGAAAATTGCCGCGAAAATATAAAAGTGACCGGTGGCCACCCAGGACCACCTCTGATTTAATTAATGTTTGGCATACACACTTCTAGCAACAAGTGTAACATTTGAGAGAATAGACATTAAAATCCAAGAACCTAAGGGCGTTTGATGCACCCTAGACTATACTGTATACCTAATTTTCTAGTATACGTAAATTTACCTAACCCTTAAAATGCCTCAAAACACAAAATTTTGTTGTGATCCTATGAAAAAAACACTCAAGAAGAATTTTCTATAACATCACAAAAGTAAACTCTGCCATGGCAGCTGCAAGCTATGGAATTTTGGAGGAAAATCAATTACTATGCAGCAATTGCTATGTCACAATTAAAAAGAAGCCAATTGTATTAGAACATGTTCAACGTTCATCCAGAGAGCTGGAACCTGCGCCAATACCTGAGCCAGACATACTTAACGAATCTATGGAGCGAAGCAGTAGCGATTCCATGAATCCACCACCATTGGAAGAATTTGTGGTTCAAGACAGGCAATTCAATAAAGATTTGCTCAGTGACAATATTTTACCTTTATTTGATGAAAGCCCTATTAAAACAGGTAGTAAAACAATAGAGACTCCGTTCAGGACATTTGTTTCTTAATGCCAAATTCATAGTTTTCTGTTTTTAAATATTAGCATCAGCACTTGAATACATATATACAAAATATTTGATATTTGCTTATTTCACGCAACCTAAATTTATGAATTTGTTTTACAGCTGGATTGAAGCTGGGACAAAAATAGATAAAGGCTTCTACAAAATTCAGATCGACAACGGAAAAGGTTAAACGAAGTTTTGAAGCTGCTTATGGGGCTCCTATTGACTATTCTGAAGCTGGTCCATCCAAAAAAAGTTGTTTGGAAGATGATTTAGAGAGGCAAGACTACTTTTTGGACATAGTTATTGAAATTTGACATTTTAAATTAAATTTAAGACAGTCATCGAAGTACAGTATATACTAAATTAAGTTTTATCTGTTTACATTTTTATAATCGGACAATATAATACATATACATATATTTTATGAAAAGTTTAAAAATATACTAATTAAACTTAATGTCAAATACACTTTATTTCAGGTATCAAAAGGTTATGGAAAAAACTGCTGACTTCTTTGGAGCAACAAAGTATATGGTGCGTAAGAGCCGCAATCTTCAAAAACAGTTTGGGATTCTTCCTAACATTCCAAACATGACGAAAGGGAAGGTCATCACAGCTGAAATGAAAAAAATCATTCAGGAGTTTTATGAAAATGACGAATATAGTAGGATGTGCCTGGGAATCAAAGATTATTTATAAGTTTGCAATAAATGAAGAGGGTGAAAAAATAAAAAGACTGGTATTGTGTAACTTGAAAGAGTTATATGCTGAATATGCAAAAAATTATGAAAATCCCAAAATAGGCTTTAGTACCTTTGCTTATCTTCGACCATCATGGTGCGTGCTTGCGGGACAAAGCGGAACTCAGTGTCTGCGTATGTACGCATCACCAAAATCCGAAACTACAAATAGCGTTAGGCATTAAAGATTTAGACTACAAAAAATTAATGTCTTTATCCATCTGCGGCATGGACAATGAAGATTGTATGATGCACCGATGCAAAAGATGCCCGCAAGAGGTCGGAATAAAAAATTATTTGGAAAGTTTGGACTTCATGGCGATGGAAGAGAGAAAATATAAACAATGGGTATCCGTCAATTACTGTATGTTAAAAGATATCACTGAAACTCCAGAGGAATACGTGGAATCACTCACCAAAAAAAATTGCACAACTGATAAGACACCACTTCACGAATAAATGTCAGTCGAGTTACTTCAAAAATCAAAAAGAAACTCTGCCTGAAAATGAAGGTGTTTTGGTGGGTGATTTCGTGGAAAACTTCTCATTCATCGTACAAGATTGTGCCCAGGGGTTTCATTGGGAGAACTCGCAATGTACACCTGCCGCAAAATGACTTTGGACCTTCGTGCGATATTCTGCTGAGAAAGCGGTCTGAAGTCGATTTGCATTTCTCACGTTACCGAGTAAAATATTTTGTCTGGAAGTATCTGGCATGTTGTTAGTCGATCCCTTTATGCTACCGCAGAGGCAAAACTCGTCAGGGTTTAGATAGAGGTGACATGGAGGTGTTGTGTTTCTGCCGTACCTCGTCCAGAATTCTTGGATTTTTGTGTGCAGTCATTTGTGTTCTTTATTTTTCTTAAAGTGCAGTGGACATGACTGGGAAGTATTGTTCTGTTGAGGAGAAGGCCTGTATTCTTGCATGGAGGCAAGAAAACATCCCGATAAAGACGATATGCGAGCGTACTGGTTGGGCGAAGTCGACCATCATGAAGCTGCTGGCGGCAGCGAGAGGCCTACCACCCAACGTCGTACCGAAGCACAATTTCGGTGGTGGAAGGCGAAGGAAGATGTCTAAGGCCACGGATAACCTCATAAAGAGAGAAGTGTTGAAGAACCCTCGACTTACAGCGTCTCAATTGAAAAAGAACCATCCCAAGCTGCTGGAAGCCATGTCTGTTCGAACGATCCAGCACCGGCTGCAGAAGGACTTGGGGTTACCATGCTGTACCACTGCCAAGAAGCCACTTATCACCAACCGCATGAAGAAGCAGCGTGTTGCCTTTGCAAAAAAATACGTTCATTGGACATCGGCACAGTGGAGGAAGGTGATGTTTTCAGATGAAAGCATGTTCCAGGTGTTCCAGATTTGATCTGCCAAGGTGCGACACCCGTCATCTGCTAGTCGGTACCACCCAGCCTACACGGTACCGACTGTTAAACACCCTGAGTCAGTGATGGTGTGGGGGTGTTTTTCTGGTGAGAAGGGAAATGGGGGTCTGTACTTCCTTCCCAAGAATGTGATGATGAACGGTGACTGTTATATTGACGTTCTTAACGACCATTTGTTGAACCACTTCGCCATTCACGGCAGAGATTTTTATGCATGACAGTGCCCCCTGTCACAAGGCCAAGAAGGTGACGAAGTGGCTTAATGAGCGGAAGATTAAGGTGTTAGAGTGGCCTGGCAATAGCCCCGATCTCAACCCCATTGAGAACTGTTTGTATTACATGAAGAAGATCATGGCAGAGAAGAAGACTCCTAACCTCGCGAACCTCAAGACGGAGCTGATAAAGGTGTGGTGCAAGGAGATGACATTGGACTACTTCAGGAAGCTCAGTGATTCCATGCCCAAATGGCTCCAGGGGGTCCTCAAGAACAAGGGAGCCATGACTTCATATTGATGTAACTAAGTTTTTAAATATATTTGGTTTTTTATAATGATGTTTGTGCTTTTCCTCCAAAATGGTAGATGGTCCAAAGTCATTTTGCGGCGGGTGTACAGTGCACCCATTCGTTTATTATTCCAAAAACAATGCAGGAAAACTAATTTGCAAAAGTTACTGCTTCGTTTCAAACCGTCGCAGGCATGATACAATTCTGGCTCATAGTTTTCTCAAAAAATTAATTCTGCAGAATTCAAACCTAACTAAAATTCATTATTTCACAGATGGATGCGCGGCTCAGTATAAGAATAAAACAAATTTTCTAAATTTATGCCATCATTTCAAAGACTTCAAAATTCATGCTGAGTGGAATTTTTTTGCGACATCCCACAGGAAGAATGCCTGCGATGGTATTGGCGGAATGGTAAAAAGAGCAGTTGCCAGAGAAAGCTTATGATGGCCTCTTGACCATCAAATCTTAACAGCTGAGGACTTCTACAATTTCTGCTCTCAAGAATTCCTAACTGCTATTGATTTTTTTTACATCTCTGAGGCAGAAGTTGTAGATGTAGAGCTTTCTTTGCAAAAACGTCTGAGTGAACCTATTACTTCTATCAAAGGTACTCAACAATTACATCGCTTCTTCTCAATTTCCAAGAATTCGTTGAAGGTTTATCCACTCTCTCAGAGTGCACAGTCAGTCGAAATAAGAGAGCTCATTAGAGTTTCTGCTTCGGATCAAGAACATAATACTCTCTCTCAATGTGAAATTGAAACAGGCTCTTTTGTGGGTTGTATGTATGAAAATAAACTATGGCTCAGATTAGTCCAGTCCTTTGACTGTGAATATGATGATTTTCTGATAAAATTTCTCCATCCTTCGGGCGTATGTCCCTCATACATTTTTCCTGCGCAAGATGATGTTTGTCACGTTCCAACAAAATATATTTGGGAGTATTGAAGCAAGTTTATGAGGAGGAACAAGAATACAATACATTTTTCCGCTTCAAGAATTAAATAACTTTTCAAAGAAGATAAAATAAATTCTATCGAATGTATACTATTTAAGATTGTCTATATAATATTTCTAAAATTTTTATCTAAGATTTGTGTATCTACTTAATAGTTATAAAAATCTTTTCAAATTCTTTTTTCTTATTATTATATTATTAGTGTCTAAAATTTGGATTCACTGGATGAGAATACTGTCTCTTAATTCATTCTCAAAGACTTGTGTATGTGTAGTATTAGGAAGAGTATTTTATACTCTGATAAGCACTTTATAAATTAAATATTATTATTGTCAAAATATTCTGTCCCTAATTATGAGAGGTTATGTATGTATATTGTACATATATTTTAAATTTTTTCTCCTTTGGTTTATCTACATGTATTTTTTATATGAATTGAAAATTGTCTTTTTTTTGGACCAACAAGTCTCTAATAAATCTTCGTCATCTGAAAAAACATTTTATTACTTAATTTCAAACTCAGTTTTGAGCTTTATAATAAACTATAAGCTGACTTTTTATTACTTATTATGGTGTACATACATCAAATAAACATTTTTTATTCTTGGTCTTTTTTTCAAAAAATGATATCTTCGCTGCCAAATCGCACAAAAAACAAAATTGACATTTTTTCCAAAAAATCATAATTTTATTTTTGTTACCCTAAAAAAATGATACATATTTAGAAACTACAGTTAATTTTACATATTTTATCATTTAAGACTTATTACGCTACCACAATTAGCAGCTGAGATATTTACGTTTGAAAATTATTGGTTTTTTCATTTGGCCAAAATTTGGTCAAGCCATAAAATTTGACCAACTTGACCAATTTTCAAAAAAATTCAGATTTTTGTAATTTGGACCAAAACCAACCCTCACACCAAGTTTCATGAATTTTGGAGATGGTGGAGTGTACATTTGGCACTTTCATTTGTCTATTTGTCCTGGAAATACCCATTGGGAAAATACCCAATGCACATGCATCCCTTTGTGTTATATTATAAGGAACCAGAAAGTAATGAAACAAAACATTCAAGTTATTGTTTTTTATCTCCAAATACAAAACATAACACTACAATGGTTTACACTTTTAAATACACTCATACCTATTATTAGAAAATCCCACCTTCATATAAAAAAATTACATTATTTTACTGATGGATGTGCAGGACAATATAAAAATCATTTCAACTTTGTTAACATTTGTAAACTAGAAGATTTTGGGCTGGAATGTGAGTGGCATTTCTTTGCCACAAGCCATGGTAAGAGCACTTGTGATGGGATTGGGGGTACGGTGAAAAGATCTGTAGCCAGAGTGAGTATGCAGAGAACATTTGCAAATCAAATATTAACACCAGAAGACGTGTTTGAATTTTGTTCAAACAATATAAGTGACAGCATAAATTTTTTTTTAATAAATTCCGAAGAAATTGAAGCTATGGAAAAATTTTTAAGTGACAGATATGAAAAAAGTATGCGGCTAACAGGAACACAAAAATTCCACAGATTTGTACCTATTATTGCAAATAACATAAAAACATTTGAATTATCTTCTGATGAAGTTGGTGAGGTGAGGATTATAAGCAAAGCTTTTCTGGGTGAAGATAATGTTGAAGTTAATCTGAAAATAGGAGGGTACATAGTTTGTACTTTAAACGATCAGAAATGGTTGGGATTTGTACATTCCTATAATGAGGAATTTGATGACTGAGGTTAGGTTTTTGTACCCATCAGGATATAGTGTTTACTATTACTTTCCACAAATTAGAGATACATGCCACATATTAAGAGATAAAATTTTAGGTTTATTAAGCATACCAACTTTAAAGCCAGGAACAATGCGTATTCAATATGTTTTCCCAGAAAATGAGTTGAAAAAACTCGTGTAATTATGAATCAACTTGATGTAATGTGTGTGTTCAATTTGTATTTTTGCTATTTATTTTCATCCATGTGAATATATCATTTGTATTTCTCTATTTTAGTCTGCAGGCGTAAAAATGTCAAAATTTTACAATGTACATATTTTTTCATTAATTTTTAAAATATCTTGCAACTTCATAACCACGTTTTTTATGGTTTGTATCTTTTAACAATTAATGGAAGTTTAATAAATGAAAATTTTTTTATTTTTATTTCACTGCCTAGGGGGGGGGTGGGGGTCAAAATAAAAAAGGGGGAGAAATTTTTCATTGTTGTTCTACACATTTGAATGTGGTATCATTTAATAGATCTCTTCATGCTGATTCTAAAAATGTATAGTTTTATAGGTCTACAGTAAGATGTTTGGGGATTATTGCCCATTAAACTTAGGTGGTAAAGTGGGGGCCCATATCTCAAAAACTATAGGTCATAGAACTTTATTTTGACCAGTGAAATCAACACCCAGAAGAACCCCATATGTCAATTTTCATCAAAATCTGAGTCGGAGTGGTGACATGCATTGGGTGCTCTCTCCTGGAATGCCCCATAGATGGGGTGCAGATCGATCTACACTTCTCACTTTTTACCGATCATTTATCTTAGGAAAAATAAAGTATGCTGATATTTATGATTCAGCCTCTTTCACCTTGAAGAAGAAACTGGAAACATTGCATAATTCTGGCATGCGCCTTATTTTGGGTGCCTGCCCATCAACTCCTATTATTGCCCTACAGCAGGGGTCCCCAACCCTGTGCCCGCCGACCCGTTTGTGTGTGCCCGCCACTGACACTACGATTGATAAGTTTTTATTTAAATTTTTAATAAAATGTTAAGCATGTTACATATTTTAAATATTTAGTTACTAAATATTTAAAATATGTAACATACTTAACATTTTATTAAATTTTAGTAGTTAATTACAGAAACAGATGCTCATTTATTTGAAAATAATTATTTCTTTATAAATAAATTAAGTTATCATTTTGATAATTTTTTTTAAGATCTTGGTTAGCCCATCCTTGTTTTTTTTGTGTATTATGTTCATTATTTTACATAGGAATTAAATTTTTTTTGTGTATTATATTCATTATTTTACATAGGAATTAAATGTTTTTTTTTTGTGTATTACGTTCATTATTTTACATAGGAATTGAATGTTTTTTTTGTGTATTATGTTCATTATTAAGTCCGACTATAAATTTGCATTGAAAAAATAAATGGTGCCCGCTGCACTACCGGTAGTCTTGAATGTGCTCTTCGGCACAAAAAGGTTGGGGACCCCTGCCCTACAGGGTGAGACTGGTCTCCATGCCCTTCAGTATGATAGAGATATCTCTACGCTGAGGAAGTACTTATGGTAAATATTTTGGCTTCCCCCTTTTCCCACCCCTTACATCAGTCATTCAAGGTGGATTAGCCTTTGATCCTTGCAGTGGACTGGACTGTGGCAAATAAGCCACCTTTCTTCTTTAGAGCTACTGGACTTCTTAATAAGTATTAATTACATTTTAAATTTTTTACAGTTCCAGTATTCCCTTCTTTCCCACCTTGGAGATTGCATCTGGTACCAACCTGTCTGTCTCTCCCATTTTTATATGAACCTCCTGTTCCCAAACAAGTGATTGTGCAGTGTTTCACAGCATACTTGGAAGAGAAGTATCCAGATTACTTGTATATTTATACTGATGGATCTAAGATAGATGTGCCTGGGCTATCTTGTTCATCAGCTATTTTCATTTCAAATCATAAAAGGTGTTTTTCCTGGAAACTATCTCCCAATCATAGTATACAGGCACCAGTTATTTGCCATCCAACAGGCATTGTGTTTTTTGGTATCCAGAAGTAATTTTTGTAATGTCCTAATAATTAGAGACTCCCAGACCTCTCTTCACCTGATCAACTCACCCACATTCACTACATATCTGGCCCTAACAACTTCTATCCATTCTTTACTGAAGACCCTTTCTGCTTCAGGTATTCTGGTTTCCTTCCATTGGGTTCTGAGCCATGTTGGAATTACAGATAATGAGATGGTTGATACGCTGGCCAGGGCTGCTCATTCCCTCCCTGCTATAACTTCGCTATATTTCCACCCAGGTGAGGGTTTTGCAGTAGCTAAAGTGGCAGTGCAAAATTATTACAAAACCCATTGGGAGAGGTTACGGCACTAGACTCTCTATGGAATGTTTAAGCTGCCTTGGGGCACAAGAAATTGGCATGTACCAAGTGTACCATCTTCCCACTATAAAGCTTCTATAATATTTAGATTCCATTCTGGCCATGTAGGCCTTCAGGCGTACTTACACCGGATTGGACTAGCCTTCTCCCCATTATGTGTTAGTTGTAATTTACCAGAGACACTATCCCATTTCTTTCCTTTTTGTCCATGTTATACTAGGCAAAGGAAAAAAATTAAGATTCTCTCTTTTGCAATATGGTGTCAGGGATTTTACTTTATCAGTCCTATTAGGTGGGGATAGTTTTTCTCCCCCATTGATAAACTTCACTATGGACCAAGTATTCAAGTTTGTAGTGGCATCTGGGCAGTTGAAAGAGTTTTAAATCTTGCATTGTATACCGATTTCCATTCCCACAGGTTTATTAATCAGTTACCTCTTAGTTACTCCATCTGGCTGTTACTGTTGACTTAGTACTTAGTTCCATTTTTCAGTTCATGTTTAGTAGAACTAACAGGCCTCATGTTCATCCCTTTCCAAGTGTTCTGGAATTGGCCCTGGAACTCAAGAGGGTAATGGTGTGCTTTCTATTTTTTTTTATCTCATCCCAATAATCCCAGTACTTGATGTAGGAACAGTGGAAGTTTTCCCGTGGAACTTGGTGTTTTGGTCTTGGAGGATGTAAATAGCCTTATTGGCTGAGCTCCTCTATATAAAACTTCAATCAATCAATCAATCAATTTCTTCCCTTTTGATGTGATAAGGAACAATGAAAATTTAATTGAATTTTAGCACATTTTATTTATTATACCATTTTTTCTTCTGAATATATTGTTGTACTTAATTAATTTTCCTAATACTGTACATTATTAAATAAAATGTATGTTAATAAAGATTTATGTAAAAAAAAAAACAATGTAGAGTAAGTCTCATATAAATGGAATATTCTTCAATATAGGTCAAAAAGTGAAAAATTGTGCCAGGGGTAGGAGGCTTTAAACAGCAAAATGCCTCCTGGTCTCTCAATAATGCATGGTGGCTGACAAAAGCAAATTGTTTCTTATGTTATTACATGTTGCACGAAAAACCATCGGACACTCTTTAAAGAATTGCTCATTTTATACTGAATTCCTATGCTCCTGCATGGTTCTATGTCAAAGCAAACTGGTCTGCCAGGATGGGGCCAAAAACATTTTTCTTCATGATTGAGCTCTATCAAAAACTATCAGGTCATCCCATAAGTAATGTCGTTTTTTACGATAGATTAAGTTTAAACTAGTCCTACTCGGTTTAAGCATAAATTTTCCGAAGGTTATATCTAAGAGGAGATCTATCGTGTTTCACTACATACTTTACAGACCTTGACCAGTGAAGACGTATGTTTTGCTTTATGTGAATCCCTCATAAACATGGCATTATCAGAAGAGCATATCAGGCATATAATGCTTTACGAGTTCAGAAAAGGGAATAGTGCTACTGAAGCAATGCCAAACATTCAGGAAGTTTATGGCAACAATATTCTGCATGTGAGGAAATGTCAAAGTTGGTTTCAAAAGTTTAGGAATGGTGACTGCTGTTTGACAGATGCAGCACACACTGGATACCCTGCTGAGTTTGATGATGACCTGCTGTTAGCTGCACTTGAAGAAGACTGTTCAACAACTGTCGAAGAATTGGCCCAGAAACTCAATTGATCCCTGTCCACCATCCATCAACATTTGCAACAACTCGGAAAAGTGCTTAAGTTAGGAAAATGGGTGCCACATGAATTTTCGGTAAACAATCTGAGGGTGCGGGTAAACATTAGCACAGCTCTTCATTCCCGTGAACTCCAAGATCCATTTTTGCACTGTTTAGTGACTGGTGATGAAAAGTGGATACTGTACCAGAATGTTAAGTGCCGTCAACAGTGGGTTTGTGCCGGAGAACCAGCGACACCACAGCCAAAACCAAATCTTCACCCTCGAAAGGTGTTGCTTAGTGTTTGGTGGGATAAAGGTGGTGTAATACACTTTGAAACCTTACCACACAATCACCACTCAAGTCTACTGTCAACAACTGGATCGATTGAACACTGCACTAAAAGAAAAGAGACCTTCTTTGGTTAATCGGAAAGGAATTGTGTTCTACCACGACAATGCACGTCCTCATACCACTTGGATCACTTCTGCAAAAATTGAGGAGCTTTGGTGGGAAAAACTTCCACATTCTCCAGACCTTGCGCCTTCAGATTATCATCTCTTCAGGAGTCTGCAAAACTATCTTGATGAGAAACAGTGTACTTCTTTAGATGACTTGCACACCAGCCTTTGTACATTTTTTGCCTCAAAACTGCCTGAATTTTATAAACATGGCATTGAAAAACTTGTAGGACATTGGCAGAGTGTCATTGATTCTGATGGAAAATATTGTTGCGGGGAGAGTGATGAAATAGATAAAATACTGTAACTTGGCTACTTCTTGATGATGGGAAAAGGAAAGGTCCCGGGTGGTGAAGTTTTTCTCGCCTCCACTGACTGTCACTGAGGGGCAAACGAGGCTCCCACACTGCTGGAACCAAGAAATGGACTTGACCTGCTAGCTATCTCCAAAGATTAACACTGTGTCTGAGTCGGGTCCACTTGAGAACCTGGAAAGGTGTGTGCAATGTACACCAGGGATGGGGTCAAATACAATTGCCCAAATACAAATATAGATACAAATACACTATTTTTTTTATGGCCAAATTCAAATACAGATACAAATATTCGAATTTATAAATCTACAAATATAAATACAAATATGAAGCTTCAAATACAAATAAAATGCAAATACAATTTTTACTGTATTTGCAAATTTCGTACCAATTTCATCCTAAATATAAACGGATAATATTTACTTGACTTCAGCTACCCCTCAAGTAAGAGAATACTGGTATAGTACTTATTGTATAAAACTTAACATTGCAATACTTTGGCTCTTATCAAAGTAGACTTCATTTTCACACCAAGGCAAGAAAAGTAACAAATTCCTCTTGTTTATTATTTTTATTAGAGAAAATTATTTCACACTTCTTGATATTTCTGCACTTTTGCATAATTAAAGAAAATAAATTTATATTTCTCAATGTTTGATTTTTACTGTTCATATCAATTTGTAGTTATATGCACAGTTATATTACATTAGTGTATTTGACTGTATTTGAAGCAAATACGGCAAATAAAAGGCTCAAATACAAATGCAAATATCCATTTTTGTGTATTTGTAAATACAAATATGTATTTGACCCCATCCCTGATGTACACCCAGCAATACTTGAGGACCTCAGCTGACAAGCAAGCAAGGTTTTAGCAGACTGATCGTGAAGTAAACCAACTGTGGCTGAATGAGAAGAGCAGATATTACCCTCTGAATTATTTAATAAAGAGAATCTGGAGGTATTGTCGATTCAAGGACCCTGGGTTGTATATCCTGTTTAGGTGGATTACCACCAGTGCTACCACAAGAGGGGATATCAACTTCCTTGTGAAAGGGTTGTTTGAACCCTCTACAATGCTGTTGTCACAAGGAAATCCTTGAAAGTAATGACCCCAGTTTGTAAGGACAAAGGCTGAGAAAAAAACTAGTTGGTAGAATTCTAAAGGTTTATTAGAAATTAACTTGAATTATTTACAAGAGCTAGGATGGGTTATGAGCTTGAGTCTAGACAAGGCTTAAGATCAAGAAATGGAAATCCAAAAGCCCTGAATGGGCATGCTATACAATGGTGCTTATGATTACAATGACAAAAATACTGGACAACAAAAATGGAATTACCAGAAGATGATAAAAATTTAACCTATGCGAGAATGGTACAATTAGACAATACAATAGACCTCACTGGACCTAACATCCTTAAGCTAGACTTGAGGTTAATCCAATCACAACTATCTATTATAGTTAAGCCATGGAGAAGCAAAACCTGAAGCTATTGGTCCTAGAAATACCTTAACCTGCACACCATTATGCACAGGCAATGTCCAGTATCACAAGGCATACTGTTTTCCTTGAATTTTCTTTTTCTTAAAATTGAGTTGGCAGGCTAGAACTTCCACAAGCACAAGCCAATTGTGACTTTGAAAAATGAGCCTGTTTTCTAAAAATTGAAGGCGAAATTTACTGATACCAAAATTTACTGATACCAAAATCAAAAAACAAGATCAAAAAATTCCTCAAAATGGGTTTAAACAAAACTACTGAGCTAGCCAGGCATTAAGCAAAACTAACTCTGTCAACATGGGGGTTACACAGTGGCTAATCCTGAAACAAGATGTTAGTTAAGACAACCCCACTACCAGGGCTGTGGAGTTGGTAGACCAAGCCTCCGACTCCGACTCCTAGAATTTTAGAAGGGCCAACTCCGACTCTGACCTCCTGCCTCTAAATAATAATATAAAATATACTTTGATTATATTAACCCAGAATGGCATTTCATCACTACCAAGTGAATCATCAGGCTACTTTTTAAGCTCAATTTCTCTAAATTTAAGTCTTAATGGTTGTAGCTATGCCATTATGGCGTTTTTATTTAAGGAAAAAAAATTATTAAACCAAAAACATTACTTAGTCTACATTAACGAAAGTAAAAATCTACTATTGTATAACTTGATATGCATATATATATATATATATATATATATATTAGGGTTATGACTTTTTAATTTTTTGTCATAAATATTGTTTCCTGTATCATCAATCGATGAACTTTTGCTTGAAAACAATAAAAAAGGGCCTAATTCTTCAGAATTAAAAAAAAATGTCACCCCGAAAGCAAATATAGTATATTAGTATTATTAGTATTTTAAGCAATAAGTAAAACAATTAAAACAATAATAGAGTAAATGTATAATTAATATGTATTGTATAGGTATAATGTTGTATAATATAATATATGTTTATGTATAATAATTGTGAAATAAACATGCAAATTTCTATGTATTATTTTATTAATTTTCTTTTTTATTTTGGGGTGAAGTTTTTTCAAAATATATCGAAAAAACTGTTATTTTCATTGTCAGGGGGCAAAAGTTCATCGATTTATGATACAGGAACATGAGGTTATAAAAATGTCATAACCCTTATATATATATATATATATATATATATATATATCGTAAAGAACGACGCTTGTATAGGAGATATTCCGCGCAAGACGAGAGAGAGAGAACGAAACAAATGAAAAAATGAGGTAACCACCTGGGAATCGAACCCGGGATCTTCCGATTGCCGGTCAGACGCGATACCATTACACCATGGGCCTCACTCTTCCAAATGCCGTAACTCTTCTACATACTCGCAGAAACCAATGCCCCAAGGGGGCACCTCCCGCATGCCGTAACATTATATACATTCAACTGCAAAGAACACGCAGTATAAATAACGTAAAGAACGACGCTTGTATAGGAGATATTCCGCGCAAGACGAGAGAGAGAACGAAACAAATGAAAAAATGAGGTAACCACCTGGGAATCGAACCCGGGATCTTCCGATTGCCGGTCAGACGCGATACCATTACACCATGGGCCTCACTCTTCCAAATGCCGTAATTCTTCTACATACTCGCAGAAACCAATGCCCCAAGGGGGCACCTCCCGCATGCCGTAACATTTTTCATTTGTTTTGTTCTCTCTCTCTCGTCTTGCGCGGAATATCTCCTATACAAGCGTCGTTCTTTACGTTATTTATACTGCATGTTCTTTGCAGTTGAATGTATATATATATATATATATATATATATATATATATATATATATACACAGTATATATACCTTACCTTATGAACCTTATGTTGTTTCGTGTGTTGGTCTCTTCACACGGAGGTCAAGCTGGTGGCCCTGCCTCTAGGTCTGGCCTGGTGGAGGAGCGAGTTGCTTTCTTGCGCTCTCCACCGTACATAGCCAGGCACGCCCGGCTCATCTGGTACTGTCCTGAGCCAGGCATCCAGTCTTTTCTTGAAGACTTCAACTTTGACCCCCGTTACGTTTCTGAGGTCCTTAGGAAGCTGGTTGAAAAGTCTTGGGCCCCTGACAACCAAGCTATTTTCCTTCAGGGTTGAGGAGGTCCCTTGTCATGCTTTTAATTTGGGAACATTACACATTCTGCCTTTCCTATTTTCCCGTGTTGTTTGAATGGTAATTGGATTTAGTTTTAGGTTTGGTACCAGTTTTTTGATCATTTTCCATATGTAGATTATGATGTACCTCTCTTCTTCTTTCCAGTGAGTACAGATTTAGTTTACGTAGTCTTTCCCAGTAGTTGAGTTCTTTGCAGCCATCAATCTTGGCTGTGAAATGCCTTTGCGTTTCTTCTAGTTTATTAGTTTCTTCCTTTTTATATGGGGACGTCAAAACTGAGCAGTATTCAAGTTTTGGTATAATCAGTGTTTTTAGCAGGGGAATCATTACTGTCCTGTCCCTTCTCTTGAACGTTCTTAGAACCTGTCCGGCGACACTTTTTGCTTTATTTATCGCTATCTGATTTTGTTTCGAATTTTGCATCATCTGTCATTATTATCCCGAGATCAATCGCTTTCACGCTTCTCTGAATTTCCTGTCTATCTGGAGCATAATATGCAGTCTGTTTAAGTTCTTCTTTTCTACCATATCTCAAGAGCTGAAATTTCTCGGCGTTGAATGACATGTTGTCTTCTGACCATTTGTATATTTTGTTCGTGTCCCTCTGCAAGGCCTCCACGTCATGTACATCGCTGATTTTTCTGCTGATCTTTGTATCGTCTGCAAAGGATGTTACTATACTATTGCTGTTTACTCCGCTGTCTATGTCTGTTAGCATGATAATGAACAGGAGTGGGGCCAGTACTGTCCCTTGTGGTACTGAGCTGCGTACTTCCGATTCTGATGATGATATACCTTGAATTTTGATGACCTGCAGACGATCACTAAGGAAGTTGTAGATCCATTTTCCCACTTTGCCCATTATTCCCATGTCTTTAATTTTGTGCTATTATACCATGGTCACATTTATCGAAAGCTTTAGCAAAATCTGTGGATATAACATCGTAGTTGTCATTGCCTTCCAATGCATCTAGGATATTGTTGTAGTGCTCTATTAGTTGTGATAGGCATGATCTACCTGATTGGAATCCATGCTGATTTTCGTTGAATCTTTCCCGCGTCTCCAGGAAATCATAAATTTTCTCTCTAACTATTCTTTCAAATACTTTGGTGAGGTGGGACGTCAATGACACTGGTCTATAGTTCTTTGCTTGAGATCTGTCCCCTCCTTTATATATAGGGACAATGTTTGCTCTTTTCAAGATGCTCGGTATTTCCCCAGTGTCTAGGGATCTTCTCCATATCCAGTATAAAGGTGTAGCTATTTCATTTTTACAGTTTTTAATCAATAATGTTCCAATTGTCCGGACCTGCAGCTGAATGTAGTTTCATTTGTTCTATAGCTCTCGCTACATCTTCTGGTGTAAACTCAGTCTGTTATATACTCTCCTTGCAATTCCTCTTCAAAGAATGCATTTATGTCAGGTATCGCTTTGTCACTTTTGGGGTACTGAAAACTGATTCATATTGAGCTCTCAATGTATCAGATATTTCTTTTGGATCGTCGGTTAGTTCATTATTTCCCATCCTTAAGGGCCCAATAGTGGCGCGCGTTTTTGTTTTCCTTTTTGCATAGCTATAGAAGTATTTTGGATTTTCCTTTATTGCTTCTACCACCTTTTCCTCTTCCCTCTCTGTATGGTCCTTAATCAGGGCTTGTATTTCCCTATCGATACCCTCCAGTTTTTCTTTTATTATTTTCTTGCCATTATCTCCGCAGTTTCCTAACTTTGCCTCCACTCTCTTTCTTTTGCAGAATAGTCTTCTCTCTTGCCTTTCTAGCCAGCTCCTCTTTCCTTTCGGCTGATTTCGGAGCATATTTTTCTAAAATTCTCAGCATATATATATATATATATATATATATATATATATATATATATATAATGTAATTTATTTGCTAAGATCAAAGTGAAAACTTAAATAGCTGCATGACAAAAAAAAAAAATAAAATTCTATTACACAAATAAATATAGCTAATCAAAACATGTTGGTACATGTTTACAACCAAAACACATTGAGCAATTGTAAATTAAAAAGGAGTTGGAGTCGGTCCATTTTTACCGACTCCAACTCCTCTAGCAATGAATTTGACTCCGACTCCATGACTCCGACTCCACAGCCCTGCCCACTACCCCCCCCCCCCTCTGAGCGGTGGGTACCACCACTCAAAAGGTAAGCACAGCGAAGCCCTCTCCCACATCCAGTCTTTCAAGGAAGGAATTGCCACCTCCCCATCCTGACACCAAGCTCCAAGTTTTCCTTTCTCCATGGCTACTAAACACTAGACAATTATATATATATACACATGAATCAATAATAAGGTACTATTACCTTCAAAACCCTACCTATTTACAATCTAAATTTACACAATTAGTACTAGATCCATTCAGTTTTTAGCACTCCTTTATGAGGTCCTTTCCCTAAGAGGCTATTCACAATCCTCCTTGCTTGAAACTGAAGCCACCTGCATGACTATTGTCCTTGATTAATATCCTCACTAGCCCATCATTATCAATGTACCCTGGCCCTGGTCCACCCATCCATACCTCCAGATTGGCAGACATCCCTACCAAAGGTGGGGTCTGCTTGCTCCAGGCAAGAGGTAACTGCGTGGGCTGGCCATGCCCCTCTTGATGAGCAGTTCTAGAACCCCCTCCTATGTAGACAAGAATGGTGGTGCAAACTGGAGCAAGGCCTGGAAAACCCCCCTCAGGCTGATTCTTGAAGAGTGGAAGAGCCAATAATGGCTCCATCCCTGAAAACATCTCCCATGAAAGTAGCAAGGCTTCATTGGGGTGACTGGAGGCAGGTAAGGACAGGGACATGCGCTTGAAGCTGTGTGCATGGCAATCAAAGCAAGTACAAAGTGGGTGACAAGTGAAGTTCTTGACACTGATCATCGATGACTTGAGCAATCGGTTCTGGAAATCTCCTTGGTTGCTGAAATATTGGCGTGTCATCATATAACTCATTATGGTGTGGAGTCATCTGAGCAGTCCCCACATCAGAATCTCCTCGACTAAGAATGGCTTTTCTTGAATTAAGCAAGTTATAAACTTGAGATTTCTGGTGAGAATCTAGCTCAGGTAAGTCAATTTCTGAAGTTAAATGTTCTGGTGTCCATTCCAGAAGAGATGAGACCAATGCATGATTGTTCTCTGATTCCATACCTACACAATGTACTTGATGTGTCCCTGTATCGTTAGTGTCTTCTGGATTTGGTGTAGGATCGAGTTCAACTAGTGTGTAAATGTGTCCCATCATGTCTCCTGCCTTGATTCTACCAATAGGTTTCCCTGTAATGTAGACTAGAATGGAAGGGCATCTAGATTTACAATCCCTGGAACACCTACCACTTTCTCTCCAAGATGCACGCTTGAAACTGTCCCATCATAGAACCATTCCCCCAAATTTCTCGAACATGGACATGTACCACCATCTTCTACTCCTTGATGTTCCCACTGAATTTTTACTTCTACCAGTCCACAATCATTCACCTGCACACTTTCTACAGCCCAACACTTAACCTTGTAACAAATCCTTTTGCACTCTTCTCCATTTGTACCTAGATAAATTTCCCATGTAGAACCATCAGTGTTCTTCCCTGAAACCTGTCTATGTGCTAGACTAATCTGTAATTTGTTGGCCCGCAGAAAATCTAAACCTAGAAAAATAGGATATTTAAAATCCAAAGTGGGAAGGATAAGAAACTTGAAAGGGGACATTACAATACCATGCAAAGAAACTGCGAGTAGGATTGAACCCATAGTTTCCCTCGAAGCATCTGGACCTACACCTCGAATTGTGGAAATATCTGTAGTATCTATTGGAATCCTGAGTTGTGCCAGTTCACTGGAAATTAAGCTAACTTGTGCTCCCGTGTCAATTAACCCTGGAATGTTAGTGTCTTGAAGGGTAACATCAATTGTTAACACTTCCACAGGGTCAAGTTTGGCAAACCAGACACCTTGAAAATGACCTCCTGGAATATCTGGACCATGAACCGTCTCATCTACAATGTCACACCTAGGTATTTGGGTTTGAGGTGCTGGTTTAGGTGTCCATGAAGATGCTAGAGGATTCAGTTCATTTCCAGTGGTTTTTGGATACTGCTGTTCTGAACTGGGTAATTCTGGATGTCCAGGGGTGGCATCATCACCCACCTCAGACGCTAAATCCATATTCTGGTTGGTATTCATCTGGAGAGGTTTTCTGTTATCTTTGGCTGGGATCTCATGATGATAGTCGGGTTCTTGAAGATTGGACTTCAGCTTCCAATGAGCCCCTGATCTCATTGGAACTGATTAGTTTTCTGACTGTTGTTGATTGTTGTGGGTAGATTCATTATTTTGGTTTCCTTGAGATGAATTTTCTTGACCTTGTCTTCTAGAAGGGCAGAACATTCCTGGATGAGGTCCTTGACACAAAGGACAGTGGTAGGAAGGTGATGTCCTGGAGCTTGATCGTCGTTGCTGCTGATTGCGAAGGCAATCTCGAACCATATGATCCAGACTACCACACATAAAACACGCTCCATTCCATCTTCTGCAGTCCTGTTCAATGTGTCCCTTCCTTGTACACCACTGACATATCTTGACTTGACCTCTGTATCATCTTGGGATCTTGACTGACTGGAGTTTCTTTCACACTCCTGAGAATGTTGTTGTCCTCCCTGCTGATTTTGATCTTGAGATTGTCGACGATCCCTTCCTTGACATTGACCTTGGGACTTCTGATTTCCATTTTTATTCCCAGAATTGAAGATGCGAGTTCCATTCCATTGTCCTTTTCCAGGACCTTGGTTGTTTTGATATTGCTGGTTAGGTGTCTCATGTCTGGATGACACTCTGGAAGGCTTTGGAGCTGGAGGGATCTGCACCTGGAGGACCTCAATGGTTTCTTGCCTTTGAAGGGATGGTCCATTACTTGAATGCATGGCCACAAAATCCTGAATGTTGGACCAAGTCACCTTCTTGTTATGCAGGATCTTGTTCTCATTGATGATCCGGGTCAGTTGTTGTGACAGCCCAGCTGGAACTGTCTCCAAGAACTTCCTCCTCAATTCTTTGCTTGTCTCGATTGCTTTATTTGGGAAGGCCTGGCGAGCCAGAGTCTCGAGTCTTGCAGCATATACATCTGGTGTCTCTCCAGGCTTCATGTTCTTGAATTCTGACACCTTGCCAGTTGTGAAGGTTTTCTTCATTCTCTTGTAGCACGCCAACAATCTATCCTTCATCTCATCGTATACCACACTGCAACCCCCATAAGCATTATACAAATCCCTGAATTTTCCTGTTAGATGTTTTCCAAGTGTTCCCGTCCAGTCTCTTCATTCACAAGTAAACTTGGCTGAGCAATGACGTTCAAAAGCTTCTAGATATTCAGGAAAAGATCTTCCACTTGACACATCAAATTCATCAAGATCTGGAGCACTGGTAGGATAAACTCCTGGTGTCATCCTTGACATCCTTGTTACTCTTGAAAGTGGAGGAACACTTAGTACGTTTAACCTTCCTCTCAGTGTCTGGAGGACTGGAGGTCTTATCTAAAGAACTGGAGCTGGAGCTGGTCAATCTATTGTATTGTCTTGATGGGTTTAGGAGATGCTAGCTTTGTCTTTTCTTTCTTGAAGGTTCGTGTTCCTCTGCTGGTACCTTCTACCCTATTCGAGACATTCTCTACATCATCCAGATTCCCAAGCTCAGGCATTGAGTCATGAGAATCTCTCTCTAGATCAGCCTATCCTTCTGCTGCTGCTTCCTCATCAGCTGGTCCACCTGTTGCTGCCAATATTCATTCTGAAGATCTGATTCAGCTTTTTCCCTTGATAACACTGGTATGCATATGAAATTTTTTTGTCTGCTGTGAGGGTTTTTTCAACTCATTATATAATTCGACCATGCTGAATTTGAAAATGACATTGGTTTTCCTCAATCAGGTCAGGTTTTTTCTCTATTGGCCATTTATTATAAGTCCAATTTTATCCCCAAATTTATTGATTTTTTTAGCTTAAACACTGTAGATACAAGTAATATTATACGAACACTTGTGAAAAATGAAAACATTGTGTGAATAAATACTTTTATTCATACAATGAATATGGAAAAAAGTTTATTGACGAAGGAATGAAGTTTTTTGGCTTTCCATCTGTGTTTTTCTTCGGGCACGTCTCACTTCAAACACCAGTAATAGTCCGCCAGCATATTGATATCCCAGTTTCCCTGGTACCTCTCTTCCATTATTTTGATATCTTGGTGAAATTGTTCACCCTGTTCCTCACTATAATCCCCGTAATTTTCAGGAAAATAGTCCAAGTGGGACCACAAAAAGTGCATTTTTATGGACATGCGCGACCCATGAGCTTTGAAAGCTTCCATCAAGTTTTCGACAATGGACTCGTATTCTGGACTTCTACACTTGCCAAGAAAATCAGTGACAACTGATTTGAATGCCTGCCAGGCATTCTTCTCAGTTGGAGTCATTGCATTTTCGAACTGAGTATCCTTGATCAAAGTTTGAATTTGAGGACCATCAAAAACCCCAGCATTTAGTTTAGCATCAGATATATGAGGAAATTTACTCTCGAGATATCGGAATGCTGAACCCTCCTTATTCATTGATTTGATGAAATTTTTCATCAAGCCCAGCTTAATATGAAGTGGTGGGAGCAAAACTTTTGTTGGTGGTATAAGGGGCACTGAAATGACATTATGCGACCCAGGTTCAAAATTCTCTCTGGATGCCCATTCACGCTGTGTATAGTGCTTCTCATCTGCTCGGCTATCCCATTTCCAGAAGAAACATGGGTATTTCGTGTATCCCCCTTGCATTCCCAATACAAATGTCACAATCTGAAAAAAAATGAAAATATTTAAAGAATTTAGAGAATTTGTTCTATCAGATAAAAAAATCTATGCATTGGACTGTATCACTTCTGGGGGGAAGTTAAGTGTTCTTATACGCTCTCAAATAACCTTTGGAAAAACAACATAGTCAATAGCAATAGTTTACTTATGATATTAGTATTACCTTCAAATCTCCACAGATCCTCCAGTTATGTTGGTCATATACGAGAACATCCAGTAAAATTTTCATGTTATTGTAGCTCTCAGTAAGTTGTACGGAATGTGCTACAGGGACTGATGCAACCCTATTCCCAATGTTGAGAAGTACTGCTTTCAAACTTCGTTTAGACGAGTCTATAAATAGCCTCCATTCTGATGCGTTATATGGCAGGCCCAAGGATTCGATTAGCCCCTCAACATTGCAGCAGTACACTAAGGAAGAGGTATTTTCGTGCACTGCAAAAAACTTGCGGAATTCTTCCTCTCATTTCCTATACCAGGAGAATGTTGTTCCCGGAGCCAGCAAGTTGTCCTCTCGAAGTCGTGAGCCCAAGATCTCGGCAGCTAATTTGGAAAGTCCTAAATCCCTGGTAAGATCATTAAGTTTGGCCTGGTTGAGAGGCCTCGGCTCATTTGAAGTGGTATTTGTAGGTATATACGACTGGGACTGGTCATTGGCATTGGTCATTGATTCATCATCAGAATCATCGAAGTCCAGGGTTTGAGGTGGGTCGGGTATTGGAATTCCAGGACCATGGGGTACAGGTCTCATAGCAGAAGGAATGTCAGGGTATACAACAATGTGTTTATTCTTCTTGTTAACTCCTGAAAATAGAAACGCAGAAACATGGATATAAAACTTGCATATGAAATAGAAGAAGCATTCAGACAGTGGCGGCTCGTGAGGGAAGGCTGCGGTCTTTAAGATATGAAATAGGTCGATGGAGTCTGTATATTTTCTTTCTTTTTCATTCATATTGTCCCCGAAGGGACAATATGAATGAAAAAGAAAGAAAATATACAATCATTGTATATGTAAATGTAACTTGTATAACAATATGTATGTGTAAATGTATTTTATATAACAATATGTAAATGTATGATTACCATTATGGTGAATATTACATTATGGTGAATATTATGTCAAGTTTCATACGAGGATTTCAAAATATTTAAGAAAAATAAATTTATAAGCCCACCTTGGAGGTTTGTCATGCAGAAATAGCAATCTGTCACGTGATCCTTTCCTTCTCTCCAAATCATGGGAATTCCAAAAGGCAAAGATTTCGCTCTGCCTTTGCTCCATCTTCTCAAATTTTCAATGCACGTCTTGCAGCACATATGAGGGGTGAAATTTTTGTCCTGGTCCCCTAGCTTAATTCCAAAGTATGCTCCATACATTGTCTTCACAAATTTAGTGATTTGGGACTGGTTATTTGGCATGGTAACCGTCCCACATATGTAGCAGAATCTATTGGGATCATTTTTACACGCTCTATTCATTATGAAATATTTTATCTATATGCCTGAAAAGTAAAAAAAGATATTATACAAGTGAAACAAGTGATGATAGATGTTACTGTTCCAATTCTGCTTTGACAAAATCACGAAAAATTCTATTTTACTTATGAGGCCATAGCCGGATAACCTGAGCTGATTGAGAAAAACGGATTGCAGATTCGAAATCAGCAGGAAAAACTCTATAAGAATCACTTACAAAACCCTTGACAGCAAAATTGATGCATACCAGTGTAATTGATCATATTTAGTCCTTAATTCTGTGTTTACATCCTTGAGTTGTTTCAGCTTATGTTCCCATGCTTGATTTGACTCTTCCATGGTCTTCTGCTACTGGGTCATGAGAGCCATAAGCTGACTGATCTGATCTTGCAATTCTTGAAACTCAGCCATCTCGGGTGTCTCACTGGGTGCCTCAGTAAACTAGCTGGCATAATTTCCCGGGTCTGAACACCAAAATATGTTGCGGGGAGAGGAATGAAATAGATAAAATACCGTAACTTGGCTACTTCTTGATGATGGGAAAAGGGAAGGTCCCGGGTGGTGAAGTTTTTCTCACTTCCACTGAGGGGCAAATGAGGCTCCCACACTGCTGCAACCAAGAAATGGACTTGACCTGCTAGCTATCTCCAAAGATTAACACCGTGAGTCGGGTCCACTTGAGAACCTGGAAAGCCCTGGCTTCAGGAAAGGTGTGCGCAATGTACACCCAGCAATACTTGAGGACCTCAGCTGAATATGGGCATACATAACAAGCAAGCAAGCAAGCAAGCAAGGTTTTAGCAGACTGATTGTGAAGTAAACCCACTGTGGCTGAATGAGAAGAGCAGATATTACCCTCTGAATTATTTAATAAAGAGAATCTGGAGGTATTGTCGATTCAAGGACCCTGGGTTGCAGGGTTGTGGAGTTGGACTCCACACGTTTCAGGGCAGAGTCAGAGTCGGAGTCGAATTTTTACAATGTGTGGAGTTCGGAGTCGGAAAATTTTGGACTGACTCCACAACCCTGGTTATAGCCACTAGGTTAAGAAGGGTTATTCAGTTTTAAGTAGGACTACTACTGGTTAGACCTTAATTATGTTTAAGAGAATCTTTTTCATTTATATATATATATATATATATATATTATTGGAAAAAATAAAAATCCCTTAATATGATATCTAAAAGTCAATATCCTTCTTAATATTTGAATGTTCCCTTATCCAAGGAAGTAACCTGATGATTCATGTGGTGGTGATGAAATGTCTTATTATTATGATAATTATAGAGTGAAACACTAGAGGAGTCGGAGTCGTATATTTAAAATGTGAGGAGTCGGAGTCGGATTTTTAGATTTTTTACAATGTGTGGAGTTGGAGTCGGAAAATTTTGGACCAACTCCACAACCCTGCTGGGTTGTATGTCCTGTTAAGGTGGATTACCACCAGTACTACCACAAGAGGGGATATCAACTGCTTTGTGAAAGGGTTGTTCAAACCCTCTACAATGCTCTTGTCACAAGGAAATCCTTGAAAGTAATGACCCCAGTTTGTAAGGACAAAGGCTGAGAAAAAAACTAGTTGGTAGAATTCTAAAGGTTTATTAGAAATTAACTTGAATTATTTACAAGAGCTAGGATGGGTTATGAGCTTGAGTCTAGACAAGGCTTAAGATCAAGAAATGGAAATCCAAAAGCCCTGAATGGGCATGCTATACAATGGTGCTTATGATCAGAGCTGGGCACTTGCGGCATATTTTGCGGTACTGCAGTACTACCGCAAACCGCAAACTGGAACCGCATAACGCAGTACCGCAAAGGATCGCTGAAAGTACCGCAGTACCGCTACCGCATTCAAATTTCCGCGTACCAGTTTGGTACCGGTTTGGTAGTGCGGTAGTACCGCAGTACCGCAAAATATGCCGCAAGTGCCCAGCTCTGCTTATGATTACAATGACAAAAATACTGGACAATAAAAATGGAATTACCAGAAGACAATAAAAATTTAACCTATGCTAGAATGGTAAAATTAGACAATACAATAGACCTCACTGGACCTAACATCCTTAAGCTAGACTTGAGGTTAATCCAATTACAACTATCTATTATAGTTAAGCCATGGAGAAGCAAAACCTGAAGCTATTGGTCCTAGAAATACCTTAACCTGCACACTGTTATGCACAGGCAATGTCCAGTATCACAAGGCACTCTGTTTTCCTTGAATTTTCTTTTTCTTAAATTGAGTTGGCAGGCTAGAACTTGCACAAGCCAACTGTGACTTTGAAAAATGAGCCTGTTTTCTAAAAATTGAAGGCAAAATTTACTGATACCAAAATCAAAAAACAAGATCAAAAAATTCCTCAAAATGGGTCTAAACAAAACTACTGAGCTAGCCAGGCATTAAGCAAAACTAACTCCATCAACATAGGGGTTACACAGTGGCCAATCCTGAAACAAGATGTTAGTTGAGACAACCCCTCTACAATAAACATATACTAGATTAAAAAGTTTCAGTTGAGTGTTTTTTTGTCCTTCAAATTCTGATCTAAAAAAATGACATTACTTATGGGATGACCTGATACATACAATCGACCAAGACATTATTTGTCCTGTGTTACAAAACAACTGTTACTTTTGTCATCCTGAAAATATCCTTTTATTTGCTATCACTGACAAGAATAAGAATATTCAGAAGCTTGCAGTTTAAAAAGTGCTACAAGCAAAATGGAGTATTTATATTAGGTGAAATTGAATGTTTGACAAGAAATCCATCAGGCTCAACTTCTCAGCTTTGACCTACATGGATATGATTGATTGGAAGGAAATGGATATTACTGTTCCTTCCTTTGGCTACAGTTCCGTATTGCCCCCCACATTTTTTTATTAAAAAAGTTTTGTATATATATTTTATTAAAAAATTGGTGCGTTTTGTTTAATTATGTGGGTTAGGTTAGGTTCTTTCAAAGAACTCTTGTTTTTATAATTGTAATATCTCCATGGATCATATTCTGATAATTATGTACATGTTCACCGTTGGTAATACAAATTATGATCATATTATTCGTGAAACATCTACTGATGTTACAACATCTAGAGAAACAGTTGCGGATTGGCTGAGTTATTGCCGTGAAGTAACAATGGACTTGGTGTAGTTGTTGAAATTGATGAAGCCAAAATTGGAAAAAGAAAATATAATAAAGGGCACCGTGTTGATGGAACATGGATTTTTGGAATGGTAGAAATTGCAGTTGGCGAAATAGGAAAGTGTGGTGGTGAATTTAGAGTCAAAATATGTCCAGATAATAGACGAGATGCTGATACTTTATCACCAATTATCCAAAAAACATATTGAAGTTGGTACAATAATATGTTCTAATCAATGGCGTGCTTATCATCTCACTGATTTTGGTTTCGAACATTTTACAGTGAACCATACCCAAGAATTCATTAATAGTGAGACTGGTGCCAACACAGACTAAATCACTTTAACGATTGCTTAAGCGCAAGTTATCACCTGGTATTTGAAAAACCAACATTGATATGCATATTTGCGAATTTTTGTGGCGCCATCATGCTACAATCAACAATTTAGACCCTTTTGAATTTTTAATAGACTGTATCAAAATAAATTTATAATCCTAATATTCAATAAAATCATATTTTGCGTGAGGGGCAATACGGAACTGGCCCTACTTCCTTACTCTTTGATGTTATAAGTATCACTGATGACTGCCAAATACCCATAATTTTTGACACATACCCATGTCATTCCCAGGTAGTTGAAAGAAATGTGAAGGAAATCTCCTCTGCAAGTGAAAAAGTCTATGGACATAACACCCACTATGGAATGGTTATTGTCAGCAAGAAATCTCAGCTAGAGAATCCAAAAGGGGAAAGAAAGTCAGATTTTAAGTTAATCAACAAGAGGATAGCAGTTACACTTCATATAATCTAGTTATGAACACATGTCTTGGTTTATTAAAGGAAATATTGTTATAATTTTTAACCAAACTAAATTTGCTTCAAAATTTTGGCCTTTCTTTCAAAATTGAGGTCAAAGTTACAAGAATGCACATATTCATAAGCTATAAAGGTTGATGCTTTTATGATAGGTGGGTATTAGAGCACTTTTTTTTCAGCCATATTTCATACTGACAACTTGAGTTCAATATATTTTCACCCACCCTACTGTATACTGTACTTACTAATTTATGATGTTAAACTACAGGGTTACTGACAATTTTTTTTATTCAATTTCAATGCCAGTTCCACTAGATTTTGGTAATCCACCCACTTCCTAATTAAGGGCAATCAAGGTGACTCTTACATCTGAGTTAGGTTACCCTAGGTTAGGTGGTGGTTCTGGGTTGGTTGGTCAGTCATTGCCCACTGACCAACTTCTGATGAAATCACATGAGAAATAACATTACATTTCATTTGAAAAATATGAAGCCTCCCTTTCTGAGTGTTCTGGAGTTGGCCCCAGAACTGAAGAGGGTTATGGTGTGCTTTCTCTTTCTATCCCATCCCAATAATAATAGATCCTGTACTTGATGTAGGAAGAGCAGAAGTTCTCCTATAGAATTTGGTGTTTTGGTCTTGGAGGATGTGAATAGCCTTACTGACTGAGCTCTTACATATAAAAATTTAAACAATGAATCAATCAATTAACATGAAGCCACTCGCACCTATCAAGGTTATCCAAGTCATAAGCTATATTTTATAATAAATATCCCACCTCCTTGCCTATCTTTTTTCATACCATAATACGGGGTGATTTTGGCTCAAGGGGTGACATTGGCACTTGTTAAAAAAAAATGGTTTCATGCATTTTGTGCAAAAAGAAATATGCTCATGGAAAAGGGCACTCGTATCATTTTTATGGAATTTTGCCTATTTTGTCCGAACACTTTGTTTTGACAAAATGAGTTATGTTGTGACAATTGTCACAATATAAAGTTAAGATAGAGAAAAAAATGTTTAGACAAAAAGATTGTCAAAGTTCCGAAGATTAAAAATGAAGCACGCTTTTTTCCATGAAATTGTTTCTTTTTGCGCAAAATGCATAAAACCAATTTTTTTTAAGAAGTGTCGGTGTCACCCCTTGAGCCAAAGTCACCTCATATTATGGTACTTATATACATTCCACACACTTCTAATTTGTATTTTTTTCCAGCTATTCTGAAAAACCATAACTAACGTAAACTTCACTAATACAGACTATGTCAGGATTTTCACTAGCAATGTAAGAGATCAGTTCTTTTACCTTATTTCTAATAGCTACTTTGAGCATTTATATGAAATCACTTTGCAGCATTACCAGTAGCTAACAATTTTAAGACTTCTTGAAGGCTAAGAAGACTTTTCTTGAAAACTAGAAACTTTGAAATGTCTGTCACTCATACTGAAGAACATTTTCAGATACGGATAACATCTGGCCTAGAATGAATAAAGTTTTATTATTTTATAGGGTACAAGACATAGGTTAATTGGCCCTTGACTTTGTTTGAAGACTAAATGTAAGCAAAATGTTTTTAGTTACTGGAAATAGAAGCCAAGATTGTAAATATATATATGAACTACCATACACTGAAAGAAAATGCCTTTGTAATATTTTGGATATCAATGACCAATGGGAAAAACTAGGTAAGTCTAATATAAACCAAGTGTTTGTTGTAATGTAAGTTAATTTAAGTACTAGGCTTATGTAGATTATGATACTATAGCATATACCGTATATTGGGGGGTATAAGTTTATGGGCCAGATTAGTCGATCCCCTAACTTTCGATTTCAGATTTAAATTTTAGCCTATTCTGGATGTTTAAGTCGATCACCAACTTGCCAATATAAAAAAGTAAGACTTTGTAAAAACCTTGTAAAAATTAGTTATCAACTCCTTTATAATCATCATCTGACATCTTAAGTTCATTATATAGGGTATCGTACATCCTGAGATACATTTGCAAGTGCTTCATCATATGGATCCAATTTGGATGTTGACCAAAAGTGAGCTAATGCAGGACTGAGGACCTATGACAGGTAGACCTGTCTTTAAGTACAAGCTAAAATGGAAAGTGGAAGGTTAATTTTTTAGACAGGGCCTATAAGTTGACTCCTTACTTTAGGGGCATAATTTTAAGCTTAAAATACCGACTTATGTGCCCCAATATACAGTATTAAAGCTTGGGATAGTAATATGATTTATAGATCGCAAAATAGACATGTAGTCCTGAGTAAAATTCCAGAATCCAGATGCAGTTCATAGACAAAATCCATAGGCTAATTATCCTACTAACTTAACCAACCTAACCTAATGAAACTTAACCAGTCTAATCTAATCAAACCTAACCAAATATATTACTAAGCTGTTATGAATGGTTTCCGAACTGCGTCTGGATTATGGAGTTTTGCACTTATCCTATCTAAGTTTTAACACTCATTCACTTGTACAGGTACAATATATTTTTCAGTATAAGAAAAACAGTTGGCTAAACATAATTCTGCTAATATAGCACACCTTGTAACTATATATATAACCTTTGGTTAGCTTCCGCCCGAATTGTTCATTCTGACGAAGGTCAAGCTTTTCACTCCACCTTAGATCTACAGTTTAATGTGGAATCCGAACCACGCCCCATCAGCAGCCCAGCATCTTAACCACTAGGCCACCTAGGGTACCCATTTATCTACCAACCACTTTCTTTATTGTGTGGAAGGATGAACAGCTGGGTTTTGCTGCGCGCTGGCTGCCGTCAGGTCTCAAACCCGGGGCCAATGGATTCGTAGTCAGCGACGCTAACCACTACACCACCGAGGCACATATATATATATATATATATACATTCAACTGCAAAGAACACGCAGTATAAATAACGTAAAGAACGACGCTTGTATAGGAGATATTCCGCGCAAGACGAGAGAGAGAAAACGGAACAAATGAAAAAATGAAGTACCACCTGGGAATCGAACCCGGGATCTTCCGATTGCCGGTCAGACGCGATACCATTACACCATGGACTTCACCCTTCCAAATGCCGTAATTCTTCTACATACTCGCAGAAACCAATGCCCCAAGGGGGCACCTCCCGCATGCCGTAACATTATATACATTCAACTGCAAAGAACACGCAGTATAAATAACGTAAAGAACGACGCTTGTATAGGAGATATTCCGCGCAAGACGAGAGAGAGAAAACGGAACAAATGAAAAAATGAAGTACCACCTCTCTCGTCTTGCGCGGAATATCTCCTATACAAGCGTCGTTCTTTACGTTATTTATACTGCGTGTTCTTTGCAGTTGAATGTATATAATGTTACGACATGCGGGAGGTGCCCCCTTGGGGCATTGGTTTCTGCGAGTATGTAGAAGAATTACGGCATTTGGAAGGGTGAAGTCCATGGTGTAATGGTATCGCGTCTGACCGGCAATCGGAAGATCCCGGGTTCGATTCCCAGGTGGTACTTCATTTTTTCATTTGTTCCGTTTTCTCTCTCTCGTCTTGCGCGGAATATCTCCTATACAAGCGTCGTTCTTTACGTTATTTATACTGCGTGTTCTTTGCAGTTGAATGTATATAATGTTACGGCATGCGGGAGGTGCCCCCTTGGGGCATTGGTTTCTGCGAGTATGTAGAAGAATTACGGCATTTGGAAGGGTGAAGTCCATGGTGTAATGGTATCGCGTCTGACCGGCAATCGGAAGATCCCGGGTTCGATTCCCAGGTGGTACTTCATTTTTTCATTTGTTCCATTTTCTCTCTCTCGTCTTGCGCGGAATATCTCCTATACAAGCGTCGTTCTTTACGATATATATATATATATATATAATATATATATATATATATACACACACACACACACACACACACACACACACACACACTTGTAAGGTTTTTTAAGATGTTTTATTGGGGCAAAATGCCCTCAAATTTGTATATACCAGTGTGTGTGTGTGTACACACACACACACACACACACACACACACACACACACAAGATTTATTTATGTATATCCCTTCCTTTTAATAGTTTGCATTATAACTACACTAAATTCTTGGTTTAGGTTATAGGGATGACTAGAATGTAAAGACTTCTCCCGAAAGGTGGGAAATTATTCCCTATTTCTTTTGCCAGGCTTGTATTTTAATAGGGCAATTGGAAATACTTTCAGAAGTATTTGCTATTCTGTTCTTCAGTAGATATTATGTAGATAGGCCTTGCTTATTCCAGTTATATTCAACTGGGTTGGTCCAATTCTCTCTTATTCCTGATCAGTTTTAAAAAGCCTGCCTTATTTTGATTTTGATTATTCATGACTTGATGAGCCATCCACAGTCTACTGAGTGAAAATACTGTTTTGTCTGTAAGAGAAAGAGAAGTACTTTCAGGATCCTTTATATCTTATCTCAACTATTTTGTGGCTTGAACAGGTTCTTTCTCATATATTTCATGCATCATGTTTTCACAGATATGCTTTATCAGTTCATTTTCTTCTTCCTGGAGAATTCATCATCGTGCTCTAAACTCGTAACTTCATGAAGATGAAATGTGAGAAATTTAAGTGTGGTCAGATTCATGACCTCTTTTTGAAATTAAGTTTTGAAGAAGGGCCTGTGGTAGATCTGAGGAATGTCAAACTGAAGATTCTTAAAATTTTCTTGTTGAAAATTCTACCCATGTTTTTCATATTTATATTTTTCTGAACTAGACTGTCAGGTCTAAGTCAGCTAGACTGACCCTAATGCTACCATTCAGTAGAACCCATTCTACTCTTTCAGTTTGATCTACATTAATAGAAACAAATTGGAAGGGTCATTGGTGTGAAGATTAAAGTAGATTTTGTAAAAGGAACGGACATTGTCCACACTTTTGGCAGGAGTTGGGAGGGGTTGTTGTTGTTGTTGTTGGTGTTGGTTAGCCGATCAGCCCACCCTGATCAAGCAAGCTGGCAGCACTCGGGTAACCAATCGCTCTCTCGAGTGGACCAGAGAGGAAAAAGAAAAATGGTTCCAAGGCCTTTCATGTATTCAGAATTATGCCTCATCAGGGAATGTACTTCTGAATACATGAAAGGCCTTGGAATAATTTTTCTTTTTCCTTGTGGGTTTGTATTATACATATATTAGCCCCTCCCAAAAAGAAATTATGGCTACACCTCTGTATGCAGTCATCCCTCACCATTTGCAGATTTTGTTTAGTAGTGGTTGGCCATTTGTGGCCTTTTTCATGGTTTGCAGGTGCAAATTTTGTGTATCTATGGATTAGCATGACTGGGTGAAATTTTGTGTGGCCACAGATGTGCAGAACAGCAACTAACCTCACTCAGCTGACTATTTATGGACATCTAGGCACCTTAGGGCACACACACACACACACACACACACACACACACACACACACACACACACACACACACACACTTCTGTCTTTACTGAATTATGTACAATGTCTGGGTCCAAAATACTATTTTCATTATTTCTTTCCCACTACTGTTCAGTACTTAAACACTATACGGCGATCCTCCAACTTGTACGAGGTCTGACACGCATGAATTCAGAAATAGGATGAGGACATTTCACTACCTTTTTTGATCTGTATGAGCTAAGATTCAAAGATCAGCACAAATTTTTGTGGTAAATACTAAAAAATGACTTATGAATAATTTTTCATGTACGATACAATATATACAACACTTTAGCATTTGCATCTGGCAGCAACATGCCTAGTAGCACGTCCTTTGTATGACCAGCTAGTTTATATTGAGTTGTCTTTCTCGCACTCCTCTTGATTATTACATTATTTTTATAGTGATAATTTTGAAATTTGTGTTTTTTTACACATTTTCACATGTTTAATTGTGAAATTCATCCCATATATATATATATATATATATATATTATATATATATATATTAATATATACACCATAAGATGGGGTAACTGGGCACCTGCAGGGGTAACTGTTATATAATGAAATTTACCTTAAACTTAGTAGGGCCCAGTTACCCCATCTTATGGTGTGTGTGTGTGTATATGTGTGTGTGTGAAAATGAGGATGTCATTAGATGAAAGCGCTTAAGCACCATTCTTTGTTTCCTTTTTCCTTCGTGGTTATTTTCATTATAAATATTATTCACATGTTACTTTCATGAAATAATTTTCACATACAGTGGGCCTTCATTGTTCGTGATTAATTGGGACTGACAAAAATTTCACAACTTATGAAATCACAAATAATGAGATCCATTTTCTATGTAAAATGGCTAATTGGTTCCAAAAGCTCAAGGATGGCAGTGTAAAATATCCTTAAAATGGCAGAAAAGTTTTAATAATACGTATTAAACAATGATTTGCATCAAACACTAATAAAAACCAATAACGTTATACTGTAATATTACATAGACAATGATATTTTACGTAAATAAAACTTTTTACTGTATGTAATATAAAGCAATATTATTACATAAACAATTATGTAAAGCAACAATATTTTATAAACAACTAAATAACACTAAATATAGTACACTGGCGTTGAAGAGCACGAAATGACACAACCTCACTCACTGAATGATGCAGTGCGACTGAGCCTGCGTCAACCCGCGTGGGCAGCAGGGTTGCCAGATGATATTTCTTAAAATCAGACAGATGTGTCCCAAAAATCTGACATTAAACATTGAAATCGGACAGACCCAAATTTTTGAGCTGAGTTCCATTATTTTAGGCTAAAATCCAATACTATAACCTTCCAACCACGTTATCACCCATTTCTAATTCAATAACATAGTTTGTAAGTATTCCATTATCAGTTTCTTGATATTAAATGCTAATAAATGGAAATATTTCTGAGCTTTGGACCAGAAAGCTGAAAAATAATATTTCCTTTCCCTCATAATAAACTTTTCCAAGTTAATAAATCCTATACAAATGTTCTACGAGCTTAAAAATATAAAAAAAAGATTTATTTTCATATAATATGCCTACCTTTTTTTAAAACTGCACTGAAACAATGTCATCAAATGACTCCAGCATCTCCAAATTTTCAGCATTTACTATTTCACTCGTACTTGGTTCTGTGGGATCGTTTGGGGCTTTGACATTGTACATTTTGCTGTTAAAAAGACTTAACAATTTTTTGGTAACTTCAAAGTTTTTGCAGCACTGTTCATTTGTTAGAAGATACAGGGGTTAGACAAAATAATATGAACACCCGCCGATTTCACCGGTTATCTTTACGGACTGCTCAGGCACAAAGTAAACGGTCAAATGACTGGCAAACCTATTTAAATGCGTAACAGAGAGTGTATACGTCATGTTATAACCCTCACGTTGTTTTTACAGATCTGAGTGAATTATGAATTAGCAGTTATGAAAGACCTGTCAGACTTCCAAAGAGTGCAAATTGTCGGAGCGCGGATGGCTGGTGCATCGGTGACGAAAACCGCTCAGATGTTCAATGTATCCAGAGGAACTGTCTCTATGGTCATGTCTGCATACCAAAACCATGGAAAGACAAGCACCGACAAATGCAATAGTGGACGCAAGAAGAAGCTGTGTGATCGAGACCGCCGGGTGCTAAAGCGCATTGTGACAAAGAACCATAAGACCACAGCTCCAAAAGTGATGGCAGAGCTTAACCAGCATCTTGCAAGCCCGGTATCGACCAGAACTGTACGTCGCGAGCTCCATGGAGCTGGATACCATGGGAGGGCTGCAATTGCCAAACCCTTCCTTTCGCACATCAACATTGAGCGGCGCAGAAAATGGTGTAATGACCATAAGAATTGGTCAATGGACCGGTGGAAGAATGTAGTCTACTCCGACGAATCCTCCTTTACGCTATTTCCATGTTCCGGTCGAGTTTACGTCTGGAGACAGCCTAAAGATGCTTATGACCCCGACTGCCTGACCCCAACCGTTAAGCATGGAGGCGGATCTGTGATGGTTTGGGCAGCAATATCGTGGAATGCTCTTGGCCCAGCTGTAGTACTGCATGGTAGGGTTAACGCCCAGGTCTATCTGTCAATATTGGCTGACCAGGTCCATCCCATGGTTCAAACGCTGTTTCCCAATGGTGGTGCTGTCTTCCAGGATGATAATGCACCAATCCACACCGCTGGGGTCGTTAAAAACTGGTTTGAAGAGCATGTTAGTGAAGTAGAACGCTTGGATTGGCCTCCACAATCCCCGGATCTTAACATTATCGAGCATCTGTGGTGTCAGTTGGAGCAGCAGGTCAGAAGCCGATTCCCACCGCCAGCGTCTTTGGAGGAACTGGAGCAGGGTTTGCGCGAAGAATGGCTCAGGATTCCTCTATCCACTGTCCAAAAGCTGTATGAATCAATTCCCCGACGCATTGCAGCTGTTATTGCCGCTAAAGGAGGACCAACTCCATATTAAGAATAAAAACCGCCATTTATCAAGGTGTTCATATTATTTTGTCTAACCCCTGTATGTTCTTATATGCAGGAGCGCATCTAAGTTTTCAGGGACTATTTTATTTCTAACTTTGGTCTTTACAGTTGTTACGTGGGAAAAGACTCTTTCAACAAATGCAGTACTGACAGGAATATGATACAAATCCAAGGCAATGGTTGCAAGTTCATGGTAGCACTTTTCACCAGCAGCATTTTCACAATTTAGAATATACACCCAAAAGTCAATTGGATTTTTCAGAATTTGTTTGTCTGGAAATTCATCCTGCCAATTAACTTTCATTAAAATTTGTTTGTATTGGTTAGCTACCGTCATTGCATTGAATTTTTCTTGTTTGATTAGGTGCTCAATGTTGACTTCACTAAACAGTGGTCTGGTGTGGCTAAGTATGATATTTGGATCAAAGCATTTAACCTATTTCATTTTCATAGTGGAGCTATCAATTCTTTGGTCAACTTGTTTGATAATTTCCATCAAAAAATCAATACAGCGTTGCTTGATGATGTTCTTTCTGTCCACACTTAAGCTACTGCATTTCAACTCATATTCAAACTTTTCCCCAATTTTAGCATCATGGAATAGGTCCCATGGAGTTTTTCTTTGCCAAAAATCTCTCTAGACTTTTTGAAGGACAAAGTTCCTCAACTCTTCCAGGTCATCAAAAAGTTTACTAAGATAAGGATTTGAAGCTTGGAAAGCTGCATTCACAGACTCGAAGTTCTGAATTATTGGGCAAGCAAAGTGAAGATAAAGTTTATTGGTTTCATCTAGAAGCATATCCTTTAGGGTGTGTGCCATATAGTTCTTTTTGACAATAGAACTAAAGTACGCCTTGAGTTCCTCCCATTGCTGCAAGATTATTTGTATACATTTCCCTCTAACTAACCAACGAGTAGTACTTGGACTGACAAATTTTTTGTAATTTGTATTCCCATCATTCATTGCTGAATAAATCTTTTTGTAGTTGTCTCGATGAAGGGAACTTACGCTAAACCAATTGGAAATTTCAGATATAAGGAACACTAAATTAGGAGGTAAGCAAGCAAATGCCTTTTGGCAGCATAATGCCAAACTATGCATATTTCTGAATCTTGAAAATACTGAATTATGTTCACCACTAACATTATTTGCTCCATCTGTTCCAAGGCCAATACAATTATTTATATCAATGTTACTTGCAGTAAAAATATTTTCAATGGTTTTAAAAAACTTTCACTAGTTGTTGATATCACAGGAATTATTCCTAGGAAGGAGGTTTGCACTCTCTGGTGCTTAGTAGAAAAATATCTTACGCACAAACATTAGTTTTGTGATGCTCACATCAGTAGATTTCCAATTAATAATGAATACTTTGAGTTTTTTAAATCAACTAAATCCTCATGCAAAGCCACAGCAACAACATTCTTAATTAAACACATGCATTTTCTTCGATGTAACTTGACTTTTTCAAGTACACTTCCTTTACTGTAACTTGCTACCAGATCAATTTGGTGATCAACTGATTGTATACTACAATGATAAGCTGTTTGTACACTCTATTTGATTTCAAACTCTTTAAAATTCTTGCTTATATTTTGAGTACTAGCTACGTTGCTAAATATATCTGAAATTTTATGAGTTTGTAAAATTATTGACATTCTTTCTATGTTTTACAGATTTCTCATGCTCATTAAAAGCAGACTTACCGTACACATATTAGTTATTACATGATTGCACCACTTGCACATACAATTATTGTTCTTCCACGTAAGCCATTTAAATCATTTTTCCCAATCTTTATGATGCTGCCTATCATTATAAATATTTTTCCACTTCCCATTTTGAAGGGCTATTTATAATCTAAGTAATTAGAAGGCACTTATTTATATATTCATGAATCAAAGCAACTGTACTATATCCCACACAGCTGCACTAATTAAGCTTGCTTTGCAATTAATCACTGGCTCACCCTCACTCCCTCAACATGACAAACTAACTTTTGCCAATTTGCCACTTAGCCAAAAAAAAAAAGATTTTCTATTATTGGAGAAAAAAATTCCACAAAGTTTAATTGATCTTTTCTACGTCATTTTCCACAAATTATATATACAAGCATAGTAGCATGCTCTGAAAATAAATATTAAAGAAACAGTTTCAAGATCCCAACATTTGATGGCCATGTGTTTGAATCCTTGCTGGGATCTTGAAACTGTTTCTTTAATATTTATTTCTGTACAAATTTACTAATTTTGGATCAGTTTTGGGTAGTCTGGAAATGAGCATAAAAAAGGCCAAAAATCAGCCAAAAAATTTGTGATTGGCCAAATACATTTTTTATGGCCAAACATCTTCAGATTTGGCCCAAAATTGGCCAAATTGGCAACCCTGCCCTCAAGCCTCAGCACTCGATTGCCAAGGTCACAGACTCGCGCTGAGAAAAAAAGTTTCAAAACATTGAGGGTTGGTACACATAAAATGTAGTAGACGCTTATGAAATGTTTCAAAACGTATATTCAGACTTCAGTGCCTACATGGCGATCTGACTAATCTAAAGAAGCAGAACTATAAATACAGAAGTTATATTTGTTTTAAAAGTTTGTTTGACTTAATTTGTATTATGATGTTCTTCAAATAGGACAGAATTGGACAGTTTTGGGTTGTCTGGTTCATTTGAATTTTATTCGGACAAGCGGACCTCAAATAGGACAGACTGTCTGAAATTGGACAAACCTGGCAACCCTGGTGGGCAGTGTTGCAGATGCCATGTGACAAAATCACAAATTTGTGGAGTCAGTCATGAATTTGCAAAATTGTGAACAGTGAGCCTCACAAATAACAAGGGCCCACTATATATATATATACAGTGGACCCCCGATTTGAGTACGTAATCTGTTCCAGCATGGCATACTCAAATCGAACTTAATAACCTATGGGAATTAATTAATTCGTTCCAAAACCCAAATATTTCACCCCACCCCTACTTTTTCTATGGAAATTGGCCTACAAATTTAGTAATTGTATTAAAAATAGACAGAATAGAATACAAAATACATACCGTATAATATAGACAAAATAAAATAATCCTGTAGGAGTCTTTATGCTGTAATCAACAGAAACTAACATAAATAAACACTAAGTACAAAGTCAGAAAACAAAATGTACGAAATTCTAACAGAAATCCCTAAGAACACCTGTACTATTCAAAACATTAGACCCCGAATGTTCCCGCAACGAACGCTCTAGACAAACTGAAACGCGTTTGGCGTTGCCAGCTGGCGTACTCAAATTGAGTTTTCTACTCGAGTCAAGTCAATAGGAGCCTATGGACGAGCGTACTCAAATCGAAAATACTCAAATCGATGCGTACTCAAATCGGGGGTCCACTGTATATATATATGAGTAAAGACATTCCTAAATGTATTACAATAATTAAACATATGCTGAAGGTACTTGGCATGGCATACTTACTCGTAAGTAATGCATAGAAATATCAAAACTGATTTTATTTTAGCAGCGGCTGAAGCCCACATAGCCTGCCCCTCCTATCTATGTCCCTGACTGTGTGTGTATATATATATATAAATAAATTGGTGTATGAAATCAATATTTGTCTCTGAAGCCTATCTTTCTGCCACCCTTCCACCTCCCCAATTTCAGAATCCTGGAGTTGCCACTGTTCAGGTGTTTACATGCCAATTGTCACATAGCATTTATTAATCATGTGGGATTTATTTTAGTCGTATAAAATTTGTATGAATCTAACTCTATTAAACCAAACATGTTTTTCCAAATTAATTAAGAATCACAGATTTTATTATTTTGTACCTATTAATTAAAGAACCCCAATTTTGCAATTCCAAAAGTAGTACAGCTAATAATAACAATAAACTAAAGCTAAAAATACGAGTAATGATGCGAAGTGGGCTGTAGACAAACATTTTCTTACCATGAAGGCTTGAAGCCTATAGTTTAGATGACATATGGCAGGATTAATGAATACTTCAGAAATTTGATTTGTGCGAGTGTTGAATTTTTTGCATTAGACTGTATTGAGCATATCTTGCTACCTACAGGAAGTTTAGTTTAGGACATTGTGGTTAATAAATATTTGCAAAGCTGAGTATTTTGGAGGTAATTTATGCAGCAATCTGAAGGATGTTATAATGCAGATTTAAAGTTTTGCCAGAAATTTTTTTTTTTTCATATAATTTACATGAATTTATCTTTACAAATTCAACTGAAATGGAATTGAATTTGTAAAGATATTTCATGGATACCCTGTACTACTAATGATAAATATTTCAGGAGGAGAAAAAATGGGCTTTTCCATCTTGGAGTTGAATGAAATAAAACGGGCAGAGAAGTGTGGAGATTCTCCAACAGATCGTCTCTTACAGTATTGGGGTCAGAGGAACAACACAATCTTAAAATTATATTTCCTCCTTTACAGCATGGAACACTTCCAAGCAATGAATGTTCTGCTTCCATTCAGTAAGTTTGGATTAGATGGTTAAAGTCCTCTTCGAGTTAGCCCGTAAGCAAAGTCTGAGTACCGGTACTAGTTCTTGAATATTTGTAGACTTTATATTTGGTCTGTATCCTGTATAAAAACTTAAGGGTCTGTCAGAATATTATCCTAATTGGTAATTTTTAAGTATGACTTACGCGCTTAAAATCTAGTAGAATACTACTAATATTTAAGAATGTAGGCAGCTCAGGATGAGTACCTAATCAGCAACTTTTGCCAATTAGTTAGTGGTTTAGGGTTTACATTTTCACAATAAATGTTTACTTACAAACTGGTCTTAATGGAAGGCATCAAAAATTAAATTGTTGAAGTTATTTAAAAAGAGATTGTGAAAGTAACTAATACCATTGCATATATTTTAATAATAATGAAATAGTATTGGATATATGGTGTAAAAATGTTTTTTTTTTTCTCTAATTGGTTAGCCTGTGGAAAAAATGAAATGTAGTCCCTGTTTGAATACTTCATAATCTTTATCTCAACATAACCTGAATATGTATCGAGGGAGGTGTATAGTAGGGTGGAACGTTTTTGGGGTGGTTTTCACGAGCTTTTGAAACATGGTTCGTAAGTGTAGAAAATGCGTTATGACCTGAAACAAAGTGTGTGTATTACATTTCTAGCCTCCTACATTAATATATTCAGGTGTCAATCTCACTCCATATTTATGAATATATTGCAAAATTATAGCGATACAGTATTTAAAAAAAATAGACAACTGGAAAGTTATTTGTAACTTTTGAATTATGGATTGTAATAGTGTGGAGAATGGACCAGAACTTTATAGTAAGTGCGTTCTAAAGTTATAGCACCTTAACTTAATGTCTTCAGGTGCCAATCTTACTCCAAATATGTAGATTTATGGCAAAAAAATAGCAATTTTCAGTAAAAGGCATAAATGGAAAGTTCTATGTAAGTTTTGAATTAAGATTCCTAATAGTGCGCAAAATATGCTGTGACCTGATAGTAAGCACGTATAAAAGTTGTAGCCTCCTAAGGATACATCTCCAGGTACCAATGTTATTACCTAAATTTATGAATTTATTCTGAAAATATGGTATTTTACAGACGAGTGATATAAGGAAATTTAACTGATTTAAATATTGAGTTTTTCAATGAATGAAAATAGCTATTATATTATTTTCATTGATTTTTTATTTCCAGATAATAAATAATTGGTTCCATAAATACAGCTCTTCTTTCATTCTGACTGTCACGTAAATTCGTATATAGCCCGAATGATCCAGAACTCACCATGAGGAGGTGGCTGTATGTTGAGTTCCACCCATGCCCAACCCTACCACCCAACCATATGGACATGATTTATGTAATGAAAACTTTAGTCAATATCTAATTATATTCGAAATTCAGATTTGGTTTCGAATGAGGGCATCATTTTCTGTGCTACCATTCTCGATCGAATATATCCGTCTAGATCCTGCTCCACATGCAGCAAGACGATGCTTCTGTAACTAACTTGATGACTCGTTCAACAGCTTGAATGTGGCATGGCATCTTGTTGAAATCCTTTACTTCTCTCTCAGCAATCATTGTATCAATTTCATCATTGGACACACAATCACGCGTCATTGGAGGTTCAGTTACTGCAATGTCATGCCAATTAATCATGTTTGTGTAGTCTGTGGCTTCGAAATTTAACTTTGGGATTTTAAAGAGTCCAAGACTTTTTCCACGATATTGTTCTCTAGCTTTCTTTATTCTTCTCCATCCAAGTACTCTTACATGGCTATGCTCATCTTGTATCATGCTCAAAAGTATGTTTTCTAGATGACTGAAAAATGCATTTCTTTGGATCACTGGTTCAATAACTGCTCAAACAGAATTGTTCAACATTTGGGAATACTGAATGGTTTTGAAAACATACGAGCTCCATATGCAATTGATTTGCTTTGTTTGATTGTAAACCACATTTGGATATGTGCATAACATACGAAACCAAATTTTTCAAATCATCAGAAGGTTCAGGTGTAGCTACATATAATCTCAGAATACAATTTGCAGTGGTTAACCACCTAGAGTGCACCATCTTGCCAGGATTTCATCTTGATAAGTCAGTACTACACTCGCCAATTGAAACTGCTTGATAAATATCGAACAAATATTTTTGATCTGTGCTCAAGTTGTTTTTGTCAATAGATGGGATTTCAACTTTGATTTTTTCAAAATGAACAACCAGAAGTGTTTCACATTTCTGCAATTGCTAACCAATGATGCCAACAAATTCACGAGGTCCAGTGGTTTTTCAATCCAATTTCTCTATGAGGTGGCGTAAAGGAAGCTCATTTGCATGTAACTGACACACAATCCATTGCAAAGGTCTATTGAGATGCATTTCCATAAGCCAAATGACTCCACCTTTCGCTCCTGTGTTCACAGCAGTTCCATCACATCCCATAGCAACTAAATTTGAAGAATCAATGTTGTGTGTTCAAAAAATTGCATATTCCTTTACATATACTTTTAGATGTCCCAGATTCAGAAGTAAAGTGCCCTAGATACACTTGGTCTGGTTCTGCTACCAAGGTTACATGCTCTTCCACAACAATTTTACGATAAAATTTAGAACCTTTCTGTTCTTGGACAATAGTTTTATCCTTGCGACTGTCAAAATAAATACTCATAATTGTTTTTCCTACACTAGCATCCTGTTGAAGCTTCCTAGCTCTGCGCACTTTACTGCAATCTATTACCAGGGATGGATCAGGCTCAGATGTTTGTTTAATATCGTGCAAAACAGAACTTATTATGGCAGCTGCTCTATCTGAAATACCTGTACGATCACAAGCTTTTGCAAGTGAAGGGAAGCGTAATCGCTTCAGAGATTTTGTTTCGACTTTTTCCGCGTTCGCTTCTGATGCATTTCCATTTTACGGAGATTGGCTCATCAAATGTTTTGTCAGATTCTTTTTCTGTATCTGTTCAAGAAGATATATCTTCAAACTGAAAACTTTCTGAATATGAAGTCGATGACATTACTGGCAGTTGTTTTGAAAGATACAAATCTCTACTGCTTTTTCTAACTTGTGCTAATTGTATTTTTTTTAGAAGCAGAAACATCAACTGATCCTATGGCCATTTTTATTTTTTGTTCTTTGGTCTTTTAGGAATTCTTGTTCATGTTTCGGTACTCAATTTGATTTTGGGCATTTGCAGGATTGAAAGTCTTTACATTTACAAGTGGCAATATCAAAAAGATTTTGAGCATCATCATTAAATTTTTTGCACTTATCTAAGTAAGACAACGCGGTTGAAGGATACAGTTGGAATTGATGCTTTATTGTATAATGAAATTAAGTTTTTTGCAACTGCCAATGATATTTCATGAAGAGAAGGATCTTTATTGTTTAACTCTTCTTTCAGTCATCTTCTTTCATATATATAGCATTTCATAACACCCTCAAATGTTAGTAGAACACAAAGACTCAGTTCTTCTCCATTGCCAAATATGTGACAGTCCATTGTTCTTGACTGCCGAGGCATTCTTTTAGTTGCCATGTCTGACCTGATTATAAATCTTTTACTATACAAGATTTATTATATATAATCCAAATTTATAAAAACAAGATCACAAAAGTGTAAGAGAATGTGCTGAAATGCAACATCAAATATTAATAGTGAAAGGATCTGATGTGATTGCGCAAGCGGACAGAGCGTAACACTTTACCGCGGCAACAGCTGGTCTAACACTAACACACTGTGTTATGCTGGCCACACATGTAGGTGATTAGTGTCAATATGCCAATTGTCATCATGTGTGGGGTACTATTACATATAAATTTGTTTATTTACGGAGTTGCTGTATATAATTTTTTGTCAAAATAGAGGTTTTAAGTTTTTATTGGAAATTCATTGGCATATTGGCACTTGAAGATATTGTCTTGGAGAAAAACGGTTTTGTCACTGCATTCAACATACAATAGCACATTTTCTGCACTATTACTAATGTCATTTCAAAAATCAGGGAAATCGCTCCACCCTAGTGTATAGGCCCTGCCTCCATAGTAGGTGGAAACTTCCATGAAAGTGACAAGTGGTTTTGGGTCATTCAGTTACTATTCCATGAGGACATATACATATCATAACTTAAAAGTGTACATTGCAAAGTTTGTTAACTTTGCAGTGAATACTTTTAAGTGATTATCCTCTACATTGATAATTGTCACAATTTACTCTAAAAGCATAACAGATGCTCATGGCCTATTAAAGAGAGTAATTTGACAAAATCATGCGTAGTCAAAAGCTTTGATTAGTAAAACTATAAATTAAATAAACGTGCATTAACTTGCCCCTGGAAAATATACAGAGCAAGGTTAAAGATTCTCCACTCATGTTTTGGGTATAATTTTGTTCACTGACCAAAAGTTTTAAGTGAACCATCTTATAATATTTTTGTCACCATTGTCATTGTTGTCATAAACTTTTAAGAAAAATACCTTTAATTGTAAGTGTACCATTCTGTGCGTTGCATATTTGTATATTTTTGGTAATTTGTAGTGAATGAATAAAGTTGTTCTGAAAATTGAAGATATGCTTTTCTGTAAATAAATTGTGTTTATCACAAATGATGAACTTTCAATTTCTAATTATAATTTTGGAGATTAAGATAGAGCTTTCAGAGCATGTAGTTCACTATTACATTACTGTAAATGTAATGTACATATTTAGTTGGTGAATCAGCCTTGACAGGCTTCGTTAGAATAAAACCTTGACAGATTTGCTTCTACCAAAACAGAAAAGATTAATATGTCATTTAAAAAAAAAAAAATATATATATTAAACTGCTTGTAAGTCTTTTATTCTATCTCTCTCTACATGAAATAGTACCAAAAGAGTACCACTATGAATATCTGCATCATGAGATCCAAATGAAAGCTGACCCCAACAAGGAGAAAAAGCAGGCACAGGCAGAAGCTGCAGCATTCCCTAGACCTGACCCAAATTTGTTGACTGATCTGAGGCCTAAAAATGTAAGTAAATAGATATTTTGGTGAAAAAGAAAATTATGGCATTTAGAATTGATCTCCCATTTTTGGCCCTTTTTAAGTCATTTTAGTGCTCAATCAAAAATTGTAACTTCGAATAGAGGTGTGATTTCATTTGGCTGATACTATGGGGAGAGGTCCACCTCAGGTCCCCTTCGGGTGTTCCTTGGTCTAGTAATGTAGTGTACAATCCTCCAATTTTAATTACATTAGAATTTATTATCAGTATTTTAAATAAGCTCCCATGGGTCCAGTGGTTAGAGACTAGACTTGGGCCACAAAGGCTTGGGTTCAACTCCCACTTTTGTGTCTGTGAAAAAGAAGGGTTTTAAACTGTTACCTTTTGAGTAACATTTGCTAAAAATAGAATCTAACGTTTTTTGGTTACGTCTTCAGCGGGAGAAACTTTCCCCTGTCAACAATACAAAAAGTCCTTTAGAACCAAATTGACAAGTTGTTCTTCCATCAAACCAGAGTCACCATGACCACAACTTTTGCCACAACTCTTCGCCGTCACGAAATGCAGCCATGGAAATGAAGGGGAAAATTCCTGAACACCTCCTGGCAGTGATGACCAAAGCGGAACAAACGCAGTTTCCTTCATTGTGCAACCGAGGAACTTCCCCTTCAGATACTGAAAATGCTGCTGCTCCCACCGGCAAAATACTAAACACAGCGGTTCCTCCCGAGTAAGGTTTTTTTTTTTCCCTCATGAGAATTGGAAGGTCATCTCATTTGTCCACTTCAGGTTATGGGTGGTCATTTGAGGGACTAGGGTACATTTCTCAAAGCACCAACACCCTCTTATAATTCTTATTATACCCTGAGGAAACCCACCAGGGTAAAATGGTAAAAGGGACAGACTGTTAATCTGAAGCCTCTGAGTGCGAATCTTGGCTCAGACTACAGATTCCAGCAATTGAAGTTTCTCTGGGGCTTCCTTGGTGTTAGTATTGGTTCGGATATCACGTTAAGCTGTAAGTTTCCTTTATCATCTTCTGGAATTGTTTTCATTGAATTTTATTATTCTCTACATCGTAGCATCATTTTCATTCAAATCACATTCAACAGTTTAAGTTCGGTTCTCCCCAAGTCATAATCACCTAATTTCTTTCTCTGCTTTCTCCATTCCTCCTCCTCCTACAGACAGATGATGAAGTTCGGCGCTTACTCTTCAAACGAAGACAACTTGGAGGTGAATAACAGTCAGTTGCAGGGTAGAAGGAAAAAGGAGTTTAAACAAAAGGTATTTCGTGTCTGTCTGTCACTGTGAAAAGGGGTTCGATGCGCTTCAGTATTCATTTCCGACTAGTATTTATTGATGTTGAAATGGGGTGGGCACGATGCTCGAATTCGTGGCAGAAGACAGTCGGATCAATTGCACACACCAGGAATAAGGTGTCACCCCAAACTCGGGGATCCAGTATTATATTTCATACTTCATGACAAGGTTGGGGGTTTACCTCTAGTAGTACGTCATGCAAGACCAGCGTCTCCATTTACACATCTCCCAAACCGCTTGCATTCCTTTATTTCTCATTAACTCTCACGCCACATTTATTCATACATTTACTACGAGGGTATTCAATAAGTATCCGCACTTTTTATTTTCAGTTTTATTTTCACATTTGATAGATTATAAATACATCACTTCTCAACATAGTCTCCCTGTTTCTCAATACACTTAGTCCAGCGATCTACGAGCTTCCTAATGCCATATTCATTGAACGGACGCATTTCCTGAGCTCTCTGATATTGCATCTACTTTTGCATATTGCTGAGAATTTTACTTTTGGACAGTTTTGAATTTTATATACTTGCGTTTATATTCACGTTGTTATAGTTAAGTAAATGCAAAAAACTTCACTTTTTTCTACGTGAAGGTCAAAATATGAAAATAAAAACCCACTCTAATAGACAGAGTTTATTTCCACGACAGTTTCGACGCCCACTGGCATCCTCCTCGGGTGGATACAGAAACACGAATGAACCAAAACAAGAGGGAAAAACAGTCCAGGGACCGACCGTTAAGAAATTCGCACCTAGGTTAGATCCCATTCTCCCGACACCGGAAGGGCATTTTCATTAAGTACATTCGCGCAAATTTAAAACTATCTTCCTCTTCTAAACATACAGATTCTATTATATATATTTTTTTTTTACGTAATTATTACATTTATTATTAAATTTATTACATTTAATATTGCATAATTATTTATTACAGAAATTATAAATTTATTATTACATTGGTTATTACATTATTGTTTACTATACAGAACTTATAAACCGAAAAACGAATGAAAAAAGCCGATTAGGAAACAATCCAGAAACCAATGAGAAATTCACACCTAGGTTAGATACCGTTCTCCCGACACTGGAAGGGCATTTTATTGCAGGGTCCGCTTATAAGTACATTCCCACAAATTAAAACTATCTTCTTCTTCTATACATACAGATTCTAATATTTTGACATAATTACTGCATTTATTATTACATTTACATTTTTTTTTTTTTTTTAACATTTATTATTATTACCTTTACCCTAATTATTAAATTTATAATATTACCTTTATTATTACATCTGTTGCATTTTATATTTATTTCCACATTTATTACTTCCATTATTACATTTACTAAAGGCGAGTAAGGAAACATTCCAATCCAGAGACATTTAAGAAATTCACACTTAGGTTCGAACACGTTCCCACGACTCCGTAAGGGATTTTTTGACCAAGAATCTCATTAAAGGGTTTAACTTATAACTGCAATGTTCCCTCTAATTTTTTTTAGTCCGTGTGCGCAAGAAATTTTCGTTGTGCATACATTTAGATTCATGGTGAAAAATTGTGCAAACTTTTCTGAGCGCTGCTATTATCTTCAAAATGAAATATATATAAATATTAAATACTTAATAAATATTATTTCCATAATGTGATAGCTTGATCATTACGGTACTATTAAATGGATATTAAAAAACTGTTTACAATATTATATATTCTTAAAAAAGAAAACATTTTATCCATTCTAAAAATATGAATAAAATAAAAAATAGTAAAATAAAATTCAACAAAATAAAGAAATAAAATAAAAATAACATTAATTGAAAATGACTATTTTAGTTATCATTTCTCTAAACAATTTTTAGCATTTAGCAATTTAAAATAGACTATCAAGATTAATACATGATTTTATCCATTCACAAAATAGGAATAAAATAAAAAATAATAAAATTCAATAAAATAAAATATAATCAAAATAATATTAAATGAAAGTGCCTTTCATTTAAGTATGATTGAGATTTCTCCCTACGATCTTTAGCATTTGCCCATTCCAAATAAACTCTATGAAGATTAATACATCCGTCATCCTTCAGGTAACATTTAATTCGCATGAGCATGTCCAAATGATTTTCTTTCAAGCGATTTCTTAATTTGTCCTTTATAGAATTCATTAAACTGAAGCCACGCTCACAGTCCACACTAGATGCTAGGAAAGTTCCCCCAATATCCATCCAACTTTTTTAGCAAGGTCACAAAATTGTTCATTTTGGAGGGCGAATGTCACCATATCATCAAAGTTTTTAACCAGCTTACTTTTTATTTTCTCGCATACAACAAATTTAAAATCATTGTACTGTTCGATTATAGTAGAACTTTCACCAAGAAAATCTGCATATTTTGCACATAAAACTTTAACATGCTCAATGCCAAAGTCAGTCTTTCTGTAAAATAACCGAGCAATCAAAGGCAGACCATTCTTTTACTTCATTTTCAGGAAACCTGTCTTCCAGATGGGCATGATACGCTTGAGCCTGTGCGCATTTTATTTTGCTGTGTGCGCGGGTTTCACGACTCGTGTGCGCGCGCACACGCGCACACCTTAGAGGGAACATTGCTTATAAGTACCTTCGCACAAATTAAAATTATCTACTTTTTCTATACACACAGATTCTATTATTTTTCTTTTGACATAATTATTACATTTATAAAGTACCTTACTTGATTCCCAATCTATAGCATGATTATTTTGGCTGGCGTGATAAAAAATGGCATTATTAGTATTACAACTTCTGAAGGCATATTTGTGTTCTTTAATACGGGTTTCAATATTTCTTCCAGTTTCTCCCACGTATACTAAATCACAACTTTTACAGGGAATGCTGTAGACACAGGCTTGTTCCTCTTTTGCCACGTTATTCCTAACCAATTTACTTTTCACGGTAGACGAATATTTGAACGCCAAAGCAAACTTAAAATCTTTCGTCAACGGTTTTACTCTTGTTTGGTTCATTCGTGTTTCTGTATCCACCCGAGGAGGATGCCAGTGGGCGTCGAAACTGTCGTGGAAATAAACTCTGTCTATTAGAGTGGGTTTTTATTTTCATATAGTTAAGTAATTGAATATTAGTGGTTTTTAGCGATTTAGAAGTTTTCATAGCGTGTCGGCTTAATTTAACTTACACTTGTGACGGTTTAAACTACTGTAATTTTTAACAGCGCGATGCCGTCGCAGAAAGCGTCGTGTTAGGTGTAGGGTAAACCGGTGGTATTCGGAATTTAAGGATTATAACGGCGGTCCTATGGCGATTACCGAGAGATCAGCTTGTTTCTTTTGCGAGTTAATGGAGGAATTAGTTGACATAAGACGCAGTGTACGTGAGGTAACCGAAAGACTTGCAACGCTTGATGAGGGCAGGGGTAGGGCTACGGATGACGGAAGCCGAACCAATACTAACGTTGAAGACGTTAGTAATTTGAAGGGTGAGGTGCGTAACTTAGTTTCTAGTTTAGGTAGCTTGTCGGGAAGGTTGGATAGAGTTGAGGAAGGGGTTAAGGTTAGTCCGAGAGTAGTAGATGGGGAGGGATTTAGAGCAGTTAAAGGTGGAGCTAGGCCGCGTACGTTGGGTGATAGGAATCCCCCCCCCCCCTATCGAGGTTTCGAACGAAAGGGTTCGAAACCTCGATAGGGGGAAACTATTTTAATTGGGGACTCTTTAGTGCGCCACATGGACAAAGAGTTCGTTGAACAGCATCCAACCAAGAGGAGGGTCTGTCTCCCAGGGGCCAGGGTTGACAGAGTTAGAGACGAAGTGGATAGGATTGACGTTGCCTCCCGTCACTCGATGTTGGTGACGATGGTTGGAGGCAACGACTCGTATGGGCGCGATACGAGAGTGCTTGACATTTTGGAGAGATGTATGGGGTTAATTAGGTCCCTGAAGGCGAGGTCAGATAGGTCTTTAGTTCTAGGTATTACCCCTAGGCACGGGTTGGGTCTTAGGATTAAGTCAAAAACAATATTTTTGAATAATAAATTAGAAGAGATTTGTGCTGAGGAAAATGTCCCCTTCGTAAAGCTGTGGTCCGAATTCAGTGATCCTAGCCTTTTTATAAAAGATGGGGTGCATTTTAATGAAATAGGTAATAGGTAGGTTAATAGACGAAAACGTGCGAAAGCTGTATAGGTCGAAGCCTTCTTTAAACGTTGTGGGTCCGGGGAACGCGGGCCCAACGTGAAAAATAGTTTAAAACGCGGGCCCGTGGTAAAAAAATAACTTAAACGTCTTTTATTGTAACGCGCGTAGTATCAGAAATAAATTAAATGAATTTAAGGCGATAATTTATTCCGACAACTACGATATAGTTGCTATCACTGAAACTTGGTTAAATACCGTGTCTCGGGACTTGTTGGGGGAACTTGATATACCGGGTTTTAAACTCTTTACTAATGATAGGTTACATAGGTTTGGTGGGGGCGTTTTGCTATACATTCATAATTCCCTTAGGGCTATCGAGGTTTTAGATTTTCCGGCAGCAATTAATGCGATATGCGTTGAAGTTAGGGCGCGTAGTATTAGTTTTAATTTTGTTGTTGTTTATAGACCTCCCGTTCAACCCCTCGATACATATACTAGATTTTACTCACTTCTTGGTAACTTTATTGACAATCGGAATAGTATAATTGTCGGAGACTTTAACTGCCCTAATGCTAATTATGAGACTTTTACTGGTAATGAGGAGGGTTTGAGATTGATTGAGTTTATGGAAGATAACTTTTTACGACAGATGGTTACCGAACCCAACGCGCAGTGATAATATTTTAGATTTGGTGATGACGAACGGCGAGAATATAGTCGAAGGTTTAGAAGTAGGCGAGAGTTTAGGATGTAGTGATCGTCAAATTCTTAGGTTTAAGTTATTGATAGAAAACACTAAGGATAGTAACGTAATAGAAGTCCCTGATTTTCGTAGGGCTAATTTTGATAGTTTTGCGGATAGGATGAGAGTAGTGGATTGGGATAACTTATTTATGGGTAATGACACAAATTTGCATTGGGTGGCATTTAAATAAAGTTTTAGGAATATTGAAAGGGAGTTTATTCCTCGTAGACCCAAGCGCGCTAGAAATCGTGGTAGGCTGAAGTGGTGGACTAGGGAAATAGGCGAGTTCATAAATGAGCGTAATAGAGCGTATAGACTTAATAAGCGCAATGGCATGGCAGCTAAATTTAATAGATTAGTCGAGCTTAGACGTCAGGTTAAAAGATCAGTTAGGAATGCCAACCGTAATTTAGAGACTTATAGCTGCGGATAGTAAACATAATCCAAAAAGTTTTTTGAATACGTTAATAATCGTAAGCCGATAAAAGATAACATAGGTCCTTTAGTGGATGTTAATGGCGCTTTGGCTTCTGACGCTCGGGCGATGGCGGGTATTTTTAATAACTTTTTTGCGACAGTTTTTACCGTAGAAGACGTAAATAATGTTCCCGACGTGGACGATATCGTTCCATTTAGTAGCGAGACTATTTTGGATGAAATAATTGTTTACGAGGCTGAGATTGCGCATTATATCGATAGGCTAAAAGTTAGCAAGGCTCCAGGCCCTGACGCTTTTTATCCCAGACATTTGAAAGATTTGAAAGACGTTATCGTAGGCCCCTTAACGAAGATTTTTAATCAGTCACTCGAAACGGGGATTATTCCTGAAGACTTCAAATTAGCTAACGTCACGCCTATTTTTAAAAAAGGCGACCGCGCAGTAGCTAGCAATTATAGGCCCATTAGCTTAACGTCAATTGTCGGTAAACTTTTGGAATCCGTAGTTAGGGATCGTATCATCGATCACTTAGAAAGTAGAGATTTGATTAATAGTAGTCAGCATGGGTTTCGACGCCATAGGTCTTGTTTAACTAATTTGTTAGAATTTTAAAACGAATTAGTGCGCGAATACGATAGGCATAGAGCAGCTGACGTTATTTAGATTTTAAAAAGGCGTTCGATACAGTTCCGTATAGGAGACTAATTGCAAAGGTCAAAGCGCACGGTATACGCGGTCAGGAAGCTAACTGGTTAGAAGAATGACTTCGTGCTAGGAGACAGAGGGTCGTAGTTAATGGTAGTGAATCGGGGTGGTTAGATGTAGGTAGCGGTGTCCTACAGGGTTCAGTGTTAGGCCCATTGCTATTCGTAATTTACATTAACGACATAGATGTAGGATTGACTAGTAGCGTGTCAAAATTTGCGGACGATACTAAAATAGGCGGTAAGGTTGTTAACGAGGACGATAGTAATAGGCTCTAAGACGATATAAATAGGATTATGGAGTGGACAGATAAGTGGGAGATGCAATTTAACGTAGACAGATGTAAAGTTTTGCATATAGGTTCTCGCAACAATAATTACACATACACGATGGATGATAGGGAGTTAGCGAGCGTTGACGAGGAAGTAGATTTAGGCGTACGCGTATCTAAGGATTTAAAGGTTAGGAACCAGTGCCTGGAGTCTTGCGCAAAAGCTAATAGGGTGTTAGGTTTCATAGCGCGTAATTTCGAATTTAAATCGAAGGATATTATATTGCCCCTTTACAAGTCCCTAGTCAGGCCTCATTTAGAATATGCTAGTGATGTAGCGGATGTCATTTTTTTCACATCCGCGGATGCGGATGAGGATGTTATTTTTTAGGATATATTCGAGATTTGTTGTGTTTAACGTATATAAGAAGTTATTATATAGAGAGAGCTGTAGCTATAATGTAGTATAATTGATTAATTGTACAATAATTGCTGTACTTTTCTCTGAACATATAAAATAATATCAAGCATCTAACTAATATAGAAATCAATTAGTGAATTCGTCTGCAAATAAATTCGTTATATTTTGTTGAGTTTCAGCCACAATTAGAAACCATAATTGTGTTACCAGGATGCGGGACGTGAACCCAACTCAAATGCACCCCACCGACCTCTTTCCCCAACCTCCTCCACCCTTATAGAAAGAGATCTTTAATTAGCTTGATAACTATTTATATTAAGTTTAAAGTTTTATTAGGCATATTTATAAATGAGTAATTAAAATAAAGTAAACTAAGATGTTCATCGTTTAATGTTCAAACTTAATTATAGGAAGGTTATGCTTAAGGAACATTAATTTTTCTGCCTTTTCTGCTGCCAGTCTGTTTCTCTTTTCATCATATATTAATCCAGCACTGCTAAATAATCTCTCGCTTGGTACGTTTGTTGGAGGACAGGCTAAATGTTTCCTTGCAAGTTTACTCAAGTATGGATAGATATTCTGCGTATTTTTCCACCAACTAATAGGATTGTCACATGCAGCCAGGCGTTTTTCTTGGTGATAGCTCTCGATCATTTTTACTACATCTTTTGACATCGCGTAGGTCTCGTCATTGCTGCTTGACTCAAGAAACTGAGAGACAGATTCTGTGATAGATTTGCTTGTTGAAGGTGTTGGTTCTGTCACTGAAACTTTTATTCTTTTGGTGGGTGGCGAAGCGACAGATTCAAGAGATTGAAGTTCTTCAACTGCTTTGCCAAGTGATGATTTAACTCGTTCTAATGTACTAGGTGAAAATAACTTAGCTTTGTAACGTGGATCTAAGTAGGTTGCAAGAGAGTAACTTCATACAAGAACAGCCTCTCGTCTTGTCGCTTGCATCACTTTTGCGCACAATGAACTAGTTCTATTAATATAGTAGAATTTGATAATTTCCGCTTATTAATGACGTTTTATCTCAACGGTCCACATCCGCACGACATCCGCAGTCCAAAGTGCGGATGCGGATGCGAGAAAATGTGCGGATGTTCCGCGGATGCGGATGTGACCTACATCACTAGAATATGCCATTCAGTTTTGGTGCCCGTACTTGCGTGAGGATATTGATAGGTTAGAAAGGGTTCAACGTCGTGCCACGAAACTAATTCCGTCATTGCGCAACAAACCTTGTGAAGATAGGATTAAAGAGTTAGACATGTATTCACTCGAAACTAGGAGATTAAAGGGGAGCTTATTGAAGTTTTCAAAATCGTTAATAACATCAATAATGTAAATTTTGACAAATTGTTCACTTTCAATAATAGTAATACTCGTAATAACGGATTTAAGTTGTGTGGCAGACGTTTCATTACTAATATCGCTAAAAACTTCTTTACGTTTAAAGTAATTGATAAATGGAATAATCTTCCCGCGCCCGTCGTGAACTCTACCAGCGTTAATGTGTTTAAGAACCGTCTTGACAGACATTTTAAAAATATTAACGTTGTTTAAAATAAAAAAAAAACAATTAGCAACAGGAGCTCTGGTGGTGGTGGTCGAGGATGAGTCTGTTGACGATTAATGACAGCTTGTGACATGCCAGCGTGTGATGCCAGCAATTAAATTAAAAAAAAAAATTAGACTATAAAATTAGACTTTTTGTTTAACTTTACCTACTTTTTTTCTTATCTCCTTACTTTGCATGTCTGTAACTCTCTTTTCTTGCATGTTTGTAGTTTGCATGGTATGACAGTGAGTTAAGACTGTGTTTGCATGGTTTGTAAGCGTTCTTATTTTACTTCTTTTCATCTTTCACCCCTCTCCTATTCTCTTCGACTATTTTTCTGACTTGTCGGCAGTGGCCGGCGGATGATGATGGCGAGTCTTTTTTCTCTTTTTCTGAATGAATGTTAACCCACGAGTGATGGGTGTTCCTCCTTACTTAACCCCTTATTCTCTTCTCTTCTCTTAACCCTCTACTCTTTCCTTTCTCTCGGGCTAACCTTAGAGTGGATCTTAGGGTCTTTGTTAGCCTCAGCTTCTGTAGATCTATATACGCATTAAACAGCAGAGGGGGAAGCAAGGGGCCTTGTTTAACTCCGCATGAGGAACCAAAATACTCAGGCAATATAGGGTATTGCTTCATCAAACTGTAAATGACGGATGGGTGTACCAAAATTTCAATAAATTTAAAATGTGGATCATTCGTCTTCCGTAACACCCACCCAGTCTGAGTTTAAAATTAGAATCACGTGAACAGGAATTACTACTACAGGCAAGTTTCGGTAATCCCAAATTATTATAAAGTGCGTGTGCGCGCACACACACACACACACACACACACACACACACACACACACACACACACACACACACTAAATTAAAGTTATTATTAATAATAATAATAATTTTTATTATTATTATTATTATTATTATTATTATTGTCGTCGTCGTCGTCTTGGACTATAAAATAGAAGCCTTTCCTTGTTTGTGAGTTTATATTTAGTTTATCTGTGTGAACCTTACACAAAACTTCCTTTAATGTTGCCTTTAATGCAGATATTAAGTGATGATATACCAATTTATTGCTGTTGCAAATGATGCGCAGAGAATGGAGCGCATTGTACCGTTTGTAGTAAAGGGAGTTAAGGGTTTGAGATAACGTAGGACCTCCTCTTTGGGGATTCTCTCGCAAAGCGCTCTTCTACCGCACGTCCTAAAGCGGAAAGTTTTCGACGGAGTTGAACGGATGGCAAATAAAATCTCGTTCGCTTTCAGGTGAAAATCAATATGAACGGGGCTGAGGCTCTCCCCTTTTGGAAAAACATGACGTTGTCGGAGAATGGGTCTGAGGGCGAAGGACGACAAAGGGACATTTCTACGAAGGAATCCTCACCCACTGCCTCTGGGAAGAAGTATCAGTCCAGTAAGTAAAGAAACTCATTTCTGTTCAGTTATAGGACTGGATAAGCCCCGATAAGATGGATTAACCCTTTGACGTCCAGCTGCACTTGACTGTTTTGTTCTGATTCATGCCAGACGATTTTATTGTCTGGGAAAAGACCCCGCCCCGCGTGGCATTCAAGGGTTAAACTAAATGACTTAATTGAGGAATAGGCGGGGATTAAGTCTCGTGTGCTCTTGCAGAGAAACTCATTTTGCCTTTCGGACGATTCAGATTCGTACAATATTTACCCATTATCCACTTCTCTATCATTTCCCACCCCTCCCACTCGCGGCTCATATTGTTTAATTTTTATCGTGAAAACTTTATTACATTATTGTAAGTGTAATGGATGATGTGATCGATTGGTGAGCGGGTGTTGACTGTCTTTGAGTCGCTCCATATCTCTATATGACCATATTTCATTTGGTTTCCTGGATGGTGTAGTGGTAAGATGTCGAACTCGGGACGTTTCCTCGCGTCACGAGGATGAATCCTCCCTGGTGCTGCACGCTTTAGTTCAGTCTTCTATTATGGCCATATTAATGCATCCATACCCTCCTTTGATCAGACATTGAATGAACCTTAACTTGACACCTTTCCCGAACATCATTTTGGATCGTAAGATGTAATGTGTTAGTACAGACACTTTTGTATGGGCATGAAAAGGAAAAGTCAAGGGTAAGGGCAGCTGAAATGAATAACTTGAGAAGTATGGCCTGAGTTGAATTGATAGTGAGAAATCGTGTGGTTCTGGACAGATGTGGTGTGCGAAAGTCAGTGGAAGTGAAAATTGAAGAAAATGTGTTGAGGTGGTTTGGACATGTTGAAAGAATGGAAAATGACATAGTTGTGCAAGAAGTGTATAAGAGTGTTTGCAGAGGTAGGTGGGAGAAGGAAGCTGAGAAGAAGATGGATGAAATGGGGAATGATCGCGTGAGGAAGCGGCGACTTGATCTGGTTGACGCGCGAGAAGTGGCTGAAAGTAGGTTGGAGTGGAAGAGGTTTGTTAGAGGTATGTAAATTCAGGACACACACACTTTTATTTCTGACAAAGTCTGGAAGCACCGCCACATACGTATGAACCACCACGGGTGTGGGATTTATCCATGTGAGCCATGTGGAGGGGTGCTGGTCAACGAGGATGCCATTCAGGATGAAGGGATATGCTTTAGTTTCTACTTTTTCTCACTACCTTTTCATAATGATAATGATAAGCTTTATTAGCAGGATATAGATCCCATATCCGAGCGTGTCTTGCTTGTCACCCCAACTCATTTGGGAAATGAAATTCTTGATGTACGTATGTATGTGTGTGTTTTCTGTATATGTACAAGGTGATTCAAAAAGGATGATCAGACCGACTTTGCTCTAACCTAGCTTGTAACCTAGAAACCTGCACATTTAAATCTGTCATTGCCCATGATGGAATCCAGAGAGAAATTGTTGATACGTGAGGTTTGCATTTCTTAATCATATTGTAAAAACAAGTCACCCGAGCATATTTGAACAACTGTGTATATATGTACACATTTTTTTTTTTTCCCAATGCCCTTCAGCATAATTGGTTCAGTAGCATTGAGGTTTGCTAACATTGCTTTATATCGCCTGTCATTGTGACAACACTTGGAAGATGATTACATCAATCATGATTGACAGTTGAAATTATGAGTTAACCACTCGCCACGCCTTCCTAGTGGTAAAGTGCCCTTAATGTTAATGTGAAGATCTTAGGTTCGAGTCTGCTCGGACTTCACATTTCAGCGATTAAGGTGTTCTCTGGGTCACCACCTTTGGTGGGATAGAATTGGTTCGGGTCCCACATTAAACTATAAGCCCCCTCCAATCATACGTCATACATATATATATATTAGGCCGGGTCGAATAGGGGTCAAGGTCAAGATTTTGCTTAGGTACATATTGTGAGGTTGATCATTTTGTAATAGTAGTATCCACACCAAAAATCAAGGCTGTGGGACCTTCGCTACCCCCCCCCCCCCTACCGATACTAACTTTTTTCCATATGAATTTGTATGGGAAATAGGCCAAAAATCGACCCTAAATATTATTTTTTTTGCTTTCGGATGGCCAAAATCGGGTTCCCCGGCACGAATTACATCAGAATAGACCATTCACCAACTTTTTTTTGCGGTCGGGGGGTAGGGGGTAGGGTCTTAAATCCGGTGGGTGCTGACTCATAGCACTGGATATAAGACTTAATACTGCATTATTTTTGTTCTTTTTTCTTTCCAGATTCCTATTTAGGTACCTAGAATGTTAAAAGTTTGTATTAAAATACGTTATTTAATTTTAAAATATCGGTAATAAATAAAATATAGTTAAAATCTTATTAAATTAAATTATGGCTACTAGAAAAAGAAGCCACAATGCAGCCTTCGGATATCCAGCAAAATTTTCATCTGCCATGATGCCATTAAAAGCTGATGTTGTAAGGCACTTCCATTTTATTGTTAGAGAGGAAGAATCTAAAGCACAGGGTAAAATAAGTAAAAATGATTGCTATAACGTAGTTGTTCAAGATATAAAAGAAATTTGGCAAAAATTTTCTTTCCCAACAATTGATACCAAGGGAATTTATGTTAGAGTTACTAGACTTATAGAAGATGCTGATAAGTTAACTAAATGCCATATGATAAAAAGAAATGAAAAATATTATGAAAATTTAAAGAAATATGACGAGATGTTTGACATATCTCCATGCCACTGTTATGATAAAGGCATAAGGGATAGAAAACTTTGTAGGTGTGAACATAAAATAACTATTATAGAATGGGAAGTTTTTATTGGTCTAAAAGAAAGAAAAAAAACCAGTTTGGAAAAATTGATAAAAAACTACTTCAAGTAATTTGAGAAAGTTAGGCGAAATCCAAAAAGCACAGGAAAGGGAAAAGAAATCAAAAGAAAAATTAAGAGAAGCAAGGGAATTTGCATCATCAGAAGTGATAGATGATGATAATGAAGATGTCGATTTTCAAGACAGAGAGGACTTAGATTATGAAGAAGACTTAGAATTAATAGAAAATTTTCAAAATAGATATACCTATGAAAATTTAGCCAAAACTTCAAAATGAGCAATTGCTTCAGATTAGAACTAAACCTCTAGAAATACTAGATTTTCCATGTCACAGCCAAAGTGTTGAACGGGGTGTGAACTTAGTAACTAAATCTGGCCAGGAAAGAATTGGTTATATTAATCAGCATAAATTTATTTTAAATACTTTAGAGTCTAGAAAAGAACTGCCTACTTTTGAGTGGAAAGGTCAACGGAAGGAATAAAAAAAAAACGTTAGTTTTAGGTCAAAAATTTTATTGAATTTCTCTTAATTTCTAAATTTCTACCAATAATAGCTAAAAATTTATGTATTAAATTTTTGTTCATGCATTTTTGTATTTTAAAATTTTTTTTCATTAAAAAATAAATAAGAAATTTTATAATCGAACTTTTGTAATAATAAAAAAATTTCGAAGTAAATCGCAAATTATCTCAAATTTTATGAATTTTCTGAAAAAACTGAAAGCGGTAGGGGGGGGTAGGGGTCCTCAGAATTCAAAAATATTTTACCAGGGTGTTACTATGATTGATTGAACCACCTCACACTATGTACCTAAGAAATCAAAAATTTCGACCCGGCCTAATATACCTTACCTTACAACCTTACAAAGGCTCCACGTGATGATTTCTCATTTCGCGAAGGTCAAGCGTGTCGCCCCTCCTCTCGAGTTGGCCTGGTGAAGTAGTGAGTTGGATTCTTGCGCTCTCCACCTCACATAGCCAGGTACGCCCGGCTCATCGGGGATTGTTCTGAGCCAGGCGTCAAGTCTTCTTTTGAAGATTTCCACTGCAACTCCCTTCGTGTTTCTTAGGTCTTTGGGCAGCTGATTAAATAGTTTTGGTCCTCTCACTACAAAACTATTTTCTTTCAGGGTTAAGGATGTTCCCTGTCTCGCCTTCAATTTGGGAATACGACACAGTCTACCGTTTCTACCTTCCACCGTTGTTTGGGGAGTTATGGGATTCAGAGTAAGATTAGGGACTAGTTTCTCCATTATTTTCCAAGTGTAAATAATGGTGTACATCTCTCTTCTCCTTTCCAGTGAATATAGGTTTAGTTCTCGTAACCTTTCCCAGTAATTTAGTTCTTTGCACCCATTGATCTTGGCTGTGAAACTTCTTTGAATCCCCTCCAGCTGTCTAATGTCTTCTTTTTTATATGGGGATGTTAGGACCGAGCAGTATTCCAGTTTGGGTATTATCAGGGTTTTCAGTAGGGGGATCATTACATTCCTATCCCTTCGTTTAAAAGTTCTCAATATCAGACCCGTTATTCTCTTTGCTCTGTTTACTGCTATCTTATTTTGTGTTTCAAATTTCGCATCATCTGTCATTACAACCCCTAAATCTTTTGCTCTGGAATTTCTCTGGACTTCCTGTCCATTTGGGGTATAATATTCCATGGACTTTAGGTCTTCTCTTTTTCCGTACCGTAATAGCTGAAATTTCTCGGTGTTAAACTTCATATTGTTGTCTTCCGTCCACTTGTAAATTTTGTTTATGTCGGTTTGTAGAGATCCTATGTCTTCTGGTTTTCGTATTTTTCTACTGATCTTTGTGTCATCTGCAAAGGATGTTACTGTGCTGTCTCTGGTAACGTCCTCATCTATGTCAGTTAGCATGATTATGAAGAGTAGTGGAGCTAATACCGTTCCTTGTGGTACTGAGCTGAGGACCTCTGATTCTGATGAAGATACTCCTTGTACTGTAACGACTTGTTACTTTGAGGGTTTGAACGACGCTTCAGGATCGACGTGCGGTCGACCCCTCTGCAGCATCCTGCCTCATTTGCGGGATTTGGTGGAGGAAATTGCTTCGCGATCTCCTCCTGCCCTCGTAGCCAGCCACGCATGGTTGGTTAGGGACTTTACGCAAGAATCTATACAGCTGGTTTTTGGAATTATTCAGGTCGGTGTGCTGGAGATTCCTCACTTCCTTTGGAAGGACATTAAAAAGCTTTGGGCTTCGTATTCCGAGGGTATTTTCCATCCTCGTTTTCATGGCCCCTCGTCCCACTGCAGCTGAGAGAGTACAAAACCTGCCTCCTCTCTCATTTCAGTTTGTTTCTATTTCATTTTTAAGGTTAGGAACAAAACTCTCAAGTATTTTCCATATGTACATTATTGTGTACTGCTCGCGTCTTCTTTCGAGAGAGTAGAGTTTCAGGGATTGTAATGAAGACCAATAGGCTTCACCTTTCATTTCGTCTATCTTGGACGTAAAAGTCCTTTGTGTGGTTTCAGTGTTTGCAGTGTCTCGTTTTTTGTGTGGGCTCGTGAGTACTGAGCAATACTCAATTATTGGTAGAACTAGACTCTTCCATAATTTGAGCGTGAGGTTTGCTTTTCTGCCGCCGAAGCTCCTCCAAATGATTCCCATTATTTTTCTAGCTGTTGTAATTTTGATGTTATAAGGCTCTCTGAATTCCGCATCCGACGACATTATTATTATTATTACTCCAAGATCACTGACTCGTGGAGTTTTGTACCCTTTATTCTGTAGCACCTTCTTACCATATCTTAGAAGTTGGAATTTTCCTTCGTTGAACTTCATATTGTCGTCTTCCGCCCACTTGAATAGTTTCAGCGACTTTTTGTAATTTTTCTATTGTCCACGCACTTCAGTAACTTTGCTGGTATATTTTCAACAGATTTCTGAAAACGTCACGTGGTACATTACCAAGAACATCATGAGTTTTGTTTTCAAGTTCATCAAATGGTCCTTGGTTTTGATTTGTACACTTCTTCTTTGTCCCAGACCCACAGAAAGAAATCGCATGGCGTTAAATCTGGACTTCGAGCGGGCCATTCCGTTGGCCCTCAACGACCTAACCAATTTAGGCCGGGTCGAAATCTAGTCAAAATGATTTTTTTTAGATGGCCACTATGTGGGGTTTATGAAATGATATCCTGACCAACATACTCCAAAAGAAAGTTTATGCTCCCCTCCGTACCACTAACATACTTCCTCTTATTTTTGGCTCCACCCCCAAATTAAAAATAGTATCATAAATCAAAATGGAGATCATTTAGAGCATTTTTTTATAGAGATGACCCCCCTTAAAATTGCATAATATACTTCATGTGCAATTTTCAGGCAATTATCCAAGAAATTTCAAATCCTTGAAAAATTGCCTCATCCCCAAAAAGTGTTATCAGTATATAGAAAAGGGTGGCATAAACTTTAGTTTGGAGTACTGATTGCCTAGGAGACCAATTCATAAACCATATAGGCCTAGTATATTTGTCTGAAAAGAAGACAATTAGTCTATTGTACCATTTATTACACAAAACAGCTTTGAAGTAAAATCAAAATTTAATTTAAAAATTACCTTCACAATTCACTAATTACTTGTGGATGTGCCTTGGCCCCATTGGCTTTTCCATTCAAACTGTGGCAGTCTTTTTCTTGATTCCAGTTGATTGAGGATAAATTTGTGCCGATTGCCGTAGCCAATCCTTTGTTCTGATGCTTTTGTCACTAAGTTCACTGCACTTTCCACGCTTTGACTGTGGCATGAAAAGGCAGCAATTTTCAAGGGTTCTGTTCTTGTATGCAGTAGCTCTTCATTGCTGAAATTCCTTATCAAAGGTGGAGGATTGATAGCTTCCTTTCTCCAGTCAATCATCTCATAGTAGTCTTTGGAATCGAAATTTAGAGATTTAGGAAGCTCAAAATTTTGTGTGCCACTGAAATGTGTCCGACTGAGAAATATCTTCTGAAGAGCATTTTCTCTGACATGTTGTCTGCTATCAGTAAGCATTGACAGTAGGATAGCTTCGGGATTGGCAAAATAGGCATTATTACGGAACACCGGTTCCATAATAATGCGATGTTTTTCTTCCAATCCTCGCATCAAGACAATCAAAGGAAAAAAATTCCGTGCTCCGTCAGTAACTTTAGGATGGGATTTGATATGAAACCATCCAGGAGCATATGATTTCATGATGATGGTTACCAGTTCTTTCAGACTTTGTTCGGGATGCAAAGTCGATACATATAAATGAAGAATCTGGTTTGCTCGGGTAATCCAGCGAGCATGATGAATGGCACCTTGGAGACCTGCGGGCTAGACTTTCAGATACCCATCCAGATTGCACTGCTAGGCACATATCATAGAGATACTTTTGATCACTGCTCAACTCTTTCACGACATTCGGTGGTATATCTTGGACGTTGCCCTGAACTGGTGAAAATGCCACCAAGTCTAAAATGGTTAAATCATATTTCAATTTGGCTCCAATTGAACCTTTAAAGGTATTTGGCCCTGATGTTTTTCCATCTATGGTTTCAAATATGTGTCTGAAGGGGAGTTCATTTATGTGTAAAAGAGACAAGCCATTGAACTGATCTATGCAAAAAAAATTTCAAGCAATTTTATGGTACCAGCAATTCTACCAGTATTGACAGCAGTACCGTCGCATAGCAGAGCATTGAGTGTGTCGATGCTCGCTGAATCAATTAAGAACGTTATAATTTCATCAGCTATACACCGAGCATTTCCTGCGTCAGGGCAGAGATGGTCTACATAGATACCTCCACGGTCTTTGATCAGCACATAATGTTCTTCTTTCTCTTTTTCATGCTTGGTTAACGTATCCTTTCTTCCATCAAACCCTATACATTCAATATTCACATTTTCACATCTAGATCTAACAATATTTTTCTTGCCTACACGAATTCTCTCTCTCTATTTTCTTCCTATCAAGCATGTTAGATTGATCGATTATTCCCATATCTTTCAATGCAGCATTAACAGTAGCTGCTGTAGCTCTCGAACTCACACGGTAACGGTCTGCCACCAATGGTAATTCATTGTATGAATACCTATTTGATCATTTTCAATCAATTCCACATCGGGCACGAATTCTAGCTCATTGTCACTGTCTTCTATATCTTCGCTAAAGTCATCTACTGAAGAAGATGGTACAACTTCCATAGCCTCTGCCATTTCCACTTGTGACCTTTGTTGCCTCTCTTGTTCTTCTCTTGCTCTTGAGAGGGATCGTCTCTGGACAGCGGCAGCTTCACGATCAAATGGCCCTAATTGATTTATTCTTTGCTTTTGGCCTACAAATGACTCCCACTCTACCATTGGGATTTTTACCTCGCATCGACAAAACAGCCTTTCTATTCCTTTATCATAACATTTGCAAGTACAAATGTCAAACATTTCATCATCTGAAGCAATTTTTTTAGCAAAATTTTCATTCCTTTGACGTAGAGGAATCTTGTTCAAGGAAAGAGCTGATCTGATTAATCTTTCCACTGCAGAAGAAATAGATCTTTCTTGAATGACAGGGAAAGAGAACATGGCCCAAATGTCTTTAAGATCTTTGGTAACTATATTGTAGCAATCGTTCGCAGTTGCTGATCCCCTTGACTTGATTTTTTCTCTCTTTTGAATGAAGAAATAGTGTCTGACAACGTCTGCCTTTGTAGGAATCATTGATTGGCGGAATTCAGTGGCAAAATCAAAAGCTGCATTCGAAGATTTGTTTCTGGTTGACATTTTTTCAACCTTTTTAAAACATTAAAAATCCAGCTTTTATAGAATCATGCATGGATCATAAGTAAATCTAAAGAGCATAAATTCTTATAATTCCTGTAAAAATATATGATAATTATATAATTAGAACATGAAATTTATTGGTATTGAATTTGAAATTCAACACACAGCTCAGTAAATTGATTACACATAAACGATGTTTGTGTAATCAATTTTCTGATATAGCAAATATTTTGAGAAAATACGCTTGGTGAAAATTTTGAGAAATCCAAATTTCTGAGGTAATTGCCTGAAAATTGCACACGAGATATATTATGCAATTTTAGGGGGGGGGGGGGTCATCTCTATGAGAAGATGCTCTAAATGGTCTCCATTTTCATTTTTGGGGCGGAGCCAAAAATAGGAGGGAGTATGCTAGTGGTACGGGGGGGAGCATAAACTTTCTTTCGGAGTATGTTAGTCAGGACCCCAATTCATAAGCCCCACATAGTGCCCGATCTGCCCCCAGAAATTCGGCCCGGTCTACAGTAACCATCGTTCGGAGAAGTGGTTATCTAACCAGGTACGAACAGTTAATGCGAAATGTGGTGGAGCCTCATCTTGCATGTAGAGCAGTTCTCCAACATTTTCCCACTCCGAAATGGTAGGCCACACAAAATGTAATGGTAAGGTTACGGAAATGTGTGGACAATATGCTGGAGCCTTCTTTGAACTTTAACTTCGTATTAAAGCTTTTCAATTTTGTAATAAAGTAAACGGTAATAAATAAGCTTCATTTCAGTTAAAGAAATGTTTTCATATCCTTTTTCCTTTAGGAGCAATAAGAATTTAAAAATAGGGTGTGACTTTTCAGACACCCTGTAGAAGTGTGACCCCCCACCGCCCCCCTTAACAGGAAAGGCCCATTTCTTTTTTCACCATACTAAGGCGGAATAAAAAAGTTCTGTATTCATATACCTAAAAAAATTACTGAAAAAAAGGGCACTTCTGAGTCTCATGGAGGAAAAAGGGCAGGGGCTCAAGCCCCTGTGGGGCCCCCCCCCCTTCTCTGCACGGCCCTGAGTTTGCTTGTTATAAATAGTATTTCTTGTGGAGTCTTCTCGTGAAGTAGCAATTCCCAATTTACTTTCCTTATATCATTTACATTTTTCCAATTTACTTTCTTTTGAATTTATATTTAAACCTTCAAATATTCCTTCCAGCTCTCTGGGATATATATATATATATATATATATATATATATATATATATATATATATATATATATATATATATATATATATATAGGGTGTTTCAGGAGGAAAGGTCAATACTTCGGGAGGTGATAGTATCGGTCATTGTGAGAAAAAAGTTCCTATGAACATGTCTAATTTTGAATGGTTACGGAGATAGAGCTGTTTGAATCTACAAATCCAAAAGCATTGTTAATGGTAATCAAGAAAGAGAAACCAATTACTGTTTCTAACATTTAATGTTTAAACATTGGCATTTTGAATGGTATCAAATACAGAAATGACAAATTTGTTACACTTTACCGTCGACGGTATTCTGCAACAGCAGCTGTTGCACTTCCATCACAAAAACCATAGACATACACCATACTGCATATTTGGCATGTGTGAAGGTGTGTGGCATTCTTAACACTGCTTCAAACACCAAACAATGTCACTCAACAGTCAGTTGTCGATTGGCTTGTTACATGCTTACATTACAGCTTATATGGTTCAAGGTTATAAGGGAGGGAAGGGGGAGGAAGAGCTGCGCGCGCATCAGATTCGAACAGCTCTATCTCCGTAACCATTCAGAATTAGACACATGTTCATAGGAACTTTTTTTCTCACAATGATCGATACTATCACCTCCCGAAGTATTGTATTGACCTTTCCTCCTGAAACACTATATATATATATATATATATAATATATATATATATTATATATATATATATATATATATATATATATATATATATATACACAACTTACAAAGGTTTCGCGCGATGATTTCTCATTTCGCGAAGATTAAGCTTGGCGCCCCTCCTCTCGAGTTGGCCTGGTGAAGTAGTGAGTTGGATTCTTGCACTCTCCACCTCACATAGCCAAGTACTCCCAGCTCATCGGGGATTGTTCTGAGCCAGGCGTCTAGTCTTCTTTTGAAGATATCCACTGCAACTCCCTTCGTGTTTCTTAGGTCTTTGGGCAACTGATTAAACAGTTTTAGTCCTCTCGCTACAAAACTATTTTCTTTCAGGGTTAAGGATGTTCCCCCTCTCGCCTTCAATTTGGGAATACGACAGTCATACATAGGCAAAATGGTCACTTTATTATGCAATCACTTGTAAGTCACAAAATATACTCTGTGTGGGCACCATTACACTGAATGCACATACGGATGCGTTCCTCCCAGTCATGGCAAACGCGCGTTAACACGTCTGGTGTTATGCGTGCACACGCATCACGAATGCGTTCCTTTAGGTGGTCCGTGTTTTGTATTTTCACCTGGTACACCATGGCCTTCAAGTGCCCCCACAAGTAAAAATCAAGAGGGGTGAGGTCTGGGGACCTCGGAGGCCACTCCACGGGACCACGGCGGCCAATCCAGTGACACGGAAACTGCTTTTAGTGTTATCATGACCATTTTGCCTATGTATGGAGACTTTTGACTCACCCTGTGTGTGTGTGTGTGTGTATAAAATAGGGTGGTTTCAGAAAAAATTAGCGACAAAAGTAGCGTTAGCGGCGCTCACTTGAAATTCTTAGCGTTAGCGGCGCTCACTGTTGAAATTCTTAGCGTTAGCGGCGCTCACTTGAAATTCTTAGCGTTAGCGGCACTCAATGTTGAAATTCTTAGCGTTAGCGGCGCTCACTGTTGAAATTCTTAGCGTTAGAGACGCTAACTGTTGAAATGTTTAGCGTTAGCGGCGCTAAATTTTATGGTAGTTAGCGTTAGCGGGTACAGCAATATATATACAGGGTGTTTTAAGTAGACCTTAGAAATATGGAAATTGGCGGAATTTGTAGTTTGTATTTGGTATTTGAAGTTTGTCATAGTAATTCCATAACAAATTCCGCCAATTTCCATATTTATAGGGTCGACCTGAAACACCCTGTGTATATATAAGTGTGTGTGTGTGTTATGAAGGTCAAACAACCTCGGTGATCAATTTATATTAGTGACCCCCCCACCTTTTGGTTGTACTGCAGATTGCGGCGTGCCCATTATTCCTTTCAAGGAGCTCGAGGACGCCACCTGCTCTTGGAACAGACAACAGTTGTTGGGAAGCGGCGGATTCGGATCTGTGTACAAAGGCACTTGGATCAATGTGAAAGTCGCGATCAAGAGGATTAATAGAAATGCTCAGGTTCTCTTTACTTATTCATGGCCACTCGACGCACAGGCCACACTACAAACAATTAATAGTACACACACACACACACAATAGTCGTGTATCCTATTAACAGTGTTACAAGAAAGAAAAAATTATTTACACGTATGCTGGGGAGTGTCATCCCCCCCCCCCCCCCCCCCCCCTCGAAGAATAGAGAGGGACTTTGCTTTTCGCTCCTGATGAATCGGGTGCCATCTGCGTAGTAGTGTTATGGCCGGAGGCGACACAACACACGGTATTCAAGGGTTCCCTTCGAATCGACAATGTAGTTTAATTCACACAACTCAATTTTAAACTTTTATTAACCTGTAAAAGACAAAATAACTCAAAACAAAGAAAACTAAACTAATATTTAAACGAAATTTATACCAACGTTATTGGGGGCTTCGGAAAAATAGGGCCCGAAATCTAAAGGGTGTCCCGTAAGTCTGGAACCATAGGGCAAAATGATTAAAAACGGCAATAAAAACGCCGAAGAGACTTTTGGGGACTGTTTGTGAAATGAGCGAGGATGGGCGGCTGTCTCATCGTCGGTGGATGTCCTCGGAGGTCCACTGCGTGGTTTATCTCCTATGGATCCCGTTTCCCTGAACTTTGCTACGAGTTTGCAGACACAGCCCTGTGTTATCGGCGCGCGGTCCGGATGCAAGCTGTTAAATTCCTCAGCGACCTCCCTCTGACTCCGATTTCCTACGAGCAGAATTACCTGGATGCGTTCTTCCTTACTCAAAGAAATCATGGGCACTTGCTTTAAACGGAAAAACATGAATTATTTATTTTACCATATGGTTCCAGACTTATGGGACACCCTGTATACAAACTTGGTGTTGGGCTTTAATCGCATCCCATGTTCGGTTCCCTCCGAAACATAAATTTACATAAATCTCCGACTTTACATACGAGAATATACCATTATAAATATGTCGTATATTTGTATAATAATAACAATAATAATTTAATTAGTAATAATTACAAAACATTTTAATTGAAAGATCCCTTTAACTTGGGGAAACAATTGCCCAGGAAAGTTGGTTGTTTTTCGGCTTTCGATAAATTTTAAAAACTTTGTCAAAATTGTGAAAATAACCATTTAATATAATTGTTTTATGTTTCACTACGTGTTAACTTTCTTCCTCGCTTTCCAAACGTCAACCTCAAACTAAACCTTTACCCATAACCTAATTAACCCTCTCCAGTAACCAACCAACCACCCCAACGGAACTTTCCTCCAAATTTCACACACCCTACTAAATTTCCAATACCATCTCATTTACTAGTACAGCAGAAAGGCTGAAGGCAAATGAGAAGTGCTTGGTTTGATTTCACTGAAGTGGCACTAGGCACTAATGATGGTCTCTCGCATTCGATGCCATTTGTGTGTCCATTTCTGTGTCGAGTGACCGTCATTAGTGCCACTTCAGTGCGATCAAACCAAGCACTTCTCATTTGCCTTCAGCCTTTCTGCTGTAGTAGTCATTGAGATGCTATTGGAAATTTAATAGGGTTTGTGAAATTTGAAGGAAAGTTTTGCTTTAGTCTATTATTATAGTAATTAGTGGCACTCGACACACGATTTATCGCTATTGCTTCGCATAAGAGTACGAAATAGCGAGGGTGGGAAGGAGGAAGGAAGGAAGGGATGTTTCTTTCCCCCTCCAATGAGTTTATTTTTCTTTCAGGAGAGCAACCACAGTGGGTCTTCTCACAACACTCAATTAATGGACGAATTGCGGTTCCTTCAGAAGTTTAGACACGATAACATCCTTCAGGTAAGGTTGTCAGAGGCTTTTCATCTTTGTCACTCGGGCCAAGGTTGAGGCGACCCGTGCCCCAAGCTTTTACATCATCACATACATTATATTTAATTTGGAAAACATGAAACCACTCGGGGCCTTTCGAGGTTGTGTAAATCATAAGCTATATTTTATAATAAAATTTTGCAGAATGTCAATCTCAAGTCGGCTAATTAACAGGTTATAAGAGTGTAATCAGACATGGGGAGTAAATACTTTAGATGTATTTAAATAATAAATAGGTACATTAATTGAAAATAAAAGTAATTAAATACTAAATAAAATTCAGGTTTTCAGAAAGTATTTGAATACTAAATGCATTACTCCTAAAATGTACCGTATTTAAATACATTTCAAATACAATTTAGATACTTTTCAAAAAGCGCGTAAAATCACTAACATCAGCTTAGAGTCAGATAAAATCGAGAAGTCGCAGAAGTAGATGCTGCAATTGTTTTGTGGCACAGAAGACACAAAATCTTCACTTTACTACCATCTTTGGAAGTTATTCGGAAATATTTTCCATCAAAAAGTCGGTGTAGGTGTGATTCGCTATTTTTTTATTTTCACTTCCACCATCAACAATTTTTATTTTACCATCTTCTTTTCCACCACTTCCACTTGCTGCAGCCATGTTACAAATGTTGTCCTCGTCTAATATGATCAATAGGCTAAGGCTAATTGCACAGTTAGCGCTGAACTTTACACAGCCACATATGACGATGCCTCAGGGTAGACTGCCGGCTGCCGCACTGCAGCTGAGAGTCTGTGACAATCGCTACTAGAGCAGGCTGGAAGTTCCGTTTTTCAAGGTGCTTCCAGAAAGTTCCAGCCTGCTGAGCCTGGAACTTTCTGGAAGCACAAGCTCCTTGAAAAATGTTTTACTGTGTTCTGTGGTACCAGTTAAATACTGGGTGGTTAGTACTGTACATCCTCGCAAAATTGAGCAGTTCACAAAAAAGTATTTTAAAAATATTTAAAAACAGGTATTTACAAATACTAAATACTTTTCGAAAGTATTTAAATAAGTAATTAAATATACTCTCCAAAAAGTATTTATAAATACATGTACTGAAGTACATTTGTATTTAAATACATATTTAAGTATTTTTAAATTACTGCCCATGTCTGAGTGTAATTAATGTTCGATTTATCATTTTAGATTTTACAATTTCGAAATACGTTCGTGGTCCCAGTAACTCATTGGTTTCGATGATGGACTCTGAGCGGTGAGGTTCTGGTTCGTTCCCGCCTGCTGGCTCCTGAGTTGGGTTGAGTCGGTATGGAAATTTTGTTGAGAATTAAACCTTCGCTTTCCTGTACTTTAAACCCCGTTTCTTACGTTAAATATTTGTCATTCTTAAATATAATTTTAGTGATCAGATGGTTTATCTGCATTCCAAAAGCGTTAAATATTACATTGCCGTAATGATGTGATGGGTTGATAAATCGGTCTTGACGGCTGTTGAGATATTTAATTCCCTATTTAGTTGTTGTTTGGTGGCTAATAATGGAAGAAGTGATAATTTGGTAATGCTATTTGTAATTCTTTTTCGTCATTCTCAACGTGTGTTTATTCCGCATCGATATTATAAGATCTTTGCAATAACCGTATAGTCATCTGGGGTGAAAAAAAACATAGGGTATGTTGGGGTGAAGACGAACAGACCCCTTAAAATAATTTTTAATATAAAGAAAATTTTTAGGAAATTTTTTTCAGGTCGCCCACTATATCCTTCAAAAGTGTTGGTAAATTGATGTCTTTGTTTGTTCATTTCCAAGAAATGAGCACCGGAAAAAAAGTGTCAAAAATATGTAAAGAAAACTTTTTTGCATTTATTTTTTATTTGCTTGGCACTGAATTATTTTTCACTGTAGAATATTTATACTTACGTTGAAAAGTGTGAAGATGTGTATCTTGTAATGCATGAGGAGAAATAAAACGTAGTCTGTGGCATAAGTCTTGTGGAGCTGTTTTTTTTAACCCCATGCAGTTGAAGCCTCTTTGGGGTTAAAAAGAACCTGTTTTATGTAGTAGTACGGGAGTGTGCAGGAATGTTGAAATGCAATTGCAAATGTTCAATGTTGCAAATGGGTTATGTAACAAAGGGGGGGTAGGGGATATGCAAAATCAATGTTGCCATGTTTATGCAATATCGGTGCTGCAAAGGGGGGAAGGGTTATGCAACAAATCAATGCTGCAAAGGGGGGGAGGGGAGGGAGTTAAAAAGAACATTTGTTGTTGTTGTTTAGCCGATCAGCCCACCCTGATCGAGCAAGCCGGCAGCACGCAGGTAACCGATCGCCCTCTTCGGAGTGGACCAGAGGTTCAGCGCACTAGTGATGTTGTGTTGTGTTCGTTGTTGTGCTAGAGCGGTACAGTCTGTCATAATGTGTTCAATTGTTTGTGGTGTGTCCTGGCACAGGTGGCAGGTGTCGTCTATGGAGTTGTCTAGTCTGTGTTTATATGTTAGTAAGTTGGGGTGATGTCCACATCGGAATCGTGCTAAGTTAACTCGATCCGATCTGCTCAGGCTGATCTCTGACCTGTTAATGGGTGGCGGCTTCGCACCTAGGACCGCATTCGGACCGAGTCGTGTCAGTGCTTTGTGGGTTAGGTGTGTGTGTGTGTGTTTTCTGTACTGTGTGATGTCTGTGGGCAGGGCCAGATTTTCCAATAGGCAACATAGGCCATTGGCCTAGGGCCCACCAGTAACTGGGAGCCCACTGGGGGGACAAACACAAACAGTATCATTGACAAATTTGCCATAGAAAAAAGCAGGAAAAAGTCATTTTGAACTTCACATAGTTGTGCTTGCAAAATTTATTATGCTTCAGTTTCATTGTATTTTTCCATTATTCCTATGTGTAAGATCATCATACTAAGATGTACATGATATGGAACTTGATTTACTTTGATGTACTTGATATGGAACTAATTTGATTAAAAATTATTAATGTGTAATGTATTACATTATGTTGTAATTCTTATTGCAAAATTTATTATGCTTCAATTTGACTGTATTTTTTTCCATTATTCCTTTGTGTAAGAATAAGTTGTACATGATATAAAACTAATTTGAATAAAATTATTGATGTGTTACATTATGTTGTAATTCTTTTTTTTTTTACATTACAATATTACGATATATATATATATTTTTTTTTTAGTTCGGGAAGAACCGATTCGCCTCTATTTAAAGGGCATATCTCAGCGGAAAAACAAAGAAAAAGTGAGAGGAAAGACAGAGGAAAAAGAAAGGGTGGAGGGGACAGTCGAAGTGGAAAAAGACCAAGGACAAGGACTGCAGGGTCGAGCCCCATCATCCTTGGGTGCTAGGGCCGGGAGGGCGCACGTGAAACCTCCAGGAACAAGCACGTACAAATGAGCACAAAGAGCACTCAAGAGCACGAGCTTAGAACCCCCTTGCGGGGATATATATATATATATATATATAATATTTTGGGGGGGGGGCACTGATAAGGTTTGGCCTAGGGCCCACAAGCAAGTAAATCCGGTCCTGTCTGTGGGGCGTGGTATGGAATGGAGTATTTGGTTATAATGTGTCTCTGGTGTTACCTTAATGGTGCGAGGTGTCGGTGCGTGATTGTACATGTAGTGGCAAGGGTGTTGTGGGTTAGTTGTGGCTGCTGCCATGAATTGTGTTCCCCTCATGTCTAAATGTTCCCTAACTTTCAGTATTTTTGTTTCTGTGTGCAGGTGTTCTATTGGTGTTTGAGTGCATCCTGTAATGATACGAAGTGCGTTGTTTTGTATTGTCTGTAAGGTGTTTGTGTGTGTTTGAAATAATGGGTGCCCAGCATGGGCTTGCATAGTCCATAACTGAGCGAATATATTGTTTGTATATGAATGTTGTTGTTTCCTGCTGGTGTCCAAAGTGTAGTGTTTACATTATTAAAGAGCCTATTTAGCCGATATATTAGGGATGCAACAGGTAATTAAGTATCTGTCCAGCTATAACAGTCGAATTTAACACCGACGCAACCTTAAGGATTTTCGAAAGAACGCACCGTTAGGCTTATTTTAGTTTTTATTGGAATACTAAATTAATTTACATTTACAGGTTATTAGGGCGAGGTCGAAAGTAATACATAAAACAGCACCGAGAGAGAGAATTTGGTAATTTTCGATTTACATTAAACTGACAAGCTATACTTACAAAATTTTGAGAGCCCCAACAACCTGCGATCTTGCTTGAACCACCTCTAGAATTCAACTCCTCGCATGTAGGAACTTATGGTACCCTTGTAGAGGGTTTTCCCCCTACTTCTTCCCCCCAATTACCCCATACCCAACCGACACTCCCACACCCATTTCCAAAACGACTATATAAAAACTATATTAAAAGTTTAATTCGAAATACTCAGCCATTTCTCTCGGTGCCCTTTATTAAATTTATTACAAATCATTATAATTTCAATAAACAACCCAAAACATTCTCATCAAATACAATTTCAATCCAAACAATCATAATTTGAACATTTATAAAAAACATTATAATCTTTAAGAAATATCATTATTAATCTTCTTAACTAGGCATTACTACAAAAGTGTGTGCCTGTTAGTACCCTAAGCGTGTTAAGTCTTGACGTACATTTGTTTTTAATATCCTGAATGTGGTTTGCAAAAGATAATGATGTGTTGTATGTGACCCCAAGTATTTTGGTCCTGTGATTGTGTGGAATGTTGATGTTGTTTAGTGTAAGCTGTGGAATTACCTGGTGTTCTTTTGTGTTGCTTGTAAGCAAGGTGATGGTTGATTTTGTGGGCGCTACTTTGAGTCTATTGTGTGTGAGCCAGTCTTGTATACTGCTTATGTATGTGTCGGGGGGGGTGGAATGAATGATTTCTTCTTTGAATCCTGGTATAGGTCTACAGTGTCGAATCTGGCGATATTATGCTTCGTTACATCATCTCCCCCGATTTTACAGGTGTTCTCAGTATGTCACTTCCTCGCACCAACAAGGAAGTTGATACCGTTTAATTATTCTGACTAACATCCACGGTTCTTCTTTTCAACTTTACTTTATCTGACTGCGAGTTACGAAGACAACCATTTATACCTTCGGTTGATGGCGTACCCTCTCTCTCTCGGCCCGCTGAGAGAAAGGAATGCTTCTTCCGTTGAAGGCTATAAAATGACGCATCACACTTTTGTCCTTCTTTATTTAACACAGAATATTAGAAATGAAATGAAAACCTTTTCACTACACTTGGTTTAGAGTTACAACAACTGATTACATTTAAATAAGCTGAGGGGTCCAGCCAAACTGGGCTGGCCCACGGGCGGAGCACTCTACTCCCTCTGTCGGAAGCTGAGGCGAGTGTTCGACTGCCAAGGCATGTTGCCTTCCTCAAGGGGCTGCCTTTTGTCCTGGAGAAACACCCATTGGTGCCACGTGTTACAGAAGACTATTAAACTTGCAAAATCTTACTCTAATAATGATATTAACAAGAGAATTGGTATAATTGGATATTAGCAAAAGAATTTATACAATTGTAGTTTTACACTTAACTCTTTTATGTGATTTATAATAATTGAAAAGAACATTTACAATTTGGAAATCTCTGTTTAAGATTAGATGTGGCACACTGTTTTCGTTAGGCTTATAGAGAAGGTGCAGAGAATCTGCGCTTGAGGCAATTTATACAAATATTAAGAAATTTAACGGAGTCCTGTTTTAATTTATATGAACCAAATAATATCTTCTAAAGGATTAATATTTTAATTTATACAAACAGAATATCTTTAAATTTTAACACAAATTTATTTTCTCGTAGAAACACTTTTCTACATATGTTTGTAGGTTATTTGTATCGATGTTGTTGTGGGTGGATGTTAGAGTGATGTCATCTGCATATGATGATAAGGTAAGCTTGTTATCTATGGGTGTTGGAATGTCATGCATGTGTAAGTTAGTGTGTTGGTGAGAGAACAGAGCCTTGAGGGACACCGTTCGGAAAAAGCTTGTTTTTGGATGACTTGCCATTAAATGTGACATGTGAGTATCTTCCTGAAAGATAGTTGCTCAGCCACCTTTTGGTGTTATTGTGCAGGTTTGTGTTGAGTATTTTGTTTATGAGAGGGAAGCGTGGGACAGCATCAAATGCTTTACTAATGTCTATTGTTGCTAATAGTGTACGTTGAGCTGGTCGTCTGGAGTTGATGCCATCCATGATGTGCTGCGTGAGGTTAGTGAGTAATGTCGTGGTTGAGTGGTGAGGTCTGAATCCATGTTGTGTAGGCGATAGTGGAATGTGTGGGTTGGTGATTTGTAAGATTAGTCTTTCTGTTACTTTGGAAGGTGTGCATAGTAAAGTAATGGGTCTATAGGAAGCTGGTTCTGTTGGATTTTTGTTTGGTTTGAGTAGTGTAATAATTTTACCTTGTTTCCATATGTCAGGAATAATAGTGTTGGTATGAATATGTGCTGATATTTGTGAGAGCTAGTATTCCTTGTGGGCCCAAGTGTTTAAGGTGTGTGTTAGATATGTTGTCTGGTCCAGTAGCCTTCGAATTCTTAATGTTTTTGATGATCTTGGTGGTCTGGTCTGTATTGAAGGGTGTAATGGTTGTGTCGAGTCTGTAGGTTTTCTTGTGTCTGGCTGTTTGTCTGTCTGCATGTTTCTGGTTGTTGTCAAAGAACATATGTTTTATGTATTAGTGTGGGCGCAAAATGGGAGAGTGCAGGAATGTTCAATGTTGCAAAGGGCTTATTATAGCTCTGTAATTCCATTGACACCAATATTGTGTTTTGAGGACCATATACCAGAGTTGATGCTATATTTTTTTTCACCCCAAGCACGGTTCGTTTTCACCCTTTTCCATGGGGTGAAAAAAAATTTCTTTTTTTTTATTTTACCAATTAAATATTTTGCAGGAAAAAAATTCTATTGCCATGTTATGACACCTAGCGTTTATAAGGTGAACATACACGTTTGTGTCCATCCCTAATAATAAAGTCTGTAGGCCTAAGTTAAGGCAAATTGTTTTTTTCACCCCAGATGACTATACTTCAGTAAAGTGGAATAAAGCGAAACTATTGGAGAGAGGTTTATAACATTTAAAAAATGTACTTGTTTGCTTTATAAATGCGAAAGAGTTCAATGGAGCAAAAGGTGAAACAGCGTAAATATTGCCCCTGCTCAAACGGACTTTTTTTTATGAGGGGGGGGGGGAATGGCGTGATTGGTTGGAGCGTTGACTCTGAAACCACTCAATGAGGGTTCTAGTCCCACTAGCTCTGTTTCTCATTTTATTGACTTGTTACCCCTTCCGTATAGGAGGAGATTGTAGACCCCAATCGACCAGGGAAGTACTTCCAGGGGGGTGGGGTGTTAGGCAGGAGACACGGGGTGCTGGAACCCCCGTTTCTTCCGTTGTTGTCCTCCTTAGCCGATCTTTTTCCGTATCTCTTCTACCCTGTGAGCAGTCGAGCATGCTCTCAAACACGCTTCTCTCATTATTCCTCACTACATGTACATGCATCTTATAAATACACAATCTTTTCAAAATAAAAAAAAGTGACATCAACTACAAGAGCCTCGGAGTCACGTCGGGAGGGGATCATAAGTGTCCTCACTTCTGGCAACCCCGCTGCCGATACTGGAAACGCGGACTGTCCAAGTGTCCTTTCAAGATATTCTAAGCCTCTGCCTGGTTCACTTTTCATAAACTTCCGCAACATTCGTGGCTTCCTCAAATTTTTAATCTGTTGAACATCACCTCTCTTATTTAAACCTCGCCTTCTCTTCCTCACTGAAACTCAGGCGTGTGGAATGACTGACAGCAACCCCTTTTCTATACCCCCCTCTTTTCTCTAGACTCAATTTCACTCCAAAGGTGGATGTTGCGTATATGTATGCAATAACCTAATTTGCTTTCGTATTCCCGAACTTGAATCTTCCAAATTCTACACCCTCTGGATACGGCTTACATACCAATCTCATACTAAATACATCCGCGTTGTCTACCTTTCTCCTAATTATACCGACTGTCCAAATTTTTTGACTACCTCGCTTCCAAAGTGGAATACATTCTATCCCACTCTCATTTTGCTCATGTATTATAATAATTTCTTTGTATGGCATTGGTATAATATCTTCGATGATGACCTTGCATTTATCATATCGACAACGATAATTTAAGATTAATACATACCTTAACTACTACTAATAATTACTTATTATTAATAATAACTGCGTTTTATTTTTAATAAGAGCCCAGTGAAGCCTAAAGCTTAAGGGCCAAATAAAATAAAATAAATGGTCCAGCTTCACGATTATTTTTGTCTTTGTAAATTGTAAAAAGAATGTATTTATTTTATTATTAATAAAGGTTATTCAATTCAATTCAATTTAAATCTCCATTTTAGGTGATTTAAGTGTTCACCACCACCTTTGGCTTTCCTCCCATTTCACTGACATCCCTGCTGAACTAGCTTACAATTTATCTATCCCAAATGATCTAGAGCAGATTGTACAGCACCCTATTCGTATCCCCGATCGCCTTCGAGATAGGCCCAACATTCTGGATTTATTTCTCGCCTCTCATCCTCCTTACTCTGTCAAACATTTTTCTCCGTTGGGGTCCTCTGACCACAATCATATCTGTTTCCTGTCCTATTGTTGAAATTCGGCCTTTGGATCCTCTCAAGAGGAGACGCCTTTGGCACTTTGGCTCCGTTGATTGGGAGGGCCTTAGGCAGTACTTCTGTGATTTCTTATGGAATGATTACTGCTTCCATGACCGGGAACCCTTCGAGTGTGCTGAGTGCATCACGGAAGTAATTCTCTCGGGCATGGAGATGTACATTTCATATTCTATTCCCACTACTAATGCAAAAAAAAAAACCTTGGTTTAACTTGTTCTAATACTATTCACAACAGTGTTTCAGAAGGTACTGTCACCATCCAACTCCTGACGCTCACTTAGTTTATATTCCTGCCCGGAATCGTGCAAACTCTGTTTTTCGACTAGCCAAAAATGTCTTCATCCGACAAAAATGTGATAACCTATCCAATTCTAACTCTTCTCGCTCTTTCTGGCATCTAGCTAAGAACCTCTTCAACAACTTTACATCTTCTTTCCCTCCCCTTTTCCATTCCGACGGCTCAATTGCCGTCTCTTCTCCTGATAGAGTTAAACTCTTCGCTCAAACTTTCGCCTCCAACTCAACCGTGGACGATTCCGGTGCTGTTCCTTCATCTCCTCCCTCTGACTTTATTATGTCTGAAATTAGAATCTCTTCCAAAGATATTTTTTCTGCCCTATCCAGTCTCAACTCTTAGAAGGCGTATGGTCCTGATGGGGTCCCTCCTGTTGTTCTTAAGAACCGTGCTTTTGTGCCGATACCCTGCCCAGTCAAACTCTTCCGTCTTTGTCTCTCATTTGGTACTTTTCCTTCCTGCTGGAAGTTCACTTTCATTCAGCGAATTGAAAGACAAGGTTTTCTCTGCCCCAGTCAGAGATAGCAGAAAGATCAGAGGTCAGGTGCTCCATAGCCGTCCTACGCGAATCATGGAGTGACTGTTGAAAGGGACGCTTTGGGAAGCGGGTGAGGTAAAGAGTGGAATCATCGGCATAGGAGTGAAAAGGACAGGAAGTGCGAATTAAAAGATCATTAATAAATAGAAGGAAAAGAGTGGGTAACAGGGCAGAACCCTCAGTAACACCACTGTCGATAGCTTTAGAAGAACAGTGGCCATCTAGAACCGCAGCTATAGATCGGCCAGAAAGGAAATTAGAGATGAAGGCACAGAGGGAAGGTTAGAAACCGAAGGAGGACAGTTTGGAAATTAAAGATTTGAGAGAGAGAGAGAGAGAATAACAAAAAGTGGGTTAGTTTACGCTACGAGCTACATCTAAGTTCGCCCCCCCGCCCCCCCCCGCCATCACAAGCTGGCATTATCGTCAACAGACTCATCCTCGATCACCACCCCCAGAGCTCCTGTTGCTAATTGTTTTATTATATTAAACAACGTTAATAATTTTAACGAGGGAGAGGGAGAAGGGTGATTGTTTTATTATTATATTAAACAACGTTAATAATTTCAAAATACCTCTCTAAACGGTTCTTAAACATATTAACGCTGGTAGAGTTCACGACAGGCGGGGAAGATTATTCCATTTATCAGTTACTTTAAACGTAAAGAAGATTTTAGCGATATTAGTAATGAAACGTCTGCCACGCAACTTAAATCCATTATTACGTTATTACGAGTATTGCTATTATCGAAAATGAACAGTTTGTCAAAATTTACGTTATCGATGTTGTTAACGATTTTGAAAACTTCAATAAGCTCCCCCCGTAATCTCCTAGTTTCGAGTGAATGCAAGTCTAACTCTTTAATCGTATCTTCATAAGGCTTGTTGCGCAATGACGGAATTAGTTTCGTGGCACGACGCTGAACCCTTTCTAACTTATCAATATCCTTACGCAAATACGGGCACCAAAACTGAACGGCATATTCTAAATGAGGCCTGACTAGGGACTTGTAAAGGGGCAATATAATATTCTTCGATTTAAATTCGAAATTACGCGCTATAAAGCCTAACATCCTATTAGCTTTAGCGCAAGACTCCAGGCACTGGTTCCTAACTTTTAAGTCCTTAGATACGCGTAGGCCTAAATCTACTTCTTCGTCAACACTCGCTAACTCCCTATCATCCATCGTGTACGTGTAATTATTGTTACGAGAACCTATATGCAAAACTTTACATTTATCTACGTTAAATTGCATCTGCCACTTATCCGTCCTCTCGATAATCCTATTTACATCGTCTTGGAGCCTATTTCTATCGTCCTCGTTAACAACCTTACCGCCTATTTTAGTATCGTCCGCGAATTTTGACACGTTACTAGTCAATCCTACATCTATGTCGTTAATGTAAATTATGAATAGCAATGGGCCTAACACTGAACCCTGTGGGACACCGCTACCTACATCCAACCACCCCGATTCACTACCATTAACTACGACCCTCTGTCTCCTAGCACGAAGCCATTCCTCTAACCAGTTACCTACCTGACCGCGTATACCGTACGCTTTAACCTTCGCAATTAATCTTATATGCGGAACTGTATCGAATGCTTTTTTAAGATATAAATAAATAACGTCAGCCGCTCTTTGCCTATCATATTCGCGCACTGTTTCGTTATAAAATTCTAACAAATTAGTTAAACAAGATCTATGACGTCGAAACCCATGCTGACTACTATTAATGATACGATCCCTAACTACGGATTCCAAAAGTTTACCGACAATTGACGTTAAGCTAATGGGCCTATAATTGCTAGCTACTGTGCTGTCGCCCTTTTTAAAAATGGGTGTGACGTTAGCTAATTTGAAGCCTTCAGGAATAATCCCCGTTTCCAGTGACTGATTAAAAATCTTCATTAAGGGGCCAACGACAGTCTTTTAAATCTTTCAGATGTCTAGGATAAAACGCGTCAGGGCCTGGAGCCTTGCTACCTTTTAACTTATCGATATAATGCGCAATCTCACCCTCGTAAACAGTTATTTCATCCAAAATAGTCTCGCTTCTAAATGGACCGATATCGTCCACGTCGGGGACATTATCGACGTCTTCTATGGTAAAAACTGTTAAAAAAAGTTATTGAAAATACTGTACCCGCCATCGCCTGAGCGTCGGAAGCCAAAGCGCCATTAGCGTCCAAGAGAGGGCCTATATTATCTTTTATCGGCTTACGATTATTCAAGTAATCGAAAAGCTTTTTGGGGTATGTTTACTATCCGCAGCTATAAGGATCTCTAAATTACGCTTAGCATTCCTAACTGATCTTTTAACCTGACGTCGAAGCTTGATATATCTATTAGTGTTAGCTACCGTACCATTGCGCTTATTAAGTCTATACGCTCTGTTACGCTCATTTATGAACTCGCCTATTTCCCTAGTCCACCACTTAGGCCTACCATGATTTCTAGCGCGCTTGGGCTTACAAGGAATAAACTCCCTTTCTATATTCAAGAAATTATCTTTAAACGCCTCCCAATGCAAATTTGCGTCATTACCCATAACTAAGTCACCCCAGTCCACTACTCTCATCCTATCCGCAAAACTATCAAAATTGGCCCTAAGAAAATTAGGGACTTTATTACGTTACTATCCTTTGTGTTTTCTATCAATAACTTAAACCTAAGAATTTGATGATCACTACATCTTAAACTCTCGCCTACTTCTAAACCTTCGACTATGTTTTCGCCGTTCGTCATCACCACATCTAAAATATTATCACCGCGCGTTGGTTCGGTAACCATCTGTCGTAAAGAATTATCTTCCATGAACTCAATCAATCTCAAACCCTCATCGTTACCAGTAAAAGTCTCGTAATTGACGTTAGGGCAGTTAGTCTCCGACAACTATATCCCGATTATTAATAAAGTTACTAAGAAGTGTGTAAATTCTAGTATCGGTATCGAGGGGTTGAACGGGAGGTCTGTAAACAACAAAAAAATTGAAACTAAGACTACGCGCCCTAACTTCAACACATATCGCATTAATTGCTGCCGGAAAATCTATCTTAACCTCGATAGCCCTAAGGGAATTATGAATGTACAGCAAAACGCCCCCACCAATCCTATGTACCCTATCATTAGTAGAGAGTTTAAAACCCAGTATTTCAAATTCTCCCAACAAGTCCCAAGTCACGGTATTAACCACGTTTCAGTGATGATAACTATATCGTAGTTGCCGGAATAAATTATCGCCTTAAATTCATTTAATTTATTTCTAATACTACGCGCGTTACAATAAAAGACGTTTAAGTTATTTTTTACCACGGGCCTGCGTTTTAAACTATTTTTCACGTCGGGCCCGCGTTCCCCGGACCCACAACGTTTAAAGAAGGCTTCGACCTATACAGCTTTCGAACGTTTTCGTCAATTAACCTATCTAGCCTAGCATTACCTATTTCATTAAAATGCACCCCATCTTTTATAAAAAGGCTAGGATCACTGAAATCTGACCACAGCTTTACGAAGGGTACATTTTCCTCAGCACAAATCTCTTCTAATTTAGTATTCAAAAATATCGTTTTAGACGTAACCCTAAGACCCAAACCGTGCCTAGGAGTAATACCTAGAACTAAAGACCTATCTGACCTCGCCTTTAGCGACCTAATTAACGCCCTACATCTCTCCAAAAGGTCAGGCACTCGTATCGGGCCTATACGAGTCTTTGCCCCCTACCATCGTCACTAACATCGAGTGACGGGAGGCAACGTCAATCCTATCACTTCGTCTCTAACTCTGTCAACCCTGGCCCCTGGGAGACAGACCCTCCGTTCAACGAACTCTGTCCATATGGCGCACTAAAGAGTCCCCAATTAAAATAGTTACCCCCTCATTCACGTCCCTTTCCAAATGGGCGAAAGGGTTTGAAACCTCGATAGTGCGGGGATTCCTATCACCTAACGTACGCGGCGTAGCTCCACCTTTCTTCTTCTTCCGCAGCTTATTATCCCATCTTTACATGGGGTCGCTGTTTTTGGTTCGTCTTCTCCACTCTCCTCTGTCGTATACCACGTCTTCCTCCAAGTCCTTCTCCCTGATGTCCGCTACCACACAGTCCCTCCATCTCGTCTTCGGTCTTCCTCCTCTTCTCCGTCCCGGCAACTCCATCTCCAGCACTCTGCGCCCCACATACTCCTCCTCTCTTCTCCTGACGTGTCCATACCACCTCAGCCTGGCCTCCTGCACCTTCTTAGATGCTTCCGCCACCTTCACTGTCCCTCTTATATGCTCATTTCTGACCCTATCCCTCCTCGTCACTCCACACATCCATCTCAACATCTTCATTTCAGCCACATCGATTTTTCTTTCATTGCTCTTCTTCATTGGCACAGTCTCCATTCCATACAACATTGCCGGCCTCACCACTGTTTTGAATACCTTTCCCTTCAGTTTCACTGGGACCCTCTTATCACAGAGCACCCCTGATACGTCTCTCCAGTTCTTCCACCCCGACTGTATTCTACAGTTTATATCTCTCTCTGCTCCCCCCTCTGCATCCACTGTTGACCCCAAGTATTTAAAATACTCCACCGTCTTAACACGCTCTCCACTCAATGTCACTTCCCCTCCTCGGTCCTGCTGCACATCACATCTCATATATTCGGTCTTCTTTCGGCTAATTCTCATCCCCCTACTTTCCAACGCCTCTCTCCAATTTTCCAACTGCTGCTCCACCTCTTTTGTCTCCCCACTCAACACAACATCGTCTGCATACATCATGCACCACGGCGCCTCCCCTCTAATCCTGTCCGTCAACACATCGAATACCACATTGAAAAGGAAGGGGCTCAAAGCTGATCCTTGGTGCAGACCAACTTCCCCCAAAGCTCTCTGACACACCCACGCTACTCCTCACCTTAGTTGTTACTCCCCTGTACATCCCCTTGATCAGTTTAACATACTTCTCCGGTACCATCTTTTCCCTTAAGCATCTCCAAACTTCCTGCCGTGGTATCTATCATATGCCTTCTCCAAGTCAAAAAACCATGTGCAACGCCTTCTGCCCCTCTCTGTACCTCTCTGCCAACTGTTTCAATGCAAAAACTGCATCTGTCGTTCTCCTTCCCGGCATAAATCCAAACTGTTCCACTGACACTTCCGCTTCGTCTCTCAACCTACTCTCCACTATTCGCTCCCATATCTTCATTGTATGTGATATTAGCTTGATCCCTCTATAATTCCTGTAATCTTGTACATCTCCCTTCTCTTTGAATATAGGCACTATGATGCTGGTCCGCCACTCATCCGGAATCACCTCCTGGTCAAACAACTTCTGCATTAGATCCCACACCAGATCCACCCCCTCATCTCCCAGTGCCTTCCATGCCTCGGCTGGTATCTCGTTTGGGCCAGTCGCTTTGTTATTTTTCATCCTATTCAGAGCACGACTCACTTCCATCCTCCCCACTTGTTCTGTCATAGCTACATTTGGTAATCCATCCTCATAGAAAGATCTTGGGTTTTCTTTATTTAATAATTCCTCAAAATATTCCTTCCATCTATCCTTTATATCTTCATCTCTTTGCAGCACCGCCCCCTCCCTTCCCTTAATTTGTTTTACCTGTGTAAAGTCTTTTGTCGCTCTATTTCTGCTCTTAGCCAATCTGTATATCTTCTTTTGTCCTTCACGATCCTCTAAATCCTCATACATCTGCCGATATGCCTCCGCCTTTGCTCTCGCCACTGCTCTCTTTGCCTGTTTCTTTGCTTCTTTATATACCACCTTACACTCTTCACTCCTCGATTCTTCCCATAACTTCTTAGTTTCTCTCTTACTTCGTAGTGCTCTTTGGATCTCATCACTCCACCACCATCCTTCCTTATCTTCCCACACTTTACCTGATGTTTCCCCCAATATGTCTCTACCTGCCGTTTTCATGACATTCGCATTATGTACCCACCAATCCTGTACATTCTGTTCATCAACATGGATTTCACTCAACACTCTCTCTCTAAATTCCTGTTTCTTCCCCTCCTCTCTCAGTTTGTACCACCTAATTCTCCTCACTGTTGTTCCTCGGGTCTTTCTTCCTTTTTTCAACATCACATCCATGACTACCAACCGGTGTTGTGGCGTCACATGGTCTCCTGGAATAACTTTGCAGTCCCTCACCTCGGCCAATTGCGCCCTCCTATACAGTATGAAATCAATTTGCGATGTTCTGCCTCCACTCTTGTACGTAATAACATGCTCCTCCCTCTTTCTGAAAAACGTATTTACAATCGCTAGATCAAACGATACAGCCATATCCAACACACTCTCACCGTCCACGTTTGCCTCCATAGCCATGACCACCGTGCACTCTGACCACTCCATCGTTACGATCACCAACGTGTCCATTCATATCCCCGCCCAACACCACTCGTTCGTCCTCGGCAATACTCTCCATTTCTTCCTCCAATAACCTCCAGAATGCTTCCTTAACGTCGTCCGGACATCTACTTTGTGGTGCGTATGCACTGATTATATTGAGTACATGTTCCCCATAATTCATTCTCAAAGTCACCAGTCTATCTCCTCTTCGCCTTACTTCCACTATGCTATCCTTCAATTCCTTCGCCAATACAATACCCACACCATTCCTTCCCTCAACCGACGCCCCACTGTAGAACAATTTATATCCCTCACTCAGTTCTCTTGCTTTGTTCCCCTTCCAGCGTGTTTCTTGTACACACAACACCCCAACTCTCCTCTTCTTCATCAACTCCACAATCTCTCTTCCTCTGCCAGTCATGCTTCCAACATTCAGCGTCGCAATTCTCAGGTCCACCCGAGCTCGCTTCGTTAGCCGCACCCGCTCTTGGTGCGGTAGCCCTCGCCTCACCACAGAGGTCGGGCGAGGTCTCTGTACGTTGCCTATGGGGTACGCCCTAGCCGTCATCTCGGCCGGTCCCAAGTCCGGATAAATGGGGAGGGTTGGCGTCAGGAAAGGCATCCGGCCATAAAAACCCAGCCAAAACCACAATGGTGAGTCTTCAACACGAAAATGCGATGGCGTAGCTCCACCCTTAACTTCTCTAAATCCCTCCCCATCTACTAATCTCGGACCAACCTTAACCCCCTCCTCAACTCTATCCAACCTTCCCGATAAGCTACCTAAACTAGAAACTAGGTTACGCACCTCACCCTTCAAATTACGAACGTCTTCAACGTTAGTATTGGTTCGGCTTTCGTCAACCGTAACTCTACCACTGCCCTCATCAAGTGTTGCAAGTCTTTCCGTTACCTCACGTACACTGCGTTTTATGTCAACTATTTCCTCCCTTAATTCGCCAAAAAAAAAAAAGCAGCTCTCTCGGTAATCGCCATAGGACCGCCGTCATAGTCCCTAAAATCCATATACCACCTATTCACCCCACACCTAACACACGACGCTTTCTGCGACGGCATCGCGCAAGTTAAATTAGTTTATAACTGTCACACGTTTAAGTTAAATTAAGCCGGCACCCGATGAAAACTTCTAAATCACTAAAAACCACTTATATTCAAGTACTTAACTATATAATACAAACGCGAGTATATAAAATTCAGAACTTACCAAAAGTAAGGTTATTGGCAATATCCAAAAGCAGAAGCAATATCAGAGACCTCAGGAAATGCGTCCGCTCAGTACGGAGTCTGGCTGACGGTCACCCTTCTTTGGGACAGGTTGAATGAAAGCGAACTTCCAGCAGGAAGGAAAAGTTCCAGATGAGAGACAAAGGTGAAAGAGTTTGCCTCGGCAGGGTGTCAACACAGAAGCGCAGTTCTTAAGAACAGCAGGAGGAACACGCCTTCTTGAGTTGAGCCCAAATAGGGCAGAAAAAACATCTTTGGAAGAGATTCTAATTTTTGCGTTTTACAGTGTCTTAACAATGTCTTATAGTGTCTTATAATGTGTTGGTGTGTTACACAGTAGAATTCCTGTATGGAATGTTGGTAATAAAAAAAATAATGTTTGATGAGACGTTCTTTAACCTCCTTCGAAACGTCTTATAACGTCATTGACAAAAGAGACCTACCGCTTTACGCGGGATCCGAACCGTCTACGATCGCTTCTTCATCCGAACGTAAAGAAAGGTCACCCATCTAAGTATTAAACAGACCCAACGTCGCTTAACTTCGCTGACCTGGCGGGAAGCGGTGTTGCAATACCTCTGACAGGTATTTTCACTCCAAATAAAATGTTTGTACCAAGCAGAAATTTCCCTTACCCCCTCATTCGAAAATGGGTTCACTTTCGTTTGGAGTTCTTTTCCATCCCTTCGTCAGTGAAGAATTCTGTTAATTCATGCCCTTCCTTCCTCAGGTGTACGGATTCTCCGCCGATCCCGGGAAGCCGTATTGTCTGGTGTATCAGCTCATGTCGAACGGCTCCCTCGAATACAGACTGCAGTGTAGGGTAAGTAGGGAGTGTGTGTTTCCCCTCAGTGAGCGTGCTGATTGTGGAATGGGGTAGAAAAGGCGGAGCCAAATCCCTCGTTTGTTAAAAAACCCACTATTTGAAGAATCTTGAAAGAGAATTTCTGCGATTAAGATTTCAACCGAATCATAATCCTTGAATTTTGAAATCTATATAATATTTTTCTTTACTTATCTTACTCCGGTGATTTCATTGAAAATATTTTCGTGTATCGTCATTTTGTTTTGTCGCTTTCATCCGATAGCTACGTAAAGGAGAATGGATTCAGACCGAATATTTGGTGCCGGGAAACGTGTTCCACCGGATGCTATCGACCAAAGATCACCGCCATCTGATTTAGGCTTACCCTTGAAGATGAAAGCAATAAGATTGACTGGGAGGATTAAGTCTCCTATTTAATTAATTTTCATACGAAGTGCCATTCAAATTTGGTATGCCAGTGAGTGCCATTCCACCTCTCTTAACTCGCGTTGATTCCGTATGTTCTCAGTTTTACTTATATATATTATATATATATATATATATATATATATATATATATATATATCCCCGCAAGAGGGTTCTAAGCTCGTGCTCTTGAGTGCTCTTTGTGCTCGTTTGTACGTGCTTGTTCCTGGAGGTTTCACGTGCGCCCTCCCGGCCCTAGCACCCAAGGATGATGGGGCTCGACCCTGCAGTCCTTGTCATCCTTGGTCTTTTTCCACTTCGACTGTCCCCTCCACCCTTTCTTTTTCCTCTGTCTTTCCTCTCACTTTTTCTTTGTTTTTCCGCTGAGATATGCCCTTTAAATAGAGGCGAATCGGTTCTTCTTGAACTAAAAAAAAAAAATATATATATATATAAGGTAAATAAAGGTGACAGATAGGAACTGCAATGACTTGTATTATTGTTCTTTGAGTGTATTCTCACTGCGGCCATGAATGGTTGAAATTACTGAACATACTCATGAAGGAAACCTTAAAAATGGCTTTATTCTAAATGACTGAAAATAAGATTTCATTAGCGTACCATTCTTGTTAGTGGTAAAAGGGTTCATTTACACGTTCTGGTGATTATAATAAAGTATTTGGGATGTTTGGTTAAGAGACGGTCAACCAGAAATTTAAATTAGAGTGGAATAGTAGGAGAGCGTAGTGAAGTATCTGGTTGGGAAGGAATATTTGGGTGTAAGGGTGGTAGAGGTTCGAAAGTGCGCTCATTCCAGCAGCGGTTTCGGGAGAACCTACTTATTGCACATAATTCTTTTCTCTTTAGAAGTGTGAAAGTCATTGAAAAGGAAGTGTGAATAGTGTGAAAAGAATTCACTCTGACACACACACACACACCACACACACACACACACACACACACACACACACACACACACACGCGAGAAAGTGTGATAATGGAGCTTTGAAAGAACATTGGGTAATGAATGTGTAGTTGTGAGAAATCAAAATTTAAAAACTATTTAAAAAAATACAATTAACAAAGTTTACAGTATTTAAAGATATATTCGTATATGACGTTATTAGATTTAAAGTACTCTAATCTGAATATGTCGTTAGGAAGCATGGAAGCTTTTTAGGCAAAATTAATGAAATTCAGTTTGTTTATTGCGTATGAAAAGTGAAATGGCAATTAATAGCAATAACAAATAACTAATAATGACAAAAAACTTGTAATAATAAATAGTAAAGAAAAGGCGAAACTTTACAGAAGTAATAGACATAGTGTTTGTTTTACATAATTTTAAATGGTTATATAATTGACCCCTCAGTAATTGGGGGGTGAAAGCGCATTTATTTCTATGTCAAGAATCGTGTTATAGTAAATACATGGTGTCTACAGACAGAGAGAGAGACAGGTTCGTAGCTAGTACTACTGTACATACGAAATAGGTTTTAACCCTTCACATTTTAGTGTGTTCAAATAGTTTGTATGTCACCGAAAGTGGGCCGTCCTCTCGCCTTCCTTGATGACTCTTAGGTTAAGATTAAGTCTTAATGATACACACCACTTAATAGATTTAAACTAGGCTAGGCTGGAGGTTTGGAAAAATGTTCGCCTAGAAACCAAATTCTCGTAAAAGGCAAAAAGAAATTGATATTTTTTTCTCTTTTGGTGACACGAGTTAAAATTCAAAATCAAAACCCAATTAGTATTTTCTTATGCTTTTTAGGAATTTTTTGGTCGAACTTTTTATATGAAAGCGTGTCTTAAAATTTATTATATAATAATAGCAGCAGCAGCAGTAGCAACTACACTCGGATGCGTCAAAACTGTGCCAAGATATTGGCACCCACCCCTGTGGCATTATTAAATGTCCAAAGTTAGTTTATTTATTCAGTGGTTAAGAGAGTGCCAAATGTGGTACATAACGAAAGGCACTATTGTTGTACTTAAAATGCATTGACACGCCCAAATACCCATCGCTCGCTTTTCATGTTTTAGCGACTTATTCTGTAGTCATGGAAATAGATTGTGGGGTAACTGTAACCATAGCAACGGGGTTTAATGAGATTTTGGTTCGTCGCAGAAGCTCGATGTGATTTCGGAGAGTGCTCCTGTTCCCCTCAATTGGCGTCAAAGATTCGTCATTGCCAGAGGCACTGCGGCGGCACTGCAGTTCCTTCACACGGTACAGGAGAAACCCTTGATACACGGTGACGTCAAAAGGTCTGTATTTGGGGGGAGGGGGGTGCGGTAGTGAGAGTTCTGAGTGAGGCAATTTTATTTTTAGGTTTTGGTTGGTTTTAAACATTGTACACCATTTTATTATTTTACTGTTATTTTGTAGATCGTTGTAATTTAAAATTCCTGTTATATCCATTTTATATATATATTATATATATATATATATATATATATATATATATATATATATATATATATATATATATATATATATATATATATATATATATACACTTATGTCGTTTCTATTCATTATATACTGCGCGGTCATTGCAGTTATATGCATATATATATATATATTATATATATATATTGGGGGACCCTGCGATTTGTGAGAATTATTAAAAAACTGATTTGGATCACCTTTTTCTCACGAGTGTGACTCGCTTCTTTATTAGCCATTGCGTGTTATTGTACCTGCAACAACAAAAAAGGCCCCAAAACAAGAGCTCAATTTGAACATTTATTTTAGTTCTAACGTATTTTAGTTTCGTAAATTTAATTTGAAATAAATTTTCCTATGAGACCGGACTCGTGGGACACCCTGTATAATGTATATAGAGCAGTGCTCTTCAACCTGGGCGGTACCGCCCACTAGTGGGCGAAGGATCTCATTAATCTAAAGGTAATTGCAATTAATTTTATTGTTTTATGCAGGGTATATAAGTTTGAGTTTTTGCATTTTTAATTTTGGTGGGCGATACGGAGATTCAAAAGTTACAAAAGTGGGCGGTAAGCATAAAAAGGTTGAAGAGCACCGATATACAGTATACGCTTTCCTTTCCACTAATTACAAATGAGTGGTTTTGGCTTTTATATAAACTAAACGGGGTGCGCAGTGTTTTCATTCTAATTCATCATCAGGAATTTTTGTTTACATCTTTTTTGTTTTGCTTTTAATCATTTTGCAGTAGTGCCAATGCTTGTTTTGTTTTTATTTTTTAGTGCCAATATTTTACTAGACGACCATTTAGAGCCGAAACTTGGTGACTTTGGACTGGCGAGAGAAGGACCCCACAGCAATTATACGAGCATGAAGGTGATGATCGGTGTGTCTTCTTCTTCTTCTTCTTCTTCTTCTTCAGCCTTTTCCATTGAGTTCTAAAATTGAAATAGGATCATCGTTACACTTCACACGCTCATTTAGTTTGGCTTTGTTGTTGTTTTTCTTATGAGTTTGTTTATAACGGCTAAACCTGTAATATATATATATACAGGGCGTCCCAAAAAAATGTATACACACTTTAAATAATTATAAAGGCAGTGTTTATTAAAATACATTTCATTTTCAAAATGTAATAGAATCTACAGACATTATTTAATTGTTTTGTCAACGCCTGTTTTCAAACTGACGTCCGTTCTGGTCCAGGCACTGCTGATAACGCGAAGCAATGGAATCGCAAACATCACGAAACATTTCGTTTGGTATTTGTGTGCATTCTCGTTCAATGGCTGCTCTCAATTCAGCGACTGTTGCAGGTTTTATAGCGTAGACTTTGTCTTTTAAGTATCCCCATAAAAAAAAGTCTAGTGGTGTGAGGTCTGGTGAACGCGGAGGGTATTCTACGAAACCCCTTTGTCCAATCCACATCCACATCGTGCCAAGTACCACTCGCAATACTCCACTCTTCGGTCCGGATCATCATCATCATCATCTTCATTAATAGCATGGACTAATCTTGGAATGTAACTTTTCCATTGACAGCGCTTCAAAATGCGTTGGACAGACGATTCTGAAATTCCTACCTCACGACTCGCTTGCCGCACAGATTTTCTTGGACTTTGGTGATACGTTTCCAGTACTCTTTCTTGCTTTGTGGGGCTTGTCGATGATGTCCGTGGTCTTCCGGAACGCTTCTTGTGGACATTCTGAACAGTTCCATCGGCTTCAAACTTATCTCTAATTCGAGTGATGGTAAGTCGCGTTGGTGGATCTGTTTGAAACTCCCTCCTAAACTGTCTTTGCACTTCAACTGCGTTTTCACACTTCCAGTAGCATTTTAGAATGAATTTCCTTTGTTCAAAGCTTAGTCTGACTGCCATTATTAATTCTAATGGGTTTAACTTGGAAAGAAAGAAACATCAATTGAGCTATCAGCTGTTAAAGTGTGTATACACATTTTTTTGGGACGCCCTGTATATGGTGTAGTGGTTAGCCTCGCTGACTACAAATCCATAGGCCCCGAGTTCGAGACCCGCTGACGGTAGCGGCGCGTAGCAAAACCCAACTGTTCATCCTTCCACACAATAAAGAGTGGTTGGTAGATAAATGGGTACCCTAGGTGGCCTAGTGGTTAAGACGCTGGGCTGCTGGTGGGTCGTGGTCCGGATTCCACGTTAAACTGTAGGTCTCAGGTGGAGTGAAAAGATTGACCTTCGTTGGAATGAACAATTCGGGCAGAAGCTAACCAAAGGTTGTTTATATATATACGATGGTAATTCAATAAGTATCCGCACTTTTTATTTTCACAATTTTATTTTCACATCTGATAGATTATATACACATCACTTCTAAACATAGTCTCCCTGTTTCTCAATACACTTAATCCAGCGATCTACAAGCTTCTTAATGCTATCACAAAAGAATGTTTTTGGCTGTGTGCGTAGCCAGTCATGCACCGCCTCCTTCAGGTCATCATCGCCTTGGAATCGCTGACCTCTCAAAGCATCTTTTAATGGGTCAAACAGATAAAAATCCGAAGGTGCCAAGTCTGGACTGTAGTCTGGATGGTCGAGAACTTCAAATTTAAGTTCTTGAAGGCATTTTCTAGTCTGTGCAGCAGTATGAGGGCGCGCATTGTCGTGTAACAGAATAACACTTTCCGACAATCTCCCTCTCCGTTTTGTGCGAATTGCTTGCTTTAACTCATTCCGAAGCATGTCAGAATACGATGCACTTGTTACTGTAGTTCCACGCTCTAGATAGTGTTCAAGGATAGGGTATCGTGTATCCCAAAACATTGTTAGCATAACTTTATCTGCTGACGGCTGCGCTTTGAACTTCCTTGCAACGGGAGATGTTGGATGCTTCCATTGCATGCTTTGTCGTTTGCTTTCTCGTTCATAGTGATGGATCCAGGTATGGACATCTGCTTTCGTCTTTTGGCGTGGTATAATGAAAGTGAAAACATTTTGGAGCGCATTATCACGAGATGAAACCTGGGTCCATCACTATGAACCAGAAAGCAAACGACAGAGCATGCTATGGAAACATCCAACATCTCCCGTTGCAAGGAAGTTCAAAAGCGCAGCCGTCAGCAGATAAAGTTATGCATCGTATTCTGACATGCTTCGGAATGAGTTAAAGCAAGCATTTCGCACAAAACGGAGAGGGAGATTATCAGAAGGTGGTGTTCTGTTACACAATGTGCGCCCTCATACCGCTTCACAGACTAGAAAATGCCTTCAAGAATTTAAATTTGAAGTTCTCGACCATCCAGCCTACAGTCCAGACGTGGCACCTCGGGAGTTTTACCTGTTTGGACGACTAAAAGACGCTTTGAGAGGTCAGCTATTCCAAGGCGATGATAACCTGAAGGAGGCGGTGCATGACTGGCTATGCACACAGCCAAAAACATTCTTTTGTGATGGCATTAGGAAGCTTGTAGATCGCTGGACTAAGTGTATTGAGAAACAGGGAGACTATGTTGAGAAGTGATGTGTTTATAATCTATCAGACGTGAAAATAAAAAGTGCAGATACTTATTGAATTACCCTCGTAATATAATATATATATATATATATATATATATATATATATATATATATATATCTAATATATATATATATATATATATTTTTTTTTTTTTTTTTTTTTTTTTTTTTTTTTAAGTTTGGGAAGAACCGATTCGCCTCTATTTAAAAGGGCATATCTCAGCGGAAAAACAAAGAAAAAGTGAGAGGAAAGACAGAGGAAAAAGAAAGGGTGGAGGGGACAGTCGAAGTGGAAAAAGACCAAGATGACAAGGACTGCAGGGTCGAACCCCATCATCCTTGGGTGCTAGGGCCGGGAGGGCGCACGTGAAACCTCCAGGAACAAGCACGTACAAACGAGCACAAAGAGCACTCAAGAGCACGAGCTTAGAACCCCCTTGCGGGGACACACACACACACACACACACACACACAGAGGGTGTCCGAGAATTATCTGTACAATTTTTGGCTGTTATTAAAAGTCAACGATGAAGTGTAGAAATTCCAGTGTTGTCCCATTTTACAGAGAATCTCTTAAGTTTTTTCTGATACCACGTTTTGACAAGTTTTTTAGAAATGTACGCGGGTGACAGACATTGATGATTTAAAAGCAAGAATCACAGCTGCTATTGAGCGAATTGATGTGGATATGCTGCAGCGTACATAGCAACATTTGGAGTATCGATTGGATGTTTTCCGAATCACTAATGGTGCACATATCGAATGTTTGTAACAACGTTACTTTAATAAAAGAAACTTTTGAAAATACAGATTCTAAATAATCTTGTTTAAGAATTTTACGTGTGTTATCAAGAATTTTATTAAAAGATGAAATTGTACAGTCTACAGATAATGTTCGGACACACTGGAATTTCTAAAAAACTTGTCAAAACTTGGTATCAGAAAAAACTTAGAGATTCTCTGTAAAATGGGACAACACTGGAATTTCTACACTTCATGGTTGACTTTTAATAACAGCCAAAAATTGTACAGATAATTCTCGCACACCCTGTATATATATATATATGTATATATATATATATATGTGTGTGTGTGTGTGTATGTATGTATGTATGTATGTATGTATGTGGAGAGAGCAGATGAGTGGGTGTTAAAATGGTTTGGGCATATGGAGAGGATGGTAAAGAGGATTTACTTGTCGGAGGCGGAGGAGGAAAGGGGAAAGGGTAGACCGAGAAGGAGATGGAAGGATCGGGTGAGGGAGGCTTTGGGTCAGCGGGACCTGGACGTCTGGGAAGGTGAAAGATGGGCTCTAGATAGATAAAAGTGGAGCGATGTATTATATGGTGGCGAGGGGCTGGCAGTGCTCCGGCTCAGGGTGTATGAAGCGGTCTGAGTAAACTGTGTAGTAGTCTGCGGAGCTGGGCTGTGGATAAATTGTCCTCAAGCAGGGGCATTATTGACATGTCAGCTGATGAAGTGAATGTGAGCAATTGAGGATTGTCCCTGACGCGACCTCACTGCGGTGGAAGAGTGCGTTTGGGTATAAAAAAAAAATATATATATAAAAGAGAGAGAGAGATCAGAGACCTTCTGGTCCACTCTGGGAGGTTCCTGTTATGAAACAAGTTTATTTTTCTTTCAACTATTCTAGCAGTAGTAGAAAACTGGATAGAAAAGTATAAGGCTCTCTCCCCACCTCCGCTCCCTCCCTGCCAGAGGCAGGTACGGAAAAAGGTCGAAGAAAATACTTTGACCCTGGAAAAGTAGCCAAGAAAGTTTTACAGGAAAGTGGAGAATATTTAAGAAAGCTCTATAATTGGCATACCCACATAGACACCGTGCAAGCGAACTCCTGCAGAGTTACGTTATGTTTTAGTCTTAAACCATGAGAGTATTCAGTACTTCGTCTAGCCTATTTTTAAACACATTTACACTTTGGCTGGAAACAACCTCTGAGGGAAGTTGTTCCAGATAGTAACTATTTTATAGGAAAAGAGATTCCCGCAGACAGAAGTCCTAAATGTCTTTAGTTCCAGTTTAAACCCATTATTTCTTGTCGGATTGGCATTAAGTGAGAATAAGTTTCTGTAATCTACCCCGTCTATTCCATTGAGCATCTTGAAGACTTGAATAAGCTGCCCGCGAAACCACCTCATCTTTAAGGTAAACAGATTTAGGCGTTCCAATCTCCGTTGGTAGTTTTGCATTCTCATTGAAGGGATCAATTTTGTAGCCCTTGCCTTGTACCCTTTCTAACTTTTCTATATCCGTCCTAAGGAACGGAGCCCAAAACTTCGCACAGTATTTTAGTTGAGGTCTGACTAGTGAATTATAGAGAGACATTACAGTCTCCTTGTTCCGAAACTGGAACTGGCTTTTAATAATTCAGAGCTGGGCACTTGCGTTTTTTTTTGCGGTACTGCGGTACTACCGTGTTGGTCGGTACCGCGGAAAGTACCGCGGGAAATTTGAATGCGGTAGCGGTACTGCTGTACTTTCAGCGATCCTTTGCGTTATGCGGTACCGGTTTGGTAGTGCGGTAGTAGTACCGCAGTACCGCAAAAAAACGCGCAAAAAAACGCAAGTGCCCAGCTCTGTTTAATACATATAACCTAATATTTTTAAGGCCTTCTTTTTGACTTCTGCACAGTGCTTCGACAGTTTCAGATCATTACTGTTATAGACTCCTAAGTCTTTCTCCAGATCGGTCTCAGTCACGTTCCTTCCCAAGAGAGAGTAATCGGTCTTCGGGTTTTTATAACCTATGCAACTCTGTGCATTACTTTACATTTATCCAAGTTGAATGGCATCTGCCAAGTAGCGGACCATTCACCCAACCTGTCAAGATCATTTTGAAGCGTTCTTAGCCTTCCTCAGTACCTACACTACTTTCTAATTTCGTATCGTCTGCAAATTTTGAGATTGTGCTTAGAAGCCCGACGTCTATATCGTTAATATGTTATAATGTTTCAGACCAACAAAGACCCTAGGATCCACTCATGACTGGTCTAACTAACTGTGTTCGTAATTGTGTATGTCCTCCGTGGTGGCGGAGGGGACCTACAATTTTACGTGGGTTCCGAACCACAAGAACATAAGAAATTTATGTAACAACTGCCTGTACATTCGCAACGACCAATTTTTGCAAAACTAAATAATTATCAATTAAAAACTAATTAATTATCGATTTAAAACTAAAGATAGAATCTCTGGATCCAGAGGATCAAGTCATAATAGACTACTATCCACAAATATGTTACACTCTATATCTATTTATAACCAACATGCAAATATATCAGATCCAAAGTATCCAGTCAATTTCATTACGGTATCCATCAATACTAGTACCTTGCCAACGAAAAATAAGTCACGATCCATATCGATTGCGGACAATGTCAAAACTTACAACCATATACATTAAAATATATACACTTAGGAGGAAAAGTGTAGGTGTGGCTGTAAAGACTGTACAGTAATGTAGAAATGTGTGTGCACCCTTTTTGGGTCTCGCATTTAAAGGTGTTTGTGGGGCAAGTGAAGATCATGAGTTTTTCAATACCTCACAGTACTATGGGGGGCACAGCTCGGCAGAGGAATCTCTTTAAATGGGGTGTGTAAGGACAGAGAGTATCCTCTAACCCAAGATGCTGCCTCCCTATATCCCACAACACTTGTGTTCAGCTGTGGGATCTATCACCACAAAGTCTTAATTTTACTACCTTAAACTATACCCAATCTATCAACATATGCGTCTAATCGATTTTTAAACATGTTTATAGACGTGCTACTAATTACTTCTACCGGCAAACTATTCCAGCTATTTACTATTCTATGCGTAAAAAAGTTTTTGGCAACTGCTGTCTCGAACCTTCTACTTGTCAACTTACACCCGTTATTTCTAGTCCTATTATATTGAGATATTTCGAAAAAGCTATCTCTATCTACGTTATCGAACCCATTCATAATTTTGAAAACCTGGATTAGATCACCCCTTAGCCTCCTAGTCTCGAGTGTTGTCAATTTTAACTCCTTAAGCCTATCCTCGTACGACTTTGACCTAAGCGACGGAATCATCTTAGTTGCTCATCTTTGAACTCTTTCGATTTTGTCTATATCTTTGCGCATATGCGGATTCCAAAATTGGACCGCGTACTCCAAATGGGGTCTAACTAATGATTTATAAAGTGGAACTATAATATCGCGCGATTTGTACTCAAAATTTCGAGCTATAAAACCTAACACTTTGTTCGCCTTATTGACCGCTGCTGTACTTTGTTTCGCTACTTTTAAATCACCAGTGACTATAACTCCTAAATCTTTTTCCTGCTCTACACTTGTTAAATCTTTCCCTGACATACTATATGCAAAATTTTGCACTTATCAACGTTAAATCTCATTTGCCATGTGACTGATCAATCAACGATTTTATTCAGATCTTCCTGGATTTTACCTCTATCTTCATCATTAATCGCCCTACCACCCAGCTTCGTGTCATCCGCAAACTTTGAAACTGTACTGACTAGGCCGACATCTAAATCGTTAATATATATAAGAAAAAGCAAGGGGCCCAATACAGAACCCTGAGGAACGCCACTCGCTACATTAGCCCAACACGACTCCGCTCCATCAACGACCACCCTCTGTTTCCTACCTCGCAACCACTCTTCTAGCCAATTTATTACTACACCCCTGATTCCATGAGCCTTAGTTTTTTCAATGAGTCTTTTGTGCGGCACGGTGTCAAACGCTTTTTGAAAATCTAAATACACTACATCAACCGCCCGATGTCTATCGTAAACGTCAACCACGCTTTGGAAAAATTCTAAAAGATTAGTTAAGCAAGATTTGTTTCGCCTAAATCCGTGCTGCGTATTTCTAACTAGTTTATGAATTCTAAGTGTTCGACTATACGATCCCTAATTATTGATTCCAGTAGCTTACCTACAACAGACGTTAAACTGATTGGCCTATAATTTCCCGCCGCACCTTTATCGCCTTTCTTAAAGATAGGTGTTACGTTTGCTAACTTGAAATTATCTGGTACGCACCCCTCAGAAATAGACGCATTAAAAATCTTTGTTAGCGGCACAACAATGCTATCTTTTAATTCTTTTAGTTGTATGGGATATATGGAATCCGGCCCCGGTGATTTACGCGTTTTCATTTTATCAATATAGCGCATTACTCCCCTTCACTAACCACTATATTATCCAAAATATTACCATTATCAAAAGGTATTATGTCTATGACCGTAGGGATATTCGTTACATCTTCTATAGTAAAAACTGACGTAAAAAATTCGTTTAGCAAGGTAGCCATTTCCTTGTTTTCAGAAACTAGATCTCCGTTTACATTTTTCAAAGGCCCCAAGACGCTTTTTACTGGATTTCTATTATTGACGTATTGAAAGAATCGCTTGGGGTTTTCTTTACCGTCACGAGCTATGGAGATTTCAAATTCGCGCTTGGACTTTTTTATTACACTTTTCGCTTCACGCCTTAGAGATATGTAGTTGTTTCGTAACCACAAATTGTCTTTATCGCACTTATGTAGCCTATAAGCCCTATCTCTACTCTTTATAATGTCTCCTACTCTAGAAGTAAACCACAAGGGTTGTTTACTTTCGCACGCTTAATTTTGTACGGTACACATTCCTCATTTATAGTCCTAAATACTGTTTCGAACGATTCCCACATTAGTTTTGCGTTGGAGTTCCCCATTACGTTTTCCCAATTGACGTGTGACAATTTATTTCGAAATTTACTAAAGTCTGCGTGCTGGAAGTTAGGAATTTTAGTCGAGTTAGCTGGTTTCGAGTGACTTACTGAGAGGACAAACTCTACCATATTGTGATCGCTATTGCTTAACGGTTCTATTACTTGAAGATCAGTAATTAGCCTATCATCCGTAGTTATTACTAAATCTAAAATACTGTCCAACCTCGTAGGTTCCCCAACCTTTTGAATAAGAAAGCTATCCTCGAGAAAATTAACTAAACGATTACCTTCCGCGTCTCCCTGCATTGTATCGTAATTTACGTTAGCGCAATTAAAGTCACCCATAACTAAAGCCTGCTCACTACCGATTATTCTCTTTAGTTCACGATATAACGCTTCGTCCGTATCAGCTGTTTGATTAGGGGGCCTATATATAACCGCAACAAGAAGTTTGAAATCGTTCAATTTAAGTTCTGCTATAGTCGAATCTATCGGTTCTGGAATTGTGTGCTTTACTTCTATAACGTTCGCAATATTATCTTTGATATACAACATAACACCGCCTCCTCGCCTACCTATTCTGTTTTTAACAAAAAGTCTATAACCTTTAATTTGATACTCCCCTACAAAGTCACGAGTTTCAGTGCTAAGCCACGATTCATTTATCGCAATTATATCAGTCTTTACAAGCAATTAAAGAAAAAAATTCGTTTTTTTATTTCGTAGGCTACGAGCATTTAAGGATAGAACCTTCAAATTGTTTGTAATTGCGACACCTTCGCGAGCGCAGTGGAAATTTATGGAATTTACGCTGGGACCGTTCGAGTTACGGCAGCCTGAAAAGAAGAGAGAGTATTATGAAAGTCTTCCTAAACGCGCAGCTCCAACGTCATTAAGATGAAGTCCATCTCCGAGGAACAAGTCCCTCCTGCCGTAGAAACTGTTCCAAAAATTCGCAAAATGCACTCCTTCCTGTTGGCAAAGAGACTTTAGGTTATTGTTAATATAGGTCGCCTTGCTGTAGAAATCGTTACGTTGGATAATTCGAGGAAGAATACCTGTTAAAATAATCTTATTAGTTTTTTCCTTTAATCGCTCTAGTAAGTCCCTGTACCTAGCCAGCAGTTCTTCCGATCTAGAATTTAAAACGTTATTAGTACCGACATGAATAACATACGTTGTGTCCTCGGAGGTATCGTCTGTAAATTGGTCAGTACTATTAGTTATATCTTCCACCCTTGCACCAGGGTAGCAGTAACGGCGCCTACGACGTGGGTTTCTCCCACAGAATTCCTTGAGCTGCCCTCGAACAATGGAATCGCCAACGAGTCGTATTTCCGGTTCATCAGCATCATCGAAACCTAAAACAGAAAACTTATAGATGATAAAAAGTAAAGGACCCAGAACGGAACCCTGTGGGACACCACTGGTGATGGGCGCCCATTCCGAAGCCACTCCATTTATTACCACTCTCTGCTTTCTATCTTTTAACCAATCCTCAATCCAGTTGGAAACAAGCCTGATGATTCCTAGTCCTCTGACTTTAGCCATCAATCTCGCGTGAAGGACTTTGTCAAAGGCTTTTTGAAAATCGAGATACACTATATCTATTGCCCTACTTGCATCGTATAGTGTATGCATATTATGAAAAAACTCTTAACAGGTTTGTAAGACAGGATCTATGTCGCCTAAATACATATTGAGAATAAAAAAATTAGATTGTTAGATTCAAGGTGATACACACTACGTTTTGTAATGATGGATTCCAACAGTTTGCCGACAGTTGATGTTAAACTGAACGGGCGGTAATTACAAGGATTTTCCCTATCACCCTTTTCAAAGATTGGTGTTACATTTGTTAACTTCCAGTCGGTTGGAACTTTCCCTAACTCGATTGATTGTTTGAATATGGTTACTAGGTCATCAACAACATTGTGGCTAACCTCTTTTAATACCCCTGGAAGTAATAAGACGGGACCAGGTGATTTAATATTTATTCATCTTTTCAATTAATTGCTGCACCTCATTTCTCGTAAAACTTATGGTCTCTATGGGATAGTCACCGTCATACGTAATCCGAGGATTTGGTACTTCAATTGAGTCTTCCTCCATGAAGACTGTAACGAAGAACTCGTTTAACGTATTAGCTACATCTTTATCACTGAATTTCAGTACGCCATTTCTATCTTTTAGGGGACTTACAGAATTTTTAATTGGTTTTCTGCTATTAACATGGGCAAAAATTCTTTAGGGTTAACTTCCCACAGTGGGGCAACTCTAGCTTCTTTATCGCGTTTGGCTGATCTAATTAAGGACTTAACCCTCTTACGTAGGTTTATATAGTTTTCTGAATTAGTCTGGTTGAAATGTGACTTAAGTAGCTTGTAGGCTCTATTTCTTCCTGTAATAGCATTGCTAATTTCGTTGTTAAACCATTTCGGCGACTTTGTTGACAAGGAAACTATTTTAGTGGGTATAAAAGTATTCTGTAATATTCTAAATTGATCCCTATACTTGCTCCAGGTGACATTGACATCCTCACTTATTAGAACTTCAAGTGTGTCTAAACTACTACGGAAGCTTTCAAAATTTGCTCTGGAGAAATCCAGTCTTTCACGAGTCTTTTCGCGCGTATTAACTGGAACCCTGAGGTCAAAACCTAATCAAATTATGATCGCTGTTACTCAAATTTTCACCAATAGTCAGGTTAGAGACTAGGTTATCTTCGTTCGTGAATATGAGGTCTAGTTTATTATTACCCCTTGTTGTAAGACCGTCGTCAACCCATTGACTTAATAAATTATCATCGGCAAATTCCAAGTCTTGAGCCCTCGGCATCAGCTGTTTTGTTTTCCTAATTTATATTACCATAATTAAAATCACCAAAAATCACACTAATCTTATTATTCACTATTCTGCTTAATTGGTTATACAAGTTTATATCCTTATCAACGGGGTAGTGAGGTGGCCTATATACTAGAAGTAGATGCACTACTTTATTATTTAGGTTTAGATCAATTTCCGACATTTCATGAGCAGATACGATATTACTGTTTACCGGGTGCAGGAAGTCATGAGCATACAAAAGTATACTGCCGCCTTCCCTTCCGTTCCTATCTTTGTGAAACATTTTGTAACCTACCATTTCAAATTCTCCTACAAAATCCCTTGATTCAGAATGAATCCAGGATTCCGTTATTCCTATGATATCAAAGTTCTCAGTTTTGACTAGCGCTATAAATTCCATTAGTTTGTTTCTAATTGACCTAGCATTGAAGAGCACAGTTTTGAGAGAGTTTGTTGTTATTTCTCCTAACTGGCCTGAGTCGTTTCCCGAAGCAGTTGAATCAACTACTGGGGGAGTAGGATGAGCTACTGGTGGAAGGACTGATTGCTACTATTGGGGGAGTAGGATGAACTACTGTGGGAGGAGGACCGACTGCTGTGGGAGGACGACTAACTGCTGTGGGAGGAGGACCGACTGCTGTGGGAGTAGGTTTAACAGTTGGGAGAGCAGGATCAGTTGCTGGTTTGGGGGGTCCTAGTTTAAAAAGATTATACAAATTTATGTTCAGTAAATCACCAAACTACTTTTTCCCTTTCTGATTAAAGTGTATCCCGTCCGAGCCAAAGTATTCCCCTCTTCCGAAGAATGTCGGCCAAAAATCAACAAACTTTAGACCTTTTTCCTCTCACACGCGTTTAACTCTTATTTATGCTAATGGCTTTACTTAAGGTATAGTCACTAGCACATATTCGCGGGAGAATCCCTACAACCATACCCATATCTGTCTTTTCCCTAACCTTGTCGGTTAGGATCTTGAACTCTTTTACAATGGACTCTGTCTGCCCTCCTGTCCCTCCCAGAAAAACGTCATTGCCACCAACATGTACAATGATGGGGCAACTCTTATTCTTGATATTAATTTTGACTAATTCCCTATTAATTATCCGACTCGTGGCACCTGAAAAAAAAAGTTTTATCATGGTCACGCGTCTTGCTCCGAAAAAGTCCCCTTGATTCCTGACCGGAGAATCCCCAATTAAAAAGGATTCTTCCTCTTCCTCTTCGTCGACAAGTAAGTGAAACTTTTTTTTTACGGTAATGGGTTCCGAATCCTTATGTTTTGGTTTGGAGGGTCTTTTATTTTTGAAAAATGGAATCTATAGCGACCGTCAAAAACGATGCAAAATTATTTCGCGGTAACTTTACCAGAGAAACTCAGCCGAAAAATAGTACAGTATTTCACCAATGTAAATAGTGTGAGAAGTAGAACTTACAGCGTCCATTAGTAAACAATGCGGAATTATGTTCGCTAATTATAATTAAGAAACCGGAAAAGGAAATAAATTAAGTCTAAGTAATAGTGTTTGGCCTAGCCTAGACTCGGTAATAAAGTAAGTAAATATGATTATAGTACTTATCTAACAAATTTTGTTAAATCAAACTTAGTCACAACACTTTCACACAACTATCGAAAAAAATACTGGAGAGACCACACAGTACGTCCGCCTCCGATGAAGTCTAATATGAAAGAGAGAGAGAGAGAGAGAGAAACTCACTCCATCATATCCCACAAAACGACAAAAGTAATCATCATCATCACTATTATTAGTTTATATATGCGTGTTTCAAATATGTGCGCCCCTGTAGTCATTTTTTCTTAATGGGTAACTGTTCCTGGCGTTTCTGATTTTGATCATGTACTGAAAGTATGGAATCTTCCTACAGGTATCGCATGTACACGGGACGCGGCCTTATATCCCCGAGGAGTACCTGAGAAGCAAAAAGCTCTCCACTAAAGTGGACACCTACAGCTTTGGAATAGTGTTGTTCGAGATTTGCTCCGGGCGCAGGGCTTTCAACGACAAAACTCGAAAATACTTGGTAGGGAACCATTTGAATTCGAGTCAAAGTCTGAAAACCAAAAAAACGAGTGAATAGAATTCTCAAGTTTTGATTGGGAATTTATATTCGTCTGGTGGTAGTGCGTACGTGTCCTCATTTGTACACGTCCTGTTCAGCGTTTGATTATTGTTGAAACGAGTAACGAATGAGAAGGGGTGACCAGACGAACTCGAATCGCGGCAGAGTCGGGAGTAAAACCCAAGACTTTCACAATTCGAGTCGGTCTATCTCCAAAATATTATATGTTTAATATTTGTCGGAGGATGTTCATTTGTATATTTGCTTTACAAAAGTAAAGATTTTTTATGGCAATTCTTTATCAGACTGAATATTGTGGAATAGGACCCTGCATTGGATGGGTCAAGAACTGTTGTTCTTCTGGAGATTTTGAACCTGCAGACAACAATTTAGACCTGCCTAGTACAAAATACACAGTCACTTAACGGATAATGCTCTCATTTATTAATATTCATACTTATACGAGACATTTTGGTACACGACGCAGCGCCGTCTGACAACAGCAGTTTGAATTTGTACTTTTCAATGTTTTAGAGGGCTTTTTGCGCGTCTATTATAATGGTTATTTAGAAAAGAAATTGCGAGTTTAGCCCATAATTTGCGTTTTAAAAGCAAATACTAGATTTACTAATAACTGGCCTAGTGCCGTGTATAATACAAACATCTATAATTATTTCAGTCCACCATCAAATTAAGATTTATCCATTTTCTCTAATATCTTTATTTTACGACTGATAAGTAATCAGATGATAGTAAGCCCCGCCCACTACTGCTATGAGATCTTATGAAAGACTCTTAAATGACCCTTTTCTGTAGTTTGGTTTCACCTCTACCTATTATCTTCGTAAGAGCCTGTGTTTTTTTGGTTGATTTCTCACTCTCGAGAGGGTCCGTAATACTGATCATATGCCGTTAATGGGGAAAGTGAGGGGTCAGTAGAGAAGATGTCATTTAAATACTCGAGTTCTCGCTTTCATTGCCAATCTTAATTTTAAAATTTACTTGAACTAGTTCTTTGCTCGTTCTTTCCCCTCACACTTTCTCCCCTTTGCAGAAAGATGAGGTTCTCGAAGCGTGGGATTCGTATGATTTGAAGGACACGAAAGCAGGCTCGGAGAATGACAAAGTGTTTGATGTCCTTTACGATACTGGAATGGTAAAAAGTGTTGAGTTTTTCTCTTTATTGAAGCGATTTGGGTTCATTTTTGCCCTTCACTTCAAACGAGGACCAAATTGATCTTTTTAATGACATTTCAAAATTGTTGGTCAAGATTTGTAATTTAGGCCTTTTAAAGGCTGTGATTAAGGCGCATTTCTATGCTTATTGGGGTGGTCAATATGCGTGAATTCAGCCGACTGCGGATTAGAATGTTTTTTATGGGAGAATTTTGGCGCCTCTTTTCTCTTAAATTCTTTTCGGATCTTTGGATCGCAGTAGTTAAATGACGAATCCTAAAGTAGGTTACCGAGTTTTGGCCAGTAAGCAGAGTTCTTACAAAAAGAAAAATTGGATTGGTCACTTAAGTTGCACTCGAAATACCGCTCCTTTTAACTTGCTTTTAAATATTTACTTATTCTCATTTTGTTGTTGTTGTTGTTGTTGTTGTTGTTCCATGGCGAACCATTTTTTTTTCCATCAATATACCCTATAGAAGATAACGGCTCGGACATGGTACAATAGGGCATATCATACTTTTCCGAGTCGGAATTTCACTCTGGCTAATATGTATTCCTATGTAGAAATTAATTCTAAGATGGGTTTCTTCTCTGCAACTTTTCCCAAAAATCGCATTATCATGTTCAAAATTGCGGTTTTCTGTTCTATGTTGAAATACCGAATATTTAATTGAACACAACCTCATATTTTTAACCCTTTGTCGTAATTTTTTGCCATTTAGACACATTAACTTTGCTTAACTCTTACACAGGTTTAATACATACATATATACATACATACATAAGAAAAAAATCTACTCCATTTGAATCTTTGTAACCATTTGGACGCAGAAGGCGAAGTTCAACATTCTCTCAATAGATGGCTCTGAGCAATTACGCTAGTTATAATTGTGAAGTAGAAGTGAGTGGACGCCATTTTTTTCGGTAAGGCCGGTCATCGTTCCAAAGACAAGGCTTACATGGCCATAGATGGCATGAAAGTCTGGAGGGCCAAGGAGGAAGTAGTGGTCTCATCAGTTGAAACTCTCACGCAGAGGTCAGAGGAGAAGATCTCTGGGATATTCTTTGATGGCAAGCAGGATAGGAACACAAAGGTGTTGAAATATGACGAAGTGACGGAGATTTCATCCTGGCAAAGTGATCGAGGAGCATTACACTATCACGTGGGAGCCTCAAGGAAAGTACCTCTTCCATTTCACTCCCGAGGTTCCTCGGGAGTGAAATGCATGAGTGGAGGAGACTCCACCAACACGGGGTGGTCTGGAGGCTCCATAGCCCTATTGGAGAAGATGCTGGGTCGCAAGTGCCACTGGATGATCTGTCAGCTCCATGTGAACGAGCTCCCCCTGAGGCACTTAATCATCAAGCTGGACGGCCCTGTAACTCCCCGGTCAGGCTTCAGTGGACCTATTGGAAAACTTCTTGAGAAAATGAATGAACTTGAGGTCAACTTCAACTTCAAACCAGTGGAAAGAACTGAAGATATCATAGAGCTACCAGTAGAGATAGTCAAATCTCTCTCCACAGACCAGCACAACTGCTATCTTCTGATCAAAGCCATCATGTCCGGAAGTCTCAGTCCACAGTTGGCTGGTCTCAGGTGCGGACCTCTGAACCAATCCAGGTGGCTCACTACTGCACAGGCCATCTTGCTGTTGTGGATGAGGGAGTACGGACTGAAGGGGGAGGTGTTGAGGAGGCTCGAGGCCCTCGTGAAGTTCTGCTTTAACTTCTACTTCAAAATGTACTACGACATCAAAGTGAAGCACCACCTCAAATTTGGTCCTGCACACGTTTTTTCAAGCCTGAGGCTGCTGAGGAACCAGACTACCGAGGTCAGGAACATCATCTCTGCTGCAGTGATAAGAGGAGCTTACCACGCACATCCTGAGAACATCCTGGCTTCATTCCTGTGTCATTCCTGTGCAGTGAGGATGAGCATCAGAGAGCTTTTGCTGTGAGCCAGATAGAGAAGATCAGAGAAGGAAGAGACTTTGGTGATACGACAGTGAGGCCCCATAAAAATCCCAAAGTCAATCTGCAAGCCACTTCACCTGAAGATCTCATCAACTGGGAATCAGAGAATATTTACAAGCCTATTTTCACCTGCAAGATGACCTTGACTGAGCTCGAGGATCTCAGGAAAACTCCACTCAAAGTGGACGCTTTCTCTGTTCATACTCAGTCCTGCGAGAGAGCTGTACAGGAAGTCTCAACTGCTTCCCAAGCTGTGTACGGTCACGAGAGGAGAGATGGGTGGGTGAGAGCCAGGATAGACCATCGAGAAATGTTCCCAGTGTTCAGATCGAAGCAGGACATACTTAAGAGCTTTTCAGGTTCGAGTGGCTGATGAAGAGGCTGAAAGTCCTCATAAGATCATAATATAAGATCTTATGAGGCCGCGCTTTTCAGGGATTCAGGAAGAACAGGCGTGTAAACCTACACGTCGAGGTAGCAAGTCTTCCGCTACTCGATCAGAGTAGAGCTGGTGAGCCGCGCCTATTCTTTGAAGAAAAACTTAAAATTCTTAGGTTTTACGTGAAATCTAAACATTTTTTCAGCACCCAGAGGTGTTGAAACACGCAAGAAAGCAAGGATGAGGTCAGAAAAGCAGCTTTTAGACTAAATCATACGCAGAACAGCTGCGCGCTTTGGTTTGGGTGCCCTGAGGCTGCGTTAGGCAGCCTTCAAATCAGAAAATCGCGATTTTGACCATGAAAAAGAGATTTTTCGGAAAAGTTGCAAATAATAAACCCATCTTAGAATTAATTTTTACATAGGAATACATATTAGCCACTTTGTTTTTCCAAAATTTCAACCCTGAACCCAGAGTATGATATGCCCTAATGGTACAATCAGTTGAAAAAAGCAAACGTTCTTACTGATAAAACTGTCGGTAAGAGACGCGGAGTTTCGCGTACAAGACTTATTTAATTGATTGTATTTTATTCTCGCAATGGGGGAGGAATTTGATTTTAACTCGATCAAAATAATTGACGAACACTTTGTTCACAGAATTGCATTCATAAAGTACCCAAAAAGAGGCCGGACATGAATATCGTTTTCCAGTCTTTCGAGAACGTCGGGAAGGTTTTGAAGTCTGAGCAAGAAATACACAGAAGTAGGTTGAATGAGGAAATGTTTCATTTTCAAGAGGAAAAAGGCCTTTCTATTTTATTTATTTTTGATCATTCGCTGATTGATAAAACTAATTTTGAAATTGAAATAATTTGGTCACCCTTTAAAAACGGATGCTATTCTTTACGCAGTGTAAGAATATTGAATTAATTTGCTTAGTAGAGGGAGTTCGGCACTCTGTCCAGTTGGGTGCCACTTTCATAACAGAAAATGGATTAATTACACCACGTTCGTTACTATAAATTGATTAAATGTGGCATTGTCCAATTTTGTGGCATTCATTACCATAAATAGATTAAATGTGGCTCTGTGTGAAACTACAGTATATCTCCATAAATCCAAACAAGGTTTTTTTCCTCATTTGTTAAATTTACAAAAGTAAAGTTTTTTATTTCCTAAAAATTTAATAACCGAAATATTTCCATTTTGACTTTTTTTTTTTTTTCCGTTTTCCGTCTGATCAATTTTCTCTCTCGTTTAAGGGACGTCGATGGAAGAGTCCGTCTACGGGGGTTCCTCCCACATGAATCCTCTCGCTTTCACCTCCATCTCGACCTCTCCCTCCAATTTCCACCCTCACTCCCCCTTCATGCAACACCTTCACCCCTCTTTCATGCACCCCCTTCAGAGGGTCATAACACCCCATTTCCACCCCATTCCCGCTTCCCCTTACCCTCACTTACACCCCTCCAGATCCCCAGTTCCACCCTCTATGATGTCCCCCATTCCCCGTTCCCCCAACCATGGCTGGATAACGGGGCTCTCCCCCGTCGAGAATCCTACCTCGGAAAGCTCCACTATTCACCACCCCACTCCCCTCAGTCCCATCTCGCAGGGTAGTGAAAAAGTGGTGGATGCCTCGTCCCCCAACTTGACCCTCATACCCGCCTTCAGTCGACTGAAAATTCAACCGCCATCAGAGACGCAAGAAAAGGTTCACTCGTCCGCCTCGTCATCGTCATTGCTATCACCATCGTCTTCCGAGATCTCGTCGGACCTCAGTCTGGAGATGAGCCGCACTTCGTCCTCCCCGTCATCCTGCAGGTGCGATGAGTCCAGGCTCAACACCAACACGGTGACGGAGGTGTGTATTCCAATCCTCTCGCAACTTGGCACAAATCTTGGTGCTACGGAGTCGAGAAGGTCATCCGAGGGGTCATCAGAAGGGAAAGCGAATAAGACCGTTTCGGCTCAGGGGAAAAAGTCTTTCCTCGATTAAGAGGCAGCAGCAGCAGTAGTAGTACCAGGGAAGTACTCCAGGGGGAGGGGGGTGAACGTTAGCCAGGAGACAGGGAGTGCTGGAACTCCCGTTTTTCCTGTCACTGTCCTTTTTAGCTGGTCTTTTTCCGTGTTTCATCTTCCCTGCGAGCAGTCCATCATGTTCTCAAACACACACACTTCTCCATCTATTCCTCACTACACGAGCTTTTTAAAGTTTAAGTATAAAACAATTACATCATTAAGCCTCGGAGACCTTGATTGATTTGGGCTCTCTCCTTCTATGGAGGTGCGGTTTTGCGGGCGCTCGCTTTTGGCCACTTCTTCCTGCGTAAAAAAAGTGACGAAGGAAGGAAGCGGTCTTTGCACGTTTTGTTCTTCCGACCGTTTTACCATCCTTATTAGGTCGGCTGCACGCAGGATCGTCTCACGACTGACGACTTGAATCGTCACGACCCAAGTCGTGAGTCGCGAGACCATCCTGTGTGCGGCCGGCCTTAGTCTCTCTCCTCCCCTTACCCGGTGGGGGTGGGGTTATTCATTTTAAAGTTGTGTGATTTAAATGCTTTATCGACGAGGATTTGGCATTGTAATTCAAATTCACTGAGCTATTTGAGCATGACATCATTATGTGAATCCAGATCTGCATCCAATCTTGAAATGAGTCGGACGTGCCCATTAAACATACCCGAAGAACGTACTTGCTGATGCCGCCATTCGCCATTTTTTTTCTGGGACATGGGCAGCGCGCCCAACGATGCTCCTATGCCCGTATGGCAATATGGAATATTAGAGGTATGAATAAGGAAACACAGATGGTACGAGTTGGCAAAATTTGTCTGGACGGACGTTTTGACTTACGAGGTCTTTACCAGGGTTGTGGAGTCGGTCCAAAATTTTCCGACTCCGCCTCCGACTCCGACTCCACACATTGTAAAAATTCGACTCCGACTCCACACATTGTAAAAAATCTAAAAATCCGACGACTCTAGTGTTTCACTCTATAATTATCATAATAATAAGACATTTCATCACCACCACACTAAGTGTGAAATTTTATATTTTATATTTAAATAAATATTAATTGTATATTCTGAAAATGTAAAAAAAAATATTAAAAAAACTTAATCTAGGGGCTATCAATGAATAAGGTTTATTGACCAAAAAAACTAAATAACCTAAATGTTAGTATTTAGGATTTAGAAATTAAGGGTGACACAGGACACAGAAATTGGAGTCGGAGTCGGAAGTTTTTTACCGACTCCGACTCCGCCCTGAAACGTGCGACTCCATGACTCCATGACTCCACGACTCCGACTCCACAACCCTGGTCTTTACAGACCTAATCTAAAGGAGTGGTGATACGGAATGGGAAGCATCGATGGGGTGAAGTTGGTTATGGAGGAAGAGGTAAGAGAAATATTGCTTTGCCAATGAAAGATGCGTTACCTGAACATTTGATGACGTCCGTATGTTAAGTTCAAATTTGGCTGTTTGACGCGTATGTGGAAATGCGAGATGAAATAAAGAATTTGGTAGAAAATGGTAGATGTCTCGTTTGATGTATGCTGATGACTTGGTGTTTCTGGATGAATTGGAGAATAAATTAGAGAGAGTAGTAGTGACAAGTTTTGTTGACGGATGTGAAAGGAGATATCGAAAATTAATGTAAATAAGAGGAAAGTTCTCGTTCAGGTGGAGGAAGTGTGTCAGCGTGTATTGTTCTCGTGATGGGAAAATTTAGAGGTGAAAGAATTGAAATATCTGGGGTGTTTGATTGAGAAGAAATGCTCAAGCGCGTTGGAAGTTCAAAGTAGAATGAAGCGAGGCAAGCGAGCCATGGACGCAATAAAATCCCTGGTAGGAAGAAGGTTCTATGAAGGTGTATCGATGCCATCACTGATGTATGACTATGAGATACTGGTTAGAGCAGTTAAGATGAATAATTTAAGGATTATGATTGATATAAAACAGATTATCGTTGAGAAATGGATGTTCAAGAAAAGTGTAGAGATGAAAATGGAGGATAGTATGCTGTGCTGCTAAGAAATGTGAAAAAGGTGTATAATAGTGGGAAGTAGAGGAAGGATGTAATTAGTAAATGCGTGAATAAACGTGTTGATATAATTGTGACACGAGAGTTAACGAGAGAAAAGAATGGAAGAGGTGTGTAAATGTCTCTCTCGACATACCACTCCAGGTTTACTCCTAACCTCGTCATGAAAAGGAACACTGGATACCTAAAGTTGCGGTGGTAGCTTATTCCCGTTGGCAATCCCTTTGTATCTTTGCATAGTACGAGCGTCGTGCCCACCCGATGAAGAATGAGAAATGGTTTTAAATGGTTTTTTTTTTTAAATATGCCAAATTGAGTCGTCGTAAAGATTTGGCCTTATTTTTTATCTTACGATTTGATTATTCGTGTACACTTTTAAGTGTGTGTTTGCCGAAATTTAATTGTCGGTGATCAGTACAATGTTCTTTACGTTTTGTGCCAATCAAATATGTATAATGATAATAATAATGATTATATATATATATATATATATATAATATAAATAAATGAACAGTTTAGTTTTCATTAATAAAATAATTTTTTAAAATTAAAATTCATTACCTACTACCAAGGAACTGTTATTCAGTGAAAGAAAATATCGCAGAGGTGGAGGACAATATGCGAATGAGCTTTTTATATTGAAGTCTCTTCCTTCACGCGTTTTCACCTTTCTTCCCTTTTATTCAAGCTTAGACAGCTACAACCACTTACTAAAAAGGTTGAAGCCGTTATGACTAAATAATTATAGATTTTGTTGGTAAATAATTGGCACCAACCAAATAATTTTGGAAGGGTCACACTGGATTACGCTTGCCCGCGCCATAACTTTTAACCCGCTCAACATAAATTGATGAAACGACATACACGTATGTACCGCCATAAGACTATGCGTCATGAGCAACAATCGAGTCTATGTACCGAAGGTTAAGCTCGCGAGAATGTTGTCGTTCCAGCGTCGTATCATACTTGGTTATTAATGTTAGGGGGTTTAACATTAATGTGAAAAATGGAGTACGTTCATAATTACCACATGCGAGAAAGTCTTCAATTTTGTAGCTGTTTTCGAAACTTGAAAAAAGGCACAGGCAATTTTGTAAGAATAAGGTTCTCCACTGTGTATACCCTGTACACGAGTATATAGTTACGCTGTGGTCACAACTCTCTACACAGTGTTATCAAACGGCATAAATTTTGTACGTCTCGAGCCAGTCTGATCGCAAAATGGTGATGGTGCAGTCACGAAACTCCCGCACGTAATTTATTTGGCATGACCATTGACCAGGTTCTCCTTTTGGAGGGAGCCTAATTTTCCTAGTTGACGTTACCGCTTTTCAAAAGGAAGTAAAACGGATCAACCATTCCAATCTTTAAAGAATAGATACTGCGCAAGTTATTACAGATTTAATATGGGGTTTACTCACTCGCCCACCCTTCAGACAGACATCATTCCGAGTATTTTATTTTACGCACATTTTTGTTATATACCATATGCTTCACCCACCATACTGTAAGGTATCAACATGAGACAGGCTTCCTCCTCTTGTGCGTGAGCTGAAAGGTATGAAAAACTCGCACTACCCAAAGGGGATGATCCACATTTAAATTATAATGTATACATAGGTCCTAGTTTTCGATGGTGTGGTAGTATAGTTACAATGACAAAAATATATTTTTTTAAGACTTAATAAGGAAAGCGAAAATAATATGATTACTAATAAATATTTGGTGCTGGTTAAGTGTGCGGTCTACCTAGCTTTTAGTTAGCCTTATAAGGCTAACTAATGAAACTATCACGACTTAACCTAACCAATCGTTAGGTCAACTGTACGCCCTTGACGATTGGTTAGGTTAAGTCGTGATAGTTTCATTAGTTAGCCTTATAAGGCTAACTAAAAGCTAGGTAGACCGCAGACTTAACCAGCACCAAATATTTTATAAAATTCTGCACATTTCAATTGTGATAAACACGTAATACTTATAGTATACTACACAGTTATAATACAATATAATTGAACATAAAATACATTATTAGTAGTAATTTATTTTATGTTCATTTATACTGTATTATAACATTTCCCAAGTATATAAACAGATGATGTGAAATAACGCACTGCTGTGACGAAGTATGGAGAATGAAACCACCCTTCAGGGAGGTAAGTTTTTATTTCTTAACACCAATACAGTCGGCTCCTCACGAGCCCCCCTCAATTGAGAAGGGCTCCTCCGTAACACTATTGGTGTTAAGAAATAAAAATTTACGTTTTCCTGAAGAGTGGTTTCCTTCTTGTAATGTAATATTATATAGACCTAATTTTTTTATGTAAGAAGGATGGGGCGAACGCCCGCAAAAGCGACCCCACATAAAAGAAGCCACCAAAATCAAGGGCCAGGGTTTTTGGAGATGGACTAGAGAGACTGCGTTTGAAATATTGGCGGTCATAGATAAGGGGGAAGATGTATTGAGGAAGGTTATTCCAGAATTGACCGGTTCAGTAGATGAAAGGTTGAAAATACTGATTAATCCTTGCGTTAGAGAGAGGGACAGAAAAGAAATGAGAAAGTGTAGTGAAGAAGTCTGGTGCTGCGTGCTCTCAAAGGAGCAGAGATGCAGTTAGAGTTCAGAAGAGCAGTGTCCGTTATAATAGCGATAGTAAAGAGAGAGAGAGAGAGGCAGCTGCGAAGAGAGGGATTGAAGACAGTAAGAGGCGGGAAACTGATGAAACTAAAAGCTTTTGATTCCACTCGGTCAAGTAGGGCTGTGGGGGTCGAGCCACCCGGTACATGAGAAGCATACTCCATACAGGGGTGGACAAGGCCCCTGTCAGAGAGAGCATCTGGGTTGGGGTGAAGAAACTGCGAGGCGGTACAGCACACACGACCTCTTGGAAGCTGTTTTCGAAAGAGAGTATATATATGATCTTATCGCGTATATAATGATGATGATCTGGGTGTCAGTTGTGGGACAAAACGTTTACGGGTCCCATTAGTCCTTTGGGAATCTAGCCTAGGCTCCCTCCTGGATCCGCCCATGATATGTATCAAAAATAATTCAATTGAGAGTCTGAATTTATGCACAGTATATCTATGCCTCTAGGTCATTGGCTCCCAACTTTTTCTGGTTGGAGACAACCCAACGCCATCTGTCTGTTCTCTGTAATGTATAGGGTGTCCAGAGCTGGGCAGTAAATACATTGAATGTATTTAAATACTAAATACATGGGAGAAATGTGTTTAAATACTAAATACTAAATACATTTTACGAATGTATTTAGATACTAAATACAAAATACATCAATTGTATTTAAATACATTTGTAAATACATTTTAAATACATACAAATTTTAACATATGCATTCACTAATTCACTAAGCCATGACACGCACACGATAAAGAAATCAACCGCTTTCGACTAAGAGTGGCACACAACTGATTGAACTGACACGTTGAAACATGAACCATGCTGTACTACACTGTCGACGCGTCATACTGTGCTAGTACAGAACGTGTATTAAACCAGTAAAAGTATTTACATTTTTATATTTTGAGTATTTAAATACTCATTAAAGTATTTAAATACTATATTTAAATACATGAAAAACAATGTATTTATAAATACAGTTCTAAATACACAAATGTATTTAAATACAAATGTATTTAAATACTGCCCAGCTCTGAGGGTGTCCACAATGTTTTCTCATCCCAGTGAAAAACTAACTTTCGTTTTTCTTTCAGACCCACTTGAAATGTGTGATAGCAGTAACTATACGATTGAACAATGCATATTGGCTAGTACCTGGGTCCATGAGCGACCACGTAATGGCAAAACCATTGAAAATATTTGTGCAGACTTCCAGGACCAAGTCTCAACAGAGTTCTGTTTGGAGGAGCTGCGCGGTTGAATCGATAAAGGGGAAGACCGCGTAAAAAATGGAAGGATGTAATCGGTAAATGCATGAATAAATGTGGAGTTGGTAAATATGTGGTGCAAGAGTTAACGAGAAAGAGAGGAATGGAAGCGGTTTGTGACAGCTGGCAATCAGTTAGGCCAAGTAATAGGAACATTCTCATTTACGCTAATTCCCCGTTTGTAGAATTTGTCACAGATTGCACAAAGATTGGAAGGAGAAAGCACCGAAATATTTTGCTATATTTGCAGCCCTGACCTTGCACCCAGCAGACTGGTCTATCCTCAAGTTGGCCTAAACCTAATTAGCCGATCTGAGTTACGGTAATCTTGTAGTTTAACATCGCAAATTATCGAAATAAAAAACAATAGAACTTATTTTATTTAAGCCACATATTGTTCAGTAACAAATTATCGCATAATTAAATCGTTTCTGCTTATATTTATCACACTACATTAATTCTGCAAGGTAGCCTGGGAATAGATCTACAGATTAGAACGTCTTGCCATGTTTGAAACGTGCTATGAAAATTCGGTCTTATAAAATAACTAAAAAATATGTACTAAAAATTGGTATAGTTTATTAATGAACTACAAATATATAAGATTTATTTAGTAACGAAATTAACTCAAAATATCTACTAAAAATTGATCAGGTTTATTAAGTATTAGGACAAATTCAAATATGAAAATTTGGTCGTAGGGAAATAAAAATATGTACTAAAAATTGGTATAGTTTATTAATAAACTACAAATTTGTAAGATTTATTTAGTAACGAAATTAACTTAAAAATGTACTAAAAATTGTTAAGGTTTATTAAGTATTAGGACGAATTAAAAATTTGGTCTTCAACACAGAAACTAACGAAAATATCACAATTTAACCTAACCAATCATCAAGGGCGTACAGTTGACCTAACCGGGCATTCAATTAACCTAACGGGTTAATATTCGTTATTTCACCTAAATATCTTCTGATCTTTTCGTATTAGGCACTCACTGATGTATATTGAACGTAACGAGTAAACTTTTCTTTTTATTTTCAATCGTTAGGCGGCGGTTGGTTGATTGGTGGCTGGTTTTAAACCAAGACCGAATTTTCTGGCCACCGTTTAAAACGACCTCTGAAATAAAAAAAAAAATAATTTGTGACATTTAAATACAACTTAAAATTACGCCTAACTAATTTGTGACGTTAAATTACAACTTAAAAGTACATCCAGCTAATTTGCGAGCAGAACAAACGCCCTACCCCTAAATGATAGAAAAAGATTTGAGAGTGGTGATAGCAATTGTTAAGTGTGTGGAATTGATACAGAAGATTTAGAACATTTCATATTTTGGTGCCCAGAATTCCTAGAAGAGCGTAGATTAGATGGTAGACTTCAGCAATCTTATGTAGAGAATAAAAACAAAATACTTGGGGAACTATTGTTTGATGCAAATAAAATAGATCACAACAAAAATAATGCTCTACAAGTTCTGGAAAAGGAGGAGCGCCGCTGAAAAAGCAATGCCCCGAGTAACATCATCATAAAATATGAATTTGGAAGTGGGACTGGAAAGACTTTTTTCTGTTCTGCTTCAATTTTTTTTTACAAATTATTGAAGGCGTATAGCATTACTTCTGTAGATTTTACTTTATTGGTATTATTATTATGGGTCTTTTTCGTTTCAGGTCCGGCATTGGATTTTTTCCATGTATTTGGTATAGACAGATTTTTACGCTGTTCCATTTCTGCAATCCTTTTCTTGGAGAAATAAACACGAAAAAAGTTATGACCCAAAACTTGGATTCAAATATCCACCTATACTTAACCTAACTTACCCTGCGTATAAACGCATCGAACAGCTCGAAGGGTACAGCTTCAGTCACAAAACAGTGAACCACAGCGAAAACTTCGTGGACCCTTCAACTGGAGCACACACGCAACGGACAGAGTCGACGCGGAACCAACTCAAACGCGGTAACAAGCGCCGGTGTGGTACGCACTGTTCCATGATCGACTCGTATCTCTGCGAGTTCTCTGGCGTCGCCGACACGCAGGCAAAGATCTAGTGCGCCAAATGCTGAGCGATATTGCGCAGTTTGGCAAGTACCAAACTTTGGTTTGTCCTCCGTTCTGTGTTCTGGAAACCTGTAAACATAAACTTGCACATAACTTTTTTCGTGTTTATTTCTCCAAGAAACGGATTGCAGAAATGGAATCAGCGTAAAAATCTACGTCTATACCAAAAATATGAAAAAAATCCAATGCCGGACCTAAAACCGAAAAGATCCATTATTATTAATTAATTATTAAAGTATAAGTAGCTCTATTCCTAAGTTTTAAGCTTAATTTAACTTAGTATTTAGCAGTGGTGGGCACGCGCAACAATTTTTGTAGCGCCGCAACCGCAACTCTGCTGAAATAGTTGCGCCGCACGCGCAAGCGCAACCCTTTTCAAAAAGTTGCGCCGCAAGCGCAAGCGCAACCAAAAATGTTGCGGCGCAACTGCCCACCTTTGCATTTAACGTATATCTGCAGTGGTGGGCACGCGCAACAATTTTTGTAGCGCCGCAACCGCAACCGCAACTCTGCTGAAATAGTTGCGCCGCACGCGCAAGCGCAACCCTTTTCAAAAAGTTGCGCCGCAAGCGCAAGCGCAACCAAAAATGTTGCGGCGCAACTGCCCACCTTTGGTATTTAGAGAGATCTAGGGGTTCATTCAGCGCAAGCCCAGTTTTTTTGGCCTCCTTAACCTAGGACCCCATTAGCTCATTCTGGTAAATGTAGAGAAAACCCTGGGAGTAACGATTTTTGGTTAATATTCGTTTTAATGCTTTGTTCGTTTTCGATAGGAGACATTCTATGACAATTTAACATATAAATTCGTATTCAGGACACCTTGAAACCTCAGGGAAATTATTATCAATTATTATCAACATTTACATCCCACCAGATAGTTCACCTCAGGTGCCAGCCAATTACAATCAGTGGCGGTTCCTCATATGGGCAATATGGGCAGCCGCACAGGGCGGCATTTGTGGAGGGGCGGCATGAGCGCCTGCAAAAAAAATAAAAATAAAAATAAATAAATAAAGAAATAAATAAAAAATAAAATAAAATAAATAATAAAAGATCAATGACTTTGCATCAAGGAAGGTAAGAAGAGTCAGGCTTTAGATGGCAGTTGTGCTGTGGTGCAATTTATTTTGTTTCTTGTTCAAAGTGTAGCATAATAATTACCCTCTCTTAAGTGTCTTATTCTATTTATGTGATAGAGCATTTGCACAATTTAGAAATTTGATTCTCTAGTTTATTTATGGCAGTTGTGCAATTTAATTTGTATTTTTCCTGTTCATAGTATCATAATTACATTCTCTTAAGTGAGTTATTCTATTTACGTGATGAAGGATTTGTAAAATTCAGAAATTTGAGTCTTTGTTTTGGTTCTGAAGTTCCAACAATTAGTCCAATAAAAAGTTATTTTGTGAAAGAGTTATGTCTGTCCTTTATTTTGGGGGATTCGAATGTGTGTGTGTTGGCGAACAGGGGGGGGGGGGGCGCTGAAGGTGAGGTTCGCCCAGGGCGTCATGTAAGCTAGGACCGCCACTGATTACAATCCACAGTTACACAATCTTGCCTCTCTCACTAATGTCATCTTAGGAGGAGACTTCAACGCCAAAGACACTAGTTGGTACCTGCACAACCAAAACAACACCAGAGGCGCCAACATAGCCACACAACTAAACAGCCTCTTCATTCTTAACAATACAGAAGAACATACACACATACCACATCAAGCAGGATACTCAAACTCCTCCCCAGACATAACGTTCTGTTCCCCCTCACTAGCAACACATACACAATGGAGAACAGAAAAACAACTGTCATCAGACCACCTGCCCATCATCATTACAACACATTCTACACTCTGCCCCAACAGCCTTAGGCACACTTACAGAAATTACAAGAAAGCTGATTGGGAACAGTTCAAAATACAGACTGAGGAACAATTCACCATATTAAACAGCACACCCATCATAAACATCGATACAACACTCAAGACATTTAATCAGATTATCAATAATGCAAACAAATACATACCCAAGGGCAACATTAGGAAATACAACCCAAATTACACTAGAGAAACAGCCCACCTCATAAGGCAACGTAACAACCTCAAATATAACACACAAACACCACACACAGAAGCCATAAAACAGCAGATACAACAGCTCAACACAGAAATAAACAACAAACTCAAAGAAAAACAAACAGAAACATTCAGGGAATTCATAACAACACTAAACCACTCCACAGATACATACAGGCTATACAAGACTATAAACAGCATTACCCACTCTAACAGCGGCATTCACACCTCATACGCGGCTATCTGTCGCAGCCAAAATAATATCCCAACATACACACAACAAGCTAACATTCTAGTTAATCACTACGCAAAGATAAGTCACTTAAACAGAGACAACAACCAGAAACACGCAGACAGACAAACAGCCAGACACAAGAAAACCTACAGACTCGACACGACCATTACACCCTTCAATACAGACAGACCACCAAGATCATCAAAAACATTAAGAATTCGAAGGCTACTGGACCAGACAACATATCTAACATACACCTTAAACACTTGGGCCCACAAGGAATACTAGCTCACAAATATCAGCACATATTCATACCAACACTGTATTATTCCTGACATATGGAAACAAGGTAAAATTATTACACTACTCAAACCAAACAAAAATCCAACAGAACCAGCTTCCTATAGACCCATTACTTTACTATGCACACCTTCCAAAGTAACAGAAAGACTAATCTTACAAATCACCAACCCACACATACCACTATCGCCTACTCAACATGGATTCAGACCTCACCACTCAACCACGACATTACTCACTAACCTCACGCAGCACATCATGGATGGCATCAACTCCAGAAGACCAGCTCAACGTACACTATTAGCAACAATAGACATTAGTAAAGCATTTGATGCTATCCCACGCTTCCCTCTCATAAACAAAATACTCAACACAAACATGCACAATAACACCAAAATGTGGCTGAGCAACTATCTCTCAGGAAGATACTCACATGTCACATTTAATGGCAAGTCATCCAAAAACAAGCTTTTTCCGAATGGGGTCCCTCAAGGCTCTGTTCTCTCACCAACACTCTTCAACTTATACATGCATGACATTCCAACACCCATAGATAACAAGCTTACCTTATCATCATATGCAGATGATATCACTCTAACATCCACCCACAACAACATCGACACCGCTACAAATAACCTACAAACATACATAAACAGTATACAAGACTGGCTCACACACAATAGACTCAAAGTAGCGCCCACAAAATCAACCATCACCTTGCTTACAAGCAACACAAAAGAACACCAGGTAATTCCACAGCTTACACTAAACAACATCAACATTCCACACACTCACAGAACCAAAATACTTGGTGTCACATACAACACATCATTATCTTTCGCAAACCACATTCAGGGCATTAAAACCAAATGTACGTCAAGACTTAACACGCTTAGGGTACTAACAGGCACAAACTTTGGACACCAGCAGGAAACAACATCAGTCATATACAAACAATATATTCGCTCAGTTATGGACTATGCTAGCCCATGCTGGGCACCCATTATCTCAAACACACACATAAACACCTTACAGACAATACAAAACAACGCACTTCGTATCATTACAGGATGCACTCAAATAACACCAATAGAACACCTGCACACACAAACAAAAATACTAAAAGTTAGGGAACATTTAGACATGAGGGGAACACAAATTATTCATGACAGCAGCGACAACTAACCCACAACACCCTTGCCACTACATGTACAATCATGCACCAACACCTCGCACCATTAAGGTAACACCAGAGACACTTATAACCAAATACTCCATTCCATACCACGCCCCACAGACATCACACAGTACAGAAAACACATACACACACACACCTAACCCACAAAGCACTGACACGACTCGGTCCGAATGCGGTCCTAGGTGCGAAGCCGCCACCCATAAACAGGTCAGAGATCAGCCTGAACAGATCGGATCGAGTTAACTTAGCACGATTCCGATGTGGACATCACCCCAACTTACGGACATATAAACACAGACTAGACAACTCCATAGACGACACCTGCCACCTGTGCCAACACACACCACAAACAATTGAACACATTATGACGGACTGTACCGCTCTAGCACAACAACGAACACAACACAACATCACTAGTGCGCTGAACCTCTGGTCCGCTCCGGAGGGGGCGATCGGTTACCTGCGTGCCGCCGGCTTGCTCGATCAGGGTGGGCTGATCGGCTAAACAACAACAACAATCTCAGGGAAACACAAAAATCAAGGAAATGTAATAATTATTTTTTACAGAAAAAATAAAATTTAGACGTAAGAAGCAGCCATTATAAGCCATTGACCGAGTATTTCCCCCTTTCCGCTGTTAAAATTTTGCCGGTCCTCGTCCTCTCCAGTTTTATGGGGAGACATCTCGTGGCAAAATTAGGAAACATAGGTCAAATCAGCCAATTAAATCTGGTTTTTGTTTCATGTTACCTTATCCGACCAATCAGAGACGTGCATTTTGAATCTCCAATAATGCATACTCATTCCAAAATCTTTATTCAGTTCGGTTTTCGCTATGGTTTGTCTGGGGTGTGATTTGGATTACTTATAAAAAAGAAGACGGTGCTGAAGTTTTCTTTACCAGTCACGGTGTTTTACTAGTCGTGTTATTTGTCCGCAGTGTGGTCAGGAGTGTAATTATAGAGAAGTTGACCAATATTATTGCAGAAGATTGACTAGGGACGAGCGCGGCAGAAAAAAAGTGTTCCTTCTCTGTTTCCCGTCGAAAGGGCACGTGGGTTGAAAAATCCCACCTCAAACTGTGGCAAAACTTATTGTACGTTGGGTTATTCTTGACAAAGCGTTCGACACAGCTAGATGCACAGCTCTATTTAGCGTTGGCTTCCGAGAGTGCGGTTAATTGGAGGAGTTTTTGCTTCGACGTCTGTGAGCATTGGCTAGACCAGGGGTCGGGGAATTTTTTTGGGTATTACCCAAAACTCTATTTCTTTGGGAAATGAGTCGTTTTTGAGAAATTTTAAATTTTTAAATTTCTCAAAAACGGCTCATTTCCCAAAGAAACGAAGTTCAGATTTGAACAAAAAACACAAAAAAAAAAGTGTTTTGGTTCAGAAAGGAGAAAAAGCACTAAAACGAATAATTACCCGATTTTTTAAGAAGTAGTTGTATTTCTGGAGGTACTTTTGCTCATGAGTCATGAATCCAGTGGTGATATTCAATTCTTGGAGAAATGACTAGTTTTTGAGATATATGCCATTTCTGCTCTAGCAGACTGGATCACCAGAAAGTGGGCAGGGCTTTGAAGAAGAGGGAAATTGAAATTGAGGGGTAAACAAAAAAAAAAAAAAAAAGTAATAAGCACACAAAGGTAAAAATTTGGTAGAACATATCCACTCAAACTGGTAACAAAAATAAGTTTTTCTGGCGTATTGTATTTCATGCTGTTTCTTGAATCTGACCTTCATTTTTGGCGCAAATGTAGTTATGGAAAAGATCCAAAAATATAAAAAAAGGGCATTCAGGGAATATAAAGACAATGATAGTATTTTTGACTTGGATAATTATAGGGTCATTCCGTATCATTTCAAACACCTCTGGGTATGACCATCCCCGATTTTCTTAAATTTTTTTGGTACTTGTGGGTTATCTGTCGCCGCTTTTTAATATACCTATTGGTTATCTGTTTCCACTTTTTACTTGTGGGTCATTTATTTTTTAGTTAGGTTAGGTTAGTGTGAGGTTAGGTTAGGTTAGTGTTAGGTTAGGTTAGTGTGAGGTTAGGTTAGGTTAGTGTGAGGTTAGGTTAGTGTGAGGTTAGGTTAGGTTAGTGTTAGGTTAGGTTAGGTTAGGTTAGTGTGAGGTTAGGTTAGAAGGAATAGTGGTTGAGATCGATGAGAGCCTGTTCACGAGGCGTAAAAACAATGCCGGATGCATTTTACCACAACAATGGATGTTCGGAGGAATTTGCCGTGAAACAAACGACTGCTTCATCGTTCAAGTTCCCAACCGCTCTGCTGCAACTCTCTTGGCTGCCATTGTGGAAAACATCGCCGAAGGTTCCATTATCTACTCCGACAGCTGGCGAGGATATAAGACCACCGACCTCCAGGAGGCTGGCTTCCAACATTTCAAGGTTAATCATCGATACAATTTCGTTGATGCAGATACCGGAGTCCACACTTAAAATATCGAACGCTTGTGGGGATCAGCAAAGTGGAGGAACAAGCGTCACCGAGGAACGGCCCAACACCATCTTAAGACCTACCTGGCCGAGTTCATGTGAAGGAGCAAGCTACCCGCTAGTGTCGACCCATTCGACGACATCCTGGCAACATGATAACACACATCTGTATTTGTGAAAAAGTTGGAAAATTAAATTAAAAAGTGGCGACAGATAACCCACAAGTACCATTTTTTTTGTATGGAGGGCTATGTGAGATATGTCCAGAAAATAATTTTCAGACCTGGCTGACCCCTGGTACTCATGTTCTAGAGTCGCAAAATATTGGCACTTTGGCCTGAGTGCCATTTTTCAAATGCATGTATCTCGGGAACCAATAAAGATAGAAAAGTGGTTTTGGTGTCAAATTAAAGAGAAACGAAAGCTCTATCACTTTTATTAAACACAACATCCTCTAAAATTAAAAATTTTGAAGATAACCTTGACATTTGACCTTTATAAAAAAAAATTGCCATCTCTGATTTTTAAATAAAAATTCTTTTTGGATGCCATCCATTGTGGTTAACCTCTGAAAGCTTCATAACTGGCCAAGACATAATAAAAAGTTACATCCATTCCAATGAGACCATTTTTGTCAAAAAATGTACCATTCCCTTGAGTGCTAATTTTCAGAAATTAATATCTCGGTCACTATTGAACTTAGAATGATGTTTTTAACATCATCTTGTAGATGTCATAAATATCTATCATCTTTATTCTATAGAAATTCTTGTATAACCAAAAATAATAGTTATCAACTAATTATAGAAATTCAACCTCTAAAAATTGGTAATTTTTTTTCAATTTTTGAAAATATTTTTTTCTTCTAGCTTGCAAATAAAATCTAGTCCATTTAATATTACATTATACCAAATCATTATATCCAAAGTTTAATTGAAGTTTTGGACTATAAATATTCAAATACTCACTACATTATGATGAATTCATTAAATATTAGAAATAAATTTTATATATAGGGTGTCCATAAATTATTCACCCCATTATAAGCCTTAATAAATTCGTTATTATAGGGGCTATCTTAAAATGGTTTGTGGCAATTAATAACAACTCAAGAAATTTTTGGTTCTTTTGCATTATCCTCCCAACACTAATTTTTTTATATAATGTTGGTTTGGGTTTGGTACTTCATTTTCCTTCCATTATAAAAAAAAATTAGTGTTGGTATTAGGTTAGGTTAGGTTAGGTTATGGTAAAAACAGCCCACCGCAGGCGTTAGCCGTTATAAAAACAATTAGTGTTGGGAGGATAATGCAAAAGTACCAAATTTTTTTCTTTATTTCGCAGAATATCCACTAGGGGCACAATGGCAACAGTAAAGGAGTGAGCAATTTTTCTTCCATGAGAACACTGTGAAGGCTACAAATTACCTAGATATGCTTGAATGGTATGCTGCACCTCAGCTTGAGGATATGCAGCCCCGTGTGTTCTTTCAGCAAGATGGGGCACTGCCATACTGGGGATTAGAAGTGTGGAGGTTCCTCAATGAAAAGTTCCCTTCTCATTGGATTGGGCGAGATGGCCCTATTCCATGGCCTCCTCATTCCCCAGATATCATGCCTCTGGATTTCTTTTTATGGGGCTACACAAAGGACAGAGTGTATGCAAAGAAGGTTAATAACATCACAGAATTAAGACACCGGATTGAAGACACATTAGCTTCCATCATGCAAGACATACTTCTTAATGTTTGGAATGAAATCATCTATTGCCTTGATGTTCTGCGTGCTACCAATGGGACTCACTTGGAGGTTTACTGAATTAAAACAAAAATTTCTTGTGTTATTAATTGCCGCAAACTGTTTTAAGATAGCTCCTATAATAATGAATTTATTAAGGCTTATAATGGGGTGAATAATTTATGGACACCCTGTATATGCAGTATTTTATTGATATGATGATTTAATTCACCTGTCTAAATTTTGAAGTGTTCCTTGAGGGTACTTGCTACTTTTCTTTATTCCACATTTGTCAGAATGTAGGTTCTTCCAGTTTTTGTTGTTGGTTCCACCTTAGTTAAAACATCACATTGGCTCATTATTAGTATGTCTGGAGGTTGAGGGTAAACAAAAGATGGGTTAGGTCCATATGGATGTAGAAAGCTCACTTCGACCTTTCCATCAGGTTGGCTTTCTGTATTTAAAATTATTGCCAACCACCAATATCCATCGTATACAACAGTGACATAACTATTATATCCCTTGATGTTCAGCTTATCTCTTACTTCAAAAGAAAGTTTCTAGTCTTGAAATTGGTGAGGAAGAGTATTCTCTCACTTCTAGGGTGGTTTGAAGTAATGGAGTTTCTGAGTACCAGCAATTGTTTTACATTGTGAAAATCTCTCATCCAGAATTCTTTTCTCATCCTCATATTCTTTTACATTTGTATATTGACACTTTATATTTGGGAGCATTTCATTTGCAAATTGGTAAAGCTGTAATGGGGTAAGAATATGGTCAATGTATAGTGTATACTCGTATAAGTATATTTATTTAATTAATAGTTTCACTTATTCTTGTACCATGGCTGTAAACCCTTCATTATTGTCCCTCTTTAATTCATTTCTCCCAATAATGACTTGTACTGTATGTACAAATTAAATAACTATGGCATATTAATTATGAATTAACATATTGCATAAATTGATAAATATGATGTCATAAAGTAACTTAATTCCCTTCACATTTTCCATACCTTGAATACTGAATCATGTCTTTAGTATATGGATATCTTTACTGTTCAATGTATGGTAAATTCTTTAACATAATAAAAACTTTACAGTCATTATTTATATGTTGTGTCCTGTCTGGTGTTATGCAGTATAAATATTATTTGCCCATATTCATTCATATGTCCATGTCCTTTCTTGACCGCTATCTTTTATTAATTTTATTAATCATTCATCTACTTATTGTCTACCTATGCCCTATCAACATATCAGTGGACTCATGTTTACTCATATCCATCTATATTACACACACAACCTATTGTGTGATTGTACTGATGTGTGTACAATACTTTATGCAATCGTATGTGTCCGCTGATGATCATGATTATGTACATAGCTACCTTACATGTAAATACATCCACATGTACGCAGTCACTTATTTAAAAAAATGTACATTTTCTTTTAATTATTTAACCTCTCGCAAGACACTCATCAATGTTGACATGAGTGTTCAAATTCCGATGACATCACCAAAAGCAAGCTTCTGAATCCAAAATCTCTTGCTTCTGCTACAAATTTATAACATTAAGATATTACGTTAATATTATTATAATACAGTCAACCCTCGTTATAACGGACTAATAGGGGGAAAGGGTGTCCGTTATAGCCGATTGTCCGATATAACTGACGGTACTGGTAACCTACGGTATACGTATACGATACGGTAATGGATATACTATATACAGTACTGTGCACTGTCTGCTGAACACGATACATGATAAATGATACAGAAAATAATGAAATATAATAGAAATATAAAAGTTAGCTTGTCCTTGGCCTTACGAATGTCGGAAACAGTTTGCTTTTTCACGCCATACTCCGTGCACACCTTGGCCACCGAAGCACCTGCCTCTAACTTCTTGATTAATTCCAGCTTCTGGGTCACCGACAGGGTCACACGCTTCTTCTTTTCCTGGTTAATGTCGCCAGTGGTGTGTCCGGTTTATCCAATATCCACTCTAATGGGGTCCGTTATAGCGAGGGTTGACTGTATACTGTATTGTTTCCATGCCAGGCTACTGGTTTCTTATCTACTTATGTGACATAGTTATCCACATTCTCATTACTTGTACTTATTCTTTCTACCTAACTGTCATTCAAATTCTGTTACTTATGCGTTACATTATCATAAATGTGCCTGTACTTTCAATGGAAAGTACATCGTATCTTTCCTCCGCTTTCCTCATTGTTGGCTATTTAGGCTTTCAAACTATGATAACCAACCATTTTCTAATAATATTTGACATAATTTGGCATAATCATTATTAACTATAAATATATAACATTGTTGTTAATCCCCTTTAAAGTATAGAACAATGAATAACTCCTTCATTATATAAATTGTATCACCTATTTAGATTACTTCAGTATCAGATAGGTCATTTAGCAATTTGCTAAAATTGTAATTAACTGTAATAATTTAATATGCTGTAATTAATGTACTTAATGTACTCGGTGCATATCAGCACCCCAACATTGTCACCATCCAAAAATGTATACTTTATAAAATTAGTTCCTTTTGTTAATTTTTTCTCTCTCTAAATTTCGTTGCATGCTTAAATTATGCTTAACATCAAGAATTCTTTAGATCTCCAGTTAAAATGAGAGCTTAACCTTCAACTGCACTTCCCCAAAATTTAGACTTATTTATTTCTTGTATTGTAGATTAAATCATTTCTGCCTTAGCCTTTGCCCGAGAGGGTTGAGCCTCCTCACTTTAAATTCTTGCCTTAGCCCTTACTCGAGGCAGATGAGCCTCCTCACTTTAAATTCCTGCCCATATCTTCATTTAAGACCATATAATTCCTGCTTTAACCCTTGTCCGAGAAGGTTAAACCTCCTCCCTTTCAATTCCTGCCTCAGCTGTTTTTGCAAGAGGTCAAACTACTACTACTATAAATTCCTGACTATTAGCAGTTACTGTAAGAGGCTGTAAATTCATTTCCCACCTTCAGTGCCTCATTCTGTATATATTTTGTGTAATAAAAAATTATTTGAGTGAAGACACCCATTGAGAACTGGAGTGTTTCCATTCATTCCTTTGGAAAAAACTTGGTAGAAACTGTTTAACATTATTGTCACTTGGATGCTCTATGGCTAAGGCCGAGCTTAACCAAAAAGGACCACCTTCATTGGATTGTCCAAAGTGCATTCATCATAAAAGTTGCAAGTGGGCAGTGGCCTGCACACGTGTGACACTAGTGTTAGGAGAAAGATCTTGGCATTATAGTTAGTAGTGATCTAAAGTTTTCTAAGCATTTCTAGAGGCTAGAAATAAGACAAATAAAATACCATACTAAGTATTATTAACACATTGGATGCCATCATCATATATATCGAGCTTAGACGTCAGGTTAAAAGATCAGTTAGGAATGCCAAGCGTAATTTAGAGATACTTATAGCTGCGGATAGTAAATAGTAAACATAATCCCAAAAAGTTTTTTTAATACATTAATAATCGTAAGCTGGTAAAAGATAACATAGGGCCTCTAGTGGATGGTAATGGCGCTTTGGTTTCTGATGCTCAGGCGATGGCAGGTACTTTCAATAACGTTTTTGCAACAGTTTTTACCGTAGAAGATGTAAATAATGTCCCCGACGTGGATGATATTGTTCCATTTAGTAGTGAGACTATTTTGGATGAAATAACTGTTTACGAGGCTGAGATTGCGCATTATATCGATAGGCTAAAAGTTAGCAAGGCTCCAGGCCCTGATGCTTTTTATCCCAGACATTTGAAAGATGTTATCATAGGCCCCTTAACGAAGATTTTTAATCAGTCACTCGAAATGGGGATTATTCCTGAAGACTTCAAATTAGCTAACATCACGCCTATTTTTAAAAAAGGCAACCGCACAGTAGCTAGCAATTATAGGCCCATTAGTTTAACGTCAATTGTCGGTAAACTTTTGGAATCCGTAGTTAGGGATCATATCATTGATCACTTAGAAAGTAGAGATTTGATTAATAGTAGTCAGCATGGGTTTCAACGCCATAGGTCTTGTTCAACTAATTTGTTAGAATTTTATAACGAAATAGTGCGCAAATACGATAAGCATAGAGCAGCTGACGTTATATATTTAGATTTTAAAAAGGCGTTTGATACAGTTCCACATAGGAGACTAATTGCGAAGGTCAAAGTGCACGGTATACGCGGTCAGGTAGCTAACTGGTCAGAAGAATGGCTTCGTGCTAGGAGACAGAGGGTTGTAGTTAATGGTAGTGAGTCGGGGTGGTTAGATGTAGGTAGCAGTGTCCCACAGGGTTCAGTGTTAGGCCCATTGCTATTTGTAATTTACATTAATGACATAGATGTAGGATTGACTAGTAACGTGTCAAAATTTGCGGATGATACTAAAATAGGCGGTAAGGTTGTTAACGAGGACAATAGTAATAGGCTCCAAGATGATGTAAATAGGATTATGGTGTGGACAGATAAGTGGCAGATGCAATTTAATGTAGATAAATATAAAGTTTTGCATATAGGTTCTCGCAACAATAATTACACGTACACGATGGATGATAGGGAGTTAGGGAGCATTGACAAGGAAGTAGATTTAGGTGTACGCGTATCTAAGGATTTAAAGGTTAGGAACCAGTGCTTGGAGTCTTGCGCAAAAGCTAATAGGTTGTTAGGCTTCATAGCGCGTAATTTCGAATTTAAATCAAAGGATATTATATTGCCCCTTTACAAGTCCCTAGTCAGGCCTCATTTAGAAAATGCCATTCAGTTTTGGTGTCCGTACTTGCATGAGGATATTGATAGGTTAGAAAGGGTTCAACATTGTGCCACGAAACTAATTCCATCATTGCGCAATAAGCCTTATGAAGATAAGATTAAAGAGTTAGACCTGTATTCACTCAAAACTAGGAGATTAAGGGGGGAGCTTATTGAAGTTTTCAAAATCGTTAATAACATCGATAACGTAAATTTTGACATTGTTCACTTTCGATAATAGTAATACTCGTAATAAAGGATTTAAGTTGCGTGGCAGACGTTTCATTACTAATATCGCTAAAAACTTCTTTACGTTTAAAGTAATTGATAAATGGAATAATCTTTCCGCGTCAGTCGTTCATTCTACCAGCATTAATATGTTTAAGAACCGTCTTGACAGACATTTTGAAAGTATTAACGTTGTTTAAAATAAAAAACAAAGTTAGCAACAGGAGCTCTGGTGGTGGTGCTCGAGGATGAGTCTGTTGATGATGAGTGCCAGCAAAAAAAAAAAAAAAAAATACACTAACACGAACGTAGATGTAGCTCGTAGCGTAAACTAACCCACTTTTTGTTTAACTTTACCTACTTTTTTCTTATCCTCTTATTACTTTGCATGTCTGTAACTCTCTCTTCTTGCATGTTTGTAGTTTGCATGGTATGACTATGAGTTAAGACTGTGTTTGCATGGTTTGTAAGCAGGGTTGTGGAGTCGGAGTCGGAGAGTCGCACGTTTCAGGGTGGAGTCGGAGTCGGAGTCGAATTTTTACAATGTGTGGAGTCGGAGTCGGAAAATTTTGGACCGACTCCACAACCCTGGTTATAGCCACTAGGTTAAGAAGGGTTATTCAATTTTAAGTAGGACTACTACTGGTTAGACCTTAATTATGTTTAAGAGAATCTTTTTCATTTATATATAATATATATATATATATATATAATATATATATATATATATTATTGGAAAAAATAAAAATCCCTTAATATGATAATATCTACAAGTCAATATCCTTCTTAATATTTGAATATTCCCTTATCCTAGAAAGTAACCTGACGATTCATGTGGTGGTGATGAAATGTCTTATTATTATGATAATTATAGAGTGAAACACTAGAGGAGTCGGAGTCGTATATTTAAAATGTGAGGAGTCGGAGTCGGATTTTTAGATTTTTTACAATGTGTGGAGTCGGAGTCGAATTTTTACAATGTGCGGAGTCGGAGTCGGAAAATTTTTGACCGACTCCACAACCCTGTTTGTAAGCGTTCTTATTTTACTTCTTTTCATCTTTCACCCCTCTCCTATTCTCTCCGACTATTTTTCTGACTTGTCGGCAGTGGCTGGCGGATGATGATGAGTCTTTTTCTCTTTTTCTGAATGAATGTTAACCTACGAGTGATAGGTGTTCCTCCTTACTTAACCCCTTATTCTCTTCTCTTAACCCCCTACTCTTTCCTTTCTCTCGGGCTAACCTTAGAGTGGATCTTAGGGTCTTTGTTAGCCTTAGCTTCTGTAGATCTGTAGATCATTGTGGTGCCAAATACACTATGAACATTTCAACTTGAATTATTAGCGATAAATGTGTACATTTCCAAAATACCAAATAATATTCAGAAAATCCTCAGATTTAGTGCTATGGAGAAATACTAGTGGTGTCTGATTAATCAGCATTGGCCACTTTTTGGACATTAGCATCAGCATTGGCCAAATTTAGCTGATTCTCTCAAGTTTTAAAATTTTCATTACAAAACAAAATTTATATTTATGATAGTTTATACTCATTTCAAAGTGTAATTATATACAAGTATTTTACATCCATGAAAAGGGGAAAGCTTAATAAGTTGCCCATAAATTTATATTTTCTCTAATGAGCCAATCTCTAAATATTATAAACTATCGTAGTTTCCTACTCTATATTAATAATAATTCTATATTAAGTTGTACTTTATAATTTATATATTAAACCATCTTATTATGTTGACTTTATTTTAAGTATGTTAATAATTTTATAAACCTAAATTATTATATATCCATTTTTTTTTAATTCAAATTGGCCACTAGGGACTTGAAATTTTAATGAAAAATTTCGTTGTTGTTGTTGACATTGTTAAAGAAAGAAAATACCTTCAACACAAAGAAAAACAATTACTTTAAATATTGGTATTCAATTTATGAAACTAAAATAAAATTATTTTATTTTATTGAGTAATAAAACTTTCACATCATTTTAGCTACATTATACAAGTAAAAAATTCTGGTGCTGCAGCTATATTGCGAAGTGAGCTAAGGAAAAGCATTTAAACAGATTTGAAATGTAAAAATATGAAAATTGAAAGTTTCACATTAGATTAGGTAGTAAAATTTATGAAGAGAATTGATTTTTTTAAAATAAGGCAAAGAATTGGCATTGGCTAAATTTTGGAATTAGTACATTACTAAATAATATATCAAAATGGCACAGTGCTGTGACACTCCAGTGGTTTACATGGCATCCAGTGTGTTAAGGAGAGTGTTAATTATAAAAGTAGGGAAGTCATCTGTATATTATATAATTCTTAGGCAAAATTGCAGATACATCTCAGAGAGAGAGAGAGTCCATAACCAGTTGGTAATGTTTTAGGTTAGTAATTAGGGCCTATAAACTTTGTCTCTGAACTGCATCTGTCATCTGGAATTTTACCAATTCTTGTTTGGCTTTACTTAGAGTATTGCATTCAAGTTTGGTCCTCTTGCTAAAGACCAGGGGTGTGGAGTTATTAAAATTTTAATATGAATCTGTGTCCTAAGTCTGAGTCCAGGGTCAAGCCTCCAAGTCCGAGTCCAGAGCCATGAAGATGAGTGAGAAACAAAAATGAAAAAGTCGTAGATTTATTCATCATACAGCATTTTCCATAAGAAAAACTAAAAAAAATACTCATGCAGGTGAAGAAAAACAGAAATTCTTTATTCAAAATTGGCATAGGGCCTACAAAAATGAGATCCTTATAAATATGATTTGAATATGGTCATTACCAAAAGGGTTAATTTGTATGTTGTTTAGTTGTTGCATGGCTAGCCATAGAGTGGATTCTTGAGTCTTTGCTAGCCTGTAATTCTGTAAAGTTACTAAACTGTTAAATTTACTTTAATTTTTCTACAATGCAGAATGAAGTATTATTTGTTCTATTATTTAACTACCAATACAGAATGAATTATTAATCATTATTATTATGTCTTAAGAACTAGACATCAATTACTTTAGAATGTTAGATCGTACAAAAGAAAATTTAGGCCTTCTTGGACTTGGACTTGCACCATTTTGAACATCAAGTGAATCCAAGAACTGAGTCCAGCCAAATATGCAGGTTCCCCCCCCCCCCTCCCAAGTCCTGAGTCTGAGTCCGCACCCCTGCTAAAGACACGATATAGTAATGTTTGAAAGTGTGCAAAATAGGGCAACTAAGCTTATCCCCAGTTTAAGAAGATTGGAATACTATGAAAGATTAAAGGAATTGTGCATGTTTAGTTTTGAGAGACATTGCTTGAGGGGAAATATGATACAGGTGTTCAAAATGATTTTGACAATATAAATAAGTTTTTCTTATGAGAATCTGTTAGACACTGAATGCTAATAGGTTGTTTTTCCTGCTGTAATTGTACCAGTTAAGGGGTTTTTGTATGTAACAATAAGATCCTGGTGTACTTTTTCAGAACTTTAAACTTTTAATTTAGACCATTCTTGATGCATATCAGAATTTTTATTGTAGGAGGCAACTAAATTTTTATAAGATTATAAATAATTTTGATGGATAACCTCACTGTTAAAAAAAACTTAAGTCAGTCTGGAATGTTATGGTAAATGTGTACCATATATCTCTTATGTAATTGTGAAGTAATATCCTGAATATTATTGTGAAGTAATAAGGTGTTTGTTTTACAGAATTTGAAATTTATATTAGATTAATTGTTCTTTTCGGGTAAAGTTTAATTAATTTGAGGTGTTATTTGACAATGAAGTCATTAAAGGAATCCTTAGGCCTTTCTAGAACTGTTTTGAGTATTGATGGTATCCCCAAGAGTGCTGTTGGAATTTTAACGCATCAAGAGGACAATAAATTATACAAACTTTGGATTGATATTATGAAGTAGGTTTATAAGGCAAGGCCAGTCATACAGCTATAAACAAAACTTACAGGTATATCTTAAGTTTATATAGATCACTTAGCCTTCTGCTTGATGTAACAAAATAGGATAGGCCTAGCTAAGTAAATTAGTTTCATTTAGCTACTTAAAGCAGTATGGCTTATGTTCATTTGGTAACCTAATTATTTACTGCCTACCATTAATATGAGTATTTTTAATACAAGTATTTACAAAAATTAAATTTAAATTCATTGTGTATCCTGAATATTAATATGGTGTGTGTGTATATATATATATATATATATATATATATATAATATATATATATATATATGTATGTATGTATGTATGTATGTATATGTATATATATGGGATGAATTTCATAATTAAACACATGAAGTGAATGAATGATGCAAACCCACAAGGAAAAAGCAAAATAATTTGAAGGCCTTTTGTGTATTTAGAAGTAACCTCATCAGGGAATGAAGGGAGAAGGCGAGATGACAAAAATATGTATATTCTCTGTCCTGTTGTAAATATGTATATATTTTTCATCATCTCGCCTTCTCCCCTCATTCCCTGATGAAGTGTACTTCTGAATACACAAAAGGCCTTGCAATCACTTCTTTTTCCTTGTGGGTTTGCTTCATATGTATATGTATATATATTTTTTTTAATTGGGGTTGTTTAACCTCCTTCGCAACATCTAAGGTCATATGACGGAGGGGCTATATATATATATATATATATATACAGGGTGGTGCAAAAGTCTGGACCCATAGGTGGTTTATATGAAAAAAGTGTGGCCTGCAGGAAGTTTATTATGAAATGAAATTTAATTAACCATACACCAGTGACTAAATTATGTTAAATTTAACGTTCTAGTTCAGAATTTACAATAAGTGTTCGAATTGATGTCCATCTTCTTCCAAACACTTTTCTACTCGGTTGACACAAGACCTTTGCACATTTGTAAGCATAGTAATATTCGTTCTTATGGCTTCAATTTCTGTTGTGATGTTATCCTTTAGTGCTTGTATTGTTCTTGGTTTGTTAACGTAAACCACTGATTATAAAAATCTAAAGATATTTTTTATATAGTAAATTGCCTATGGGTCCAGACTTTTGCACCACCCTGTATATAAAACATCCAAGAAGTTCATTCCCCCATTACATGGGGGTGAATGTGCCCAAAGGATCACCTGGGCCAGATTAGAAATTGAGCAGCCAACTCAACTCCACCTGATGCCCATGGTTGGGAATGAACTAGTGCTACACTGCTCAGGGTCTACCACCATAACCACTGAGCTACTGGCTGCCCATATATATATATATAATTTTAGTCATCCATATATATATAATATATTTTGCCCTTTATTTGCCCTGAGAGTGTAGTGATTTGAAGTATTATATTATATTTGAAGGGCGGAGGAAGCACATTTGAAACTGTCTTCTGAGTCTGCAAAATATTGTTCATCCCTGAGGGAGATACAGAATACAGAAGAAAAGTTGGTGAAACTTCTTGGGGATTCAAATATAGCCATTCATTCACCTCTCCTTCGTCAAATAATGGATGAATATTTATCTGTCATCATAGAGGTATTTATCTCATCCCCTCACACACACATCTCCATTATCCTATGAAGTTTTATTGTGAGTCAGTAAATTAGGTTGAGACAAATTATCTGATATGTCATTGGTGTTGTTTATTAATTGTATGGCTTTTTTCCACAGTTCCATAACTTCAGATTCTAGTTAAGCAAAAAACAGTATAACTCTTACAAAAGTGATCAACCTAACATAAATTTTCCTTACAGCACTTGAATGATTGCCTCAAAAGAGAACCTCAAGATTCTCCTGTGGTACTAAAGATTTTATAAATTTATTTTATATTGATGCTTAAAGTTTAATATTTAAATTTGATGAACTAGTATTAAGCATTGTTCTTGAACAAAAATTTGAGATTGTAGCAATTACTGAATCCTGGGCAAATACAGAGAGTAGATATTTTCTCGGAGAATATCATATCCCTGGTTATAAGATGTTTAATAATGATAGAATAAAAAGAAGGGGTAGTGGTACAGTACCATACATTCAGTCACACTTAAAACTCATAATTAAGAACATTGCAGAAACTGGTAACATAAATGCTGCGTTTGTTGAAATTAAAGACAACTCATGAAGTTGATTATAGGTTTAGTATATAGGCTTCCCTCTCAAACTGTTCATAGTGATAATAGACTTCAGAAACTAATTTTTTATGCAAGTAGCAATAATTATGGGAGATCTTAATTTACCTTGTAGAGATTTAGGTGGTCCTTTATATATAGTCTAATCTGGTCATTGACTGTACGAGGGTTTGCTCAAAAGTTCACTTTTTCAAATGGTCAAGGAACCCACTAGAGAATGCAATATTCTAGATTTAGTTTTAAGTACAGACCTAGACTTAATTGATAATATTTCTGTAGGAGACTTCTATTCCACCAGTGATCACAGGCAAATAACATTTGAAATTAAAATTAATGTTCATAATTCAGAGAGCCTGGAATACAACTTGGATTTTAAAAGGGCTAAATTTTGTGATATGGAGCTCTCTTGTGTGATGATATTCATGGCACATTAGGGCATATCATACTTTTCCGAGTCTGAATTTCACTCTGGCTAATAGGTATTTTTATGTAAAATTTAATTCTGAGAGGGGTTTCTTTTCCACAACTTTTCCCCAAAATCACGTTATCATGTTCAAAATTGCGGTTTTCTGTTCTATGTTGAAATACCAAATATTCAATTGAACACAACCTCATATTTTTAACCCTTTGTCGTAATTTGTTGCCATTTAGACACATTAACTTTGCTTAACTCTTACACAGGTTTAATACATACATACATGAGAAAAAAAATGTACTCCATTTGAATCTTTGTAACCATTTGGATGCAGAAGGCAAAGTTCAACATTCTCTCAATAGATGGCTCTGAGCAATTCTTCAGAGTCATTCTTCAGAAAGGGATTCGTCTGCAGGAGGAAAAGTTCCTCATTCATGACATCCAAAGGTCTAAATACCCTATCTGAGAGATGACTGACAAGCTGGCTTCACTAGTGATGACTCACTGGAGGAAGTCAAATGTAAAGTTCACCCTGCCTGTGACAATCGTGGAAAAATCACTCATATAAGATCTTGCTGCAATGGAAGGAGATGACAGATGTTGTGAATGGGAGAGTTAAGTCAGCTACCCAGGAGAAGAGGATGGCTGATCTGGATAAACTCTGTGAAGTCTGCATTTGCAAGCATCAGATCTTCTTGTGCAGCTCAGAGGGGAGTGGATGCTCAGGATGCTCCCTCAAGGCCTATGTGAACTGTAACTGTCCTTTGGAGGTGAAGATTCCTAAACTGGACCTTCAGTGGCTGTACTACCAGAGAGTGAAGACTTCCGAAGCTTCAGGAATCCAGATGTCTTCTGTAGACTTCGAAGACAGCAGGAGACAGATCAAAGCAGCAAAGAGGAAGGAGGCTGAAGAAGCTTCTGCTGTGAAGAGGAAGAAGAAAGAGGAGGCTACTAATGAGGAGCTTCTCATGAAAGACTTTGAGGAGGATGAAGAGCCAAACTTGGAAGAAGCTGCAAAAGAAGCCTCTGGCAATGCTGAGGCTACTGAAGCTGCTATGGACATTCCCGCTGAAGTACCTGCCGAAACTCCAACTTCTGCTACATGAAGATCCAAGGGACAGCTTCAGCATCTTTGAGGTACAGGGTGGCAAATGTTCCAGCAGCTGCAGTTGCCACTGGTTTCCTGAATGACCTCATCAAGGCTGGTCATCTTTCCAAAGACAAGGCTTACTTGGCCATAGATGGCATGAAAGTCTGGAGGGCCAAGGAGGAAGTAATGGCTTCATCAGTTGAAGCTCTCACGCAGAGGTCAGAGGGGGAGAAGATCTCTGGGATATTCTTTGATGGCAAGCAAGATAGGAACACAGTGTTGAAATATGATGAAGTGACAGGGAGATTTCATCCTGGCAAAGTGATCGAGGAGCATTACAGTGTCACATGGGAGCCTCAAGGAAAGTACCTCTGCCATTTCACTCCTGAGGAATCTGAGGAAGGAAAAAAGCCTGCTCATAAGATCGCTCAGGGCCTGCATGAGTGGCGTCTGGATCACAGAGCTGACAAGAGCCTTTTAATGATTGGAGGAGACTCTACCAACACCAACACGGGGTGGTCTGGAGGTGCCATAGCCCTATTGGAGAAGATGCTGGGTCGCAAGTGCCACTGGATGATCTGTCAGCTCCATGTGAACGAGCTCCCCCTGAGGCACTTAATCATCAAGCTGGACAGCCCTGTAACTCCCCAGTCAGACTTCAGTGGGCCTATTGGAAAACTTCTTGAGAAAGTTAATGAACTTGGTCAACTTCAACTTCAAACCAGTGGAAGGAACTGAAGATATCATAGAGCTGCCAGTAGAGATAGTCAAATCTCTCTCCACAGACCAGCACAACTGCTATCTTCTAATCAAAGCCATCAAGTCTGGAAGTCTCAGTCCACAGTTGGCTGGTCTCAAGTGCAGACCTCTGAACCAATCCAGGTGGCTCACTACTGCACAGGCCATCTTGCTGTTGTGGATGAGGGAACATGGACTGATGGGGGAGGTGTTGAGGAGGCTCGAGGTCCTCGTGAAGTTCTGCCTTAACTTCTACTTCAAAATGTACTATGACATCAAAGTGAAGCACCACCTCAAATTTGGTCCTGCACACGTTTTTTCAAGCCTGAGGCTGCTGAGGAACCAGACTACCGAGGTCAGGAACATCATCTCTGCTACAGTGATAAGAGGAGTTTACCACGCACAAGTCGCACATCCTGAGAACATCCTGGCTTCATTCCTGTGCAGTGAGGATGAGCATCAGAGAAGGAAGAGACTTTGGTGAAACAACAGTGAGGCCCCATAAAAATCCCAAAGTCACTCTGCAAGCCACTTCACCTGAGGATCTCATCAACTGGGAATCAGAGAATATTTATGAGCCTATTTTCACCTGCAAAGATGACCTTGACTGAGCTCGAGGATCTCAGAAAAACTCTGTTCATACTCAGTCCTGCGAGAGAGCTGTACAGGAAGTCTCAACTGCTTCCCAAGCTGTGTATGGTCATGAGAGGAGAGAGGGGTGGGTGACAGCCAGGATAGACCATCGAGAAATGCTCCCAGTGTTCAGATTGAAGCAGGACATAAGAGCTTTTCAGGTTTGAGTAGTTGTAGTTGTTGTTGTTGTTGTTTAGCCGATCAGCCCACCCTGATCGAGCAAGCCGGCGGCACGCAGGTAACCGATCGCCCTCTCCGGAGTGGACCAGAGGTTCAGCACACTAGTGATGTTGTGTTGTGTTCGTTGTTGTGCTAGAGCGGTACAGTCCGTCATAATGTGTTCAATTGTTTGTGGTGTGTCTTGGCACAGGTGGCAGGTGTCGTCTATGGAGTTGTCTAGTCTGTGTTATATGTCCGTAAGTTTGGGTGATGTCCACATCGGAATCGTGCTAAGTTAACTCGATCCGATCTGCTCAGGCTGATCTCTGACCTGTTAATGGGTGGTGGCTTCGCACCTAGGACCGCATTCGGACCGAGTCGTGTCAGTGCTTTGTGGGTTAGGTGTGTGTGTATGTGTTTTCTGTACTGTGTGATGTCTGTGGGGCGTGGTATGGAATGGAGTATTTCGTTATAATATCTCTCTGGTGTTACTTTAATGGTGCGAGGTGTTGGTGCATGATTGTACATGTAGTGGCAAGGGTGTTGTGGGTTAGTTGTCGCTGCTGCCATGAATTGTGTTCCCCTCATGTCTAAATGTTCCCTAACTTTTAGTATTTTTGTTTCTGTGTGCAGGTGTTCTATTGGTGTTGTTTGAGTGCATCCTGTAATGATACGAAGTGCGTTGTTTTGTATTGTTTGTAAGGTGTTTATGTGTGTGTTTGAGATAATGGGTGCCCAGCATGGGCTAGCATAGTCCATAACTGAGCGAATATATTGTTTGTATATGAGTGATGTTTCCTGCTGGTGTCCAAAGTTTGTGCCTGTTAGTACCCTAGCGTGTTAAGTCTTGACGTACATTTGGTTTTAATGTCCTGAATGTGGTTTGCAAAAGATAATGATGTGTTGTATGTGACACCAAGTATTTTGGTTCTGTGAGTGTGTGGAATGTTGATGTTTAGTGTAAGCTGTGGAATTACCTGGTGGTCTTTTGTGTTGCTTGTAAGCAAGGTGATGGTTGATTTTGTGGGCGCTACTTTGAGTCTATTGTGTGTGAGCCAGTCTTGTATACTGTTTATGTATGTTTGTAGGTTATTTGTAGCGGTGTCGATGTTGTTGTGGGTGGATGTTAGAGTGATATCATCTGCATATGATGATAAGGTAAGCTTGTTATCTATGGGTGTTGGAATGTCATGCATGTATAAGTTGAAGTGTGTTGGTGAGAGAACAGAGCCTTGAGGGACCCCGTTCGGAAAAGCTTGTTTTTGGATGATTTGCCATTAAATGTGACATGTGAGTATCTTCCTGAGAGATAGTTGCTCAGCCACCTTTTGGTGTTATTGTGCATGTTTGTGTTGAGTATTTTGTTTATGAGAGGGAAGCGTGGGATAGCATCAAATGCTTTACTAATGTCTATTGTTGCTAATAGTGTACGTTGAGCTGGTCTTCTGGAGTTGATGCCATCCATGATGTGCTGCGTGAGGTTAGTGAGTAATGTCGTGGTTGAGTGGTGAGGTCTGAATCCATGTTGAGTAGGCAATAGTGGTATGTGTGGGTTGGTGATTTGTAAGATTAGTCTTTCTGTTACTTTGGAAGGTGTGCATAGTAAAGTAATGGGTCTATAGGAAGCTGGTTCTGTTGGATTTTTGTTTGGTTTGAGTAGTGTAATAATTTTACCTTGTTTCCATATGTCAGGAATAATACAGTGTTGGTATGAATATGTGCTGATATTTGTGAGAGCTAATATTCCTTGTGGGCCCAAGTGTTTAAGGTGTATGTTAGATATGTTGTCTGGTCCAGTAGCCTTCGAATTCTTAATGTTTTTGATGATCTTGGTGGTCTGGTCTGTATTGAAGGGTGTAATGGTCATGTCGAGTCTGTAGGTTTTCTTGTGTCTGGCTGTTTGTCTGTCTGCATGTTTCTGGTTGTTGTCTCTGTTTAAGTGACTTATCTTTGCGTAGTGATTAACTAGAATGTTAGCTTGTTGTGGTGTGTATGTTGGGATATTATTTTGGCTGCGACAGATAGCCGCGTGTGAGGTGTGAATGCCGCTGTTAGAGTGGGTAATGCTGTTTATAGTCTTGTATAGCCTGTATGTATCTGTGGAGTGGTTTAGTGTTGTTATGAATTCCCTGAATGTTTCTGTTTGTTTTTCTTTGAGTTTGTTGTTTATTTCTGTGTTGAGCTGTTGTATCTGCTGTTTTATGGCTTCTGTGTGTGGTGTTTGTGTGTTATATTTGAGGTTGTTACGTTGCCTTATGAGGTGGGCTATTTCTCTAGTGTAATTTGGGTTGTATTTCCTAATGTTGCCCTTGGGTATGTATTTGTTTGCATTATTGATAATCTGATTAAATGTCTTGAGTGTTGTATCGATGTTTATGATGGGTGTGCTGTTTAATGTGGTGAATTGTTCCTCAGTCTGTATTTTGAACTGTTCCCAATCAGCTTTCTTGTAATTTCTGTAAGTGTGCCTAAGGCTGTTGGGGCAGAGTGTAGAACGTGTTGTAATGATGATGGGCAGGTGGTCTGATGACAGTTGTTTTTCTGTTCTCCATTGTGTATGTGTTGCTAGTGAGGGGGAACAGAACGTTATGTCTGGGGAGGAGTTTGAGTATCCTGCTTGATGTGGTATGTGTGTATGTTCTTCTGTATTGTTAAGAATGAAGAGGCTGTTTAGTTGTGTGGCTATGTTGGCGCCTCTGGTGTTGCTTTGGTTGTGCAGGTACCAACTAGTGTCTTTGGCGTTGAAGTCTCCTCCTAAGATGACATTAGTGAGAGAGGCAAAATTGTGTAACTGTGGATTGTAATTGGCTGGCACCTGAGGTGAACTATCTGGTGGGATGTAAATGTTGATTAGTGTGGTGTTGTGTTTTGCGGTGTTTTAATGTTAACTGCCTGTATTTCTATCGTGTTATCTGCTTGGATTGTGTTTGTAATGTTTTGGGTAGCATCAGTGTAGCTAATGCTTTTACGTATGTAAGTGATGAGTCCACCCCCGTTACCCCCAGTACGATCTTGACGGATCGCCGTGAAGTCAGGGATGGTGGGTGTTTTGTGTGTGCGTTTTAGTTTTGTTTCTTGTATAAGTGCTATGTGAATGTTTTGTTTGTGTACGAATTCCCTAAGCTGCATGATTTTGTTTGTGAGGCCATCTACGTTGTACTGTAATATGTTAATATTATACTTCTGTATGTGTCTCATGGTACTATTGTGTCTATGTCTTTGTGTATGGTGACATGTGTAAGTTGTAGTGGGGCCTGGATTAGTCTTAATGTCGCCAGAGAGTAAGAGTAGTTCGGGGAGCACGCAATTGAAAAAATAGCACGCTGAGAATAGGTCTGGCTCCGGGAGCCGATCGGCACTCTGACCGTGCCACGCAACAGGCCGTCGACTGCCAGTCTGGCCAACCGTAGACAGCCCGCTGCACGGGATTTGAGGAAGTTTGGCCACCAGCGCGTTGATGTTTTGGTTTGACGTCGCTTCTTCGCGTTGACGTGTCCTGCGCTGGAGGATGCAGCCACTGTTTAGAAGCTTCCTCGTCAGCTGCTAACACTTTTTTCACGTTGTTCTAGCTACTGTACCTGTTCAGACGTTTTTTATAAACAAATCTTTATAAACAAATATGCAATTTTGTCTCTCTTTGTTGGAGTTCTGAAAATGAATTGCCCTCCTCTCTGCTAAATTGTTTGGTAGTTCTTCCGATCGGTTCCTTTTTCTTGCTATGTTCATCAGTCGCTAATTTAGAGTTTTTTGGAGCAGATGGTGTTCCATATGACATAAAAATATCTTTTACAATCCTTGTATTGATGTTTATGATGGGTGTGCTTTTTAATGAGTTTGAGTAGTTGATGAAGATGCTGAAGCCATTGTTAATGCTCATAAGAGCTGAAAGTCCTCATAATATAAGATCTTATGAGGCCACGCTTTTCAGGGATCCAGGAAGAACAGGCATGTAAACCTACACGTGGAGGTGGCAAGTCTCCCGCTACTCGATCAGAGTAGAGCTGGTGAGCCGCGCCTATTCTTTGAAGAAAAACTTAAAATTCTTAGGTTTTACGTGAAATCTAAACATTTTTTCAGCACCCAGAGGTGTTGAAACACGCAAGAAAGCAAGGATGAGGTCAGAAAAGCAGCTTTTAGACTAAATCATATGCAGAACAGCTGCGTGCTATGGATTGGGTGCCCTGAGGCTGCATTAGGCAACCTTCAAATCAGAAAATCGCGATTTTGACCATGAAAATGAGATTTTTCGGAGAAGTTGCAAATAATAAACCCATCTTAGAATTCATTTTTACATAGGAATACATATTAGCCACTGTTTTTCCAAAATTTCAACCCTGAACCCAGAGTATGATATGAGGCGTTCAGTGGAAAAGTGACGAATAAGCCACTTTATAAGTTTTGAGATAATGCCGTTCAAAGATTACTATTGAAAATAAAGAGTGACGAATATACATGCGTTGGATATTCGTCATTATTCCATGCAATGTTCCTTGATGTTAAAAGAGAATGTTTTGTGACGAATATCCAATTTGATTTTATCCTTGGATGATAGACCACCCCTGATTTTTAGATGCATTCACGCATCTCTATAAGTGGCTCTATTGGTTTGTTGGGTCGTCCGAATTATTTTTTTTATTGTTTTAGGGAGAGGGGGGAAGGAGGATTGTCCAAAATAAAGATGAAACCATGATGATTAGAAACTAAAATGAATCCCTTTCAAATACAGGGTGTCCCAAAAAAATGTATACACACTTTAAATAATTATAAAGGCAGTGTTTATTAAAATACATTTCATTTTCAAAATGTAATAGAATCTACAGACATTATTTAATTGTTTTGTCAACGCCTGTTTTCAAACTGACGTCCGTTCTGGTCCAGGCACTGCTGATAACGCGAAGCAATGGAATCGCAAACATCACGAAACATTTTGTTTGGTATTTGTGTGCATTCTCGTTCAATGGCTGCTCTCAATTCAGCGACTGTTGCAGGTTTTATAGCGTAGACTTTGTCTTTTAAGTATCCCCATAAAAAAAAGTCTAGTGGTGTGAGGTCTGGTGAACGCGGAGGGTATTCTACGAAACCCCTTCGTCCAATCCACATCCACATCGTGCCAAGTACCACTCGCAATACTCCACTCTTCGGTCCAGATCATCTTCATTAATAGCATGGACTAATCTTGGAATGTAACTTTTCCATTGACAGCGCTTCAAAATGCGTTGGACAGACGATTCTGAAATTCCTACCTCACGACTCGCTTGCCGCACAGATTTTCTTGGACTTTGGTGATACGTTTCCAGTACTCTTTCTTGCTTTGTGGGGCTTGTCGATGTCTGTGGTCTTCCGGAACGCTTCTTGTGGACATTCTGAACAGTTCCATCGGCTTCAAACTTATCTCTAATTCGAGTGATGGTAAGTCGCGTTGGTGGATCTGTTTGAAACTCCCTCCTAAACTGTCTTTGTACTTCAACTGCGTTTTCACACTTCCAGTAGCATTTTAGAATTAATTTCCTTTGTTCAAAGCTTAGTCTGACTGCCATTATTAATTCTAATGGGTTTAACTTGGAAAGAAAGAAACATCAATTGAGCTATCAGCTGTTAAAGTGTGTATACATTTTTTTGGGACGCCCTGTATAAACATGATATTAATATCTTGTGTTCAAAGATAATATTAAAGCTGTAATAAAGAGAAAATATAAATAATGTTACATAATGAATAGCTGGTACTTACCATTTTAATCCAATTTTGAAGCTTATGCAATATACAAGCTATTCCACCCTTACATCACTTTGATTAGGTGGGATTGGGGTGTTAGATTAGGCGTAATCCAACACATCATCTTCAAGATTTAAGTCCTCTACTTCAGGAGGGGAACCTCGACCTTGACCTTGGTGTATACTTTCAAAATAAGGTAGATGACCAGCAGGTACAAATTGCATTAGAGCTTCAATATCTTTAAGCTTTGCTGGATTGATCTGAACAGGACTTGTGTATTTAGGGGAAATATAGACTTTTGATAAGTTAAAATCAGGATCGTAACTATCCTTCTTCCCTTTTTGCAACTTGACCTTGCTAGACTCATTAAGAGAGTAAGCTGCTTTCAATGATTCTCTTTTCCAAGTATCTTTACTGATTTTGCGCTTTCTAGAGGACACAGAAGGGGCACTTATATCTATTTCTTCAATATTTTCCATGTTTAAAAACGTATAACCACCACTCAACTAAAAACGTTTTATAACACTAACGTGAAGAAACAGTACTGTGGCGCAATCCAGTGTTACTACAGACTCGTGCCTCGTGACATAATGACTATGACTCGCAGGCCGTAGAAATCTAAGGCTCTGATTGGCTGGTCTTTGCTTGGCTTATTCGTCATTCTTCCACGAAGCCAAGAGGGCATTTTCATCACAGAAATACCAAATGTTTTCAAATGGGAATAGCTCTGTAATATTTGACGAATAGCCCAATGGACTGCATCATGTGATTGGGCATCCTTTCTGCTAACAAAAAACAAAAAAATCTCAATTTCGACCAAGATGGCGTATTCATCACTTTTCCACTGAACGCCTCAATTATGCCCTAATGGCACATGGACTTCTTTTTATAATTATTTCAAATGTTTAGAATCGAGTGAATATCTCATTAAATAAAAAGAGACTGGCAAAGTTTTTTAAACCTAAATGGTGGAATGCTGAAATTAAAAGTAGCTTAATGTTAAAAAGGAATTAAATGTAAAGAAATGAGTAATTTGTTTGATGAAAATGCTAACAAGCTATTGAGAAGGTGAAGCAATAAACTTATTAGGAAAAGTAAGCGCAACTCTGAGCTATTATAGTGAGCCAAATTAAATTGAATCTGAAGGAATTCTATAATCATGGTAGGCTAGGAATAAAAAAGTAGTGTCACAGACTATTAGTCCACTCATAGGTGAAAACAATTAACAAATTTATGATGATTTACAAATGACAGAAGTTTTAAATAAATCCTCTTTTGTCCTTACTCACAAAAATTTTAACAAAACTCACGCTGTGATGATCACTTAAAGCTTCATGATTTTACCATTGGTGAAACTGAAGTACTCCCAGTCATAGGTAAAATTAATCCTAATAAAACTCTAGGTCCAAATAAACTCTACCCTAGGGTACTTAACCCTTAACTGCTGTAGTGTCCTTTTACAGACACCTACATTAATATATAAACATATTTAAAACCATTTAATTTTCTTTACTTATGCTGAGGTGGCTTTTTTCAGCCAACTCTGTTTTAGTTGCCAGATACTGAATATCTCGCTGTGGTTTGAAATTATTAGTATTGCATTATTAGCATTAGTATCAGGCATGTATCCAGGATTTCAGAAGGGGGGGGGGGGGGGGGGCAAAATGCAAAGTAGTGCTGCCGAGCGTAGTGAGGCAATACAGTTAGGGGGTTGGGGGGGAATGCTGTGAGGTCCCCCAATGGGTCTGGGGAGAAGTAATTTTTACCATATTTTTCTTTTAAAGTGCATAAATCATGGACTAAAAATGGTGAAAAGTACCGAATCAATTTGACTTCATCACACAATTAATTAACAACAAAATAAACCTAGTTACCTGCCTTAGCTTGCTGAATGTTACGGAAATTTACTTATCCTTAGATACATCCTCTTCACCTCCAAGGGGGGGGCAAATGCCCCATTTGCCCCTCCCCCACTGGATACGCTACTGATTAGTATTATTAGCAATGTCAATAAAAATATTTTTTTCTTTAAAAAGTAATTCAGGCGGTTAAGGGTTAAAGAAGGGAACTGTGCAATACTCTCTCCTCTCACATATACAGGATGGGAGAAAAGTCTTTAAGGATTTTATACATACAACTATTTAGTTAACATTATACAGATAAGTATTCAAATGATGAAACAAATCAAACAAAACGTCTATAAGGATTTTATTCACACAAATATTTTAAATTGTAATTTAATCTTCAAAAGAGTTCTCCATCTGCTATGATACATTTGTGGATTCTCTCTGTGAAACTCTTCATTCTTCTTCTGAACATATTGAGTGGGATCCTTTTCAGTTCTTTATCTATTCTGCAGCCAGGGGCATTCACATTTGGATAAATGAAACTAGGAGTGTAGAGTTTGTCATGCAAATAAGCCCAAAGCCAGAAATCACGTGGGGTTAAATTGGGTGATCTGGCTGGCCCACTCAATGGGACCTTGCTGCCTAAGCCATCTTCCTTCAAGGTTCATATCCAAACTCTCACAGGCAGCTGCAGAATAATGTGGTTTTCCACCATGTTGATAAAGCCAATTCCTGCCAATGCCCATTAGTAAACTGGTAAAACTTTTTCCCTCATCACCTGGCAATAGCATTTTTCATCCATTGTATCTCAATATGTCAAAGAAAACAAGTCCATTTTAACAGGTTTACCCACTCATTGGTTGTGCTTGTTTCCCTTTACTCATTAAACCAAAAATACATTCATCTGAAAATTTGATCTTTTGAAGGAAATCTGGATCACTGTTGAACTTTTGTCTCATTGTTTCAGCAAACTGCAGTCATCTATCAGGATCATCATTATATATGAGCTGAGAATAAATGGGTTTGTAATCATGGTACCCCGTGATTTCAATATTTTTGCTACTGAAGATTTGGAAATAACCAATTCCTGCGTAACTTTTCTCATTGAAGTTGTTGGATCAACTTGAAAACTGGCCACAACATTTTCTTTGTTGTTGTCTCCTGTTGCTGTTACTGGCCTTCCACTTCTTGGATGATCTTTTACCAGCCTCCCTGTTTCCAAAAGTTTGAGCTTCCAGTATCAAAGAGTGGTTGCATTTGGTGGTGGTTTATTATATTTTTGTTGAAATAAACAAACTTTCTTCACAATTATTATAAGAAATAGCCCATGATACAAGGTACACTTTTCTTCACTGCTGTATTCCATCCTTATTGACATAGTGCTGACTCCATTGGCTTTATTAGGCCAATGGAGATTCATAAACAAGGCATTTCGTCATCACCACATGACTCATCAGTTACTTAGTGGCTTTAACAATGCCTTAATGGCTTTTTTTTTCTCTATTCAAAAATTACAATAAATCCCAAAATACAAACTGATTGAAGCTTAAACAAAATAAGATTATTATTGGTTTAGCAAATTAATAAGATGTTTTTGTATTATTATAAACATCCGTAATACGTAATATTTTCCATCAGCAGTGAGTGAAAAAAATTCAAAAACAGCAGATTTATACTTTTGATGTGACATTACGCTGTTATCATTACTTATCAAATTGAAATCTAAAAATCTGAAAAAGATTTTGGGTTGCTAGTACAAAATTTTTAAATTTCCTTTTATTAATTATGTTAATTAATTAATTATAATCCTTATTAATTATAAGCAACTATATTTATATATTATTTATATTTATATATTATATTAAAACATTAGGTTAAATCTATTTTATTCATAAAATTGAGCTAGGCCTAGGCTGCTATGGTTATAGTTGAAGGATTTGCACTGACTCCGACTCCACTCAAAATTGACAGACTCCTGACTCTGACTCCACAGCCCTGTTTGATAGTGTAAATCTTTATATCAAAGACATTAACAGATATTTATGAAAAGAAATTTGGGGATAATTCTTCATTGGAAAGAGAAGAAAGACAAAAGTTCACATGACTGACATTAAAAAAAAAAGTTGAGAACAAACAAAAACATAAAAACTATAACTTAAAATCAACTTTTTTCTTTTGTTTCTGGCAGTTAAAAAGCAAAGAAAAGCACCAGCTGTAAATGCATTGTGTATCAGTTTACTTTTGAAATAAGGCATTTGGATCAATTAGATTTCTTATCCAAGTAATGTAAAATGTCTCACACTGAAGATACTTTGCCATCTTGTAATTGTTGAATTCATGCCGGCATTATTACTTTGCAAATACCAGCTTTGATAATAATTAGTTTGAAGGAAGGTTATTTTCACAATCTTTAAAGTAGTTACAACAAAGTTAAGCATAAAATATAATAATAAAAAAAAATTAAATTTTTGTGTTCACAGTAACATGAAAATCCATATATCATATCATATCCCATAAGTAATGTCATTTTTTTACCTTTACAGTAGACCCTCACATTAACATACACTTTTGGGGGGAGCATGTGGTTGCTAAAGTGAAGTATGGAAAACCCCCATTGTAACATACTGGGGAACATTATTTAAGGGTCATTCCATGTCAAGTCAGCCACCTAAAACACACACCCCTTTCAATTTTGCTCATACTTGGCACAATAGCAGATATACATGCGAAACTTAAATTCCCAAATTATTAGAGCTGACTGACCTTTGGTTACTGAGATACAAGGTCACAAAGTTGTGACATTTTGACCTTTTTTGCGTTAAATGACTATTTTCAAAACAGTGTAACTAAAAAACTATTAAAGCTAGAGCATTGATTTTGGTCTCATTTTAAAGCTCTTTAGTAGCCCCTTGTTTATTGTCTCTTGTTAAATATCTCTACTGTGAAAAATAAAAAAATCCCTTCAAAAGTTGACCTTTGACCTTGAATAAAAAAAAAATACCTTCTCCTAAAAAATTCAATTTTTTTACATTAATACCTTGAGTCATGTACAACAAAATCCCAAGAAGCTGTAAGTGGCTGATAACTAGTTCAATGTATAAAAAATAATGAATTCAAGCAACATTTTGAAAAAAGTCATTTTATACAAAAATTGTCAAAAAGTCATGACTTTGTGACCTTGTATGTCAGTAACCATTTTTGTCTAAGGTCAGCTCAATCTCTTACAAATACAACCCATATCTACATACTATCTGCAGCCTTCTACAAACAAGCAAATGCTTATTTTTAAATATTTGTTCTTTACCCACCTCACCTGTATGTTGTGCATGTATGTGATGGTTTTCAGTAGTTGACAAGATTCTTGTGGGCCACCCAATTTATTGTGATTTCTAGAAGAGAAAACAATTTTTAATGTATACCTAGATAGCTACCTAATTAACAAATACAAGTAACATATTAAAATGTACATACAATATGTATAGGTATAGTGCTCATTGATTTCCATTTATCACAACTTAAAATGTATGCAGTGTATATATAGTTACATGACCATTTTAATTTTGAATTCTTACCTTTCTGTGCTGTAGATCTGCCAAAGCTTTGGATGCCTTCAAAGTAACTTCTTTGCAAATCCTGTATGTTCGTCCATTAGTAGTAGATGCCTCAACTTGTGTTAGAATATCTGAATATGGTAAGATTAATTCATCTGGTCGACCAGGATACACAAATGATGGGTTTGGGCCATGAGGATGAAGGAATGTGACTTTTACTTCTCTATTCTCTGGTATCTTTTCCAGCACATATGCCACCCACCAATGGCCATCATATGCAGCAGTAACAAAACCATGTATTTTCTCCTCAGTCACAACTTCTTCCTTTTCAGTAACTTTCTCAATATTTGAATAATCTGATAATGAATAATGTTTAACCTTAAGAGAAGTCAATGAAACTGGCTGTAAATGGTGTAATTTCTGTGTACCAGCAATAGTCCTTGCAGTTGAGTGTCTTTCTTGGAGAAGTTGGCTTTCCTCTTCATGCTCTTTATTGGTTGAAAAATGACATTTTATATTTACAATATTTTCACTTGCAAATGTATATAACTGTTCTGCAGTAAGGATCTGTTCATCATAAGGTCGTTGTAGACTAGCTTTTGCAGCTAATCTCTTAACTGTGCCTCCAACACCATCACAGGGTCCCTTTCCATGACTTGTTGCAAAAAAATTCCATTCTGCCTCAATTCCAAAATCATCTCTGTGATGGCAAAGATTCAAAAAGTTTTTGCAGTTCTTATACTGTCCTGCACACCCATCTGAAAAGTAAATTATTTTGTGGATGGAACCGATGGATGAGATATTATCTTTTAGGAATTTTATCAGATGCTTTTGAAACAAATGTACAGCAACTGTGTTATGGATGTTACACTCTGAAATAATAACAAAGCTAAGGTGAGCAATCTCATCTTCCTTTTTATAGTAAATAACAAATGGATGTAGAGTAGCCATCTCATTGTTCCAGTGAAAGCTCTGAACCTCATCTTGAAGAATAAAGGAATAATTTTCAGCAAAATCACACACAGCAAGGACCTCACCATCTTTCAAAGACATTTTTGTTTCACGGTAATAAGTTGCTTGCATCTTTGTCTTGAAGTCATGTATCTGGTATTCTTTCAGTTGGTTACAGAATTGGTCAATATATTCATCTGTATTCAGTTCTACTGATTCAAGATTTGACCGATCTGTATTGGTCCACTTTTTAAAATTTATGATATCAATGAAGTTGTTTGTAAATATGTCCAGTAGTCTGTTTTTTAAATCTGATGGATCTCCACATTGTTCACATTGTCTGAGGTTTCTGTGAGGCATTGCATTCCATAAAGGCAACACAATGACGTACATTCTTAATAGGTGTGTCATCATTTGCAGTTAGTTTTTCTAATTCAGCTCCTACAAACATAAGTTTGGCATTCTGATGAATTGTACAGACACATACTGAGTGAGTTCCTGTTGCTCCAGCAATAACACACTGCTTTGGACGCAATTCTGCAAATTTACTGAATCCCACCTTAACCAAAGGATTTCTTTCTTTGAAAATATGATAGGCTTCTTTTAAATTGCAAAGTAAAAGATGCTTTTGCAAATGTATCCTTCCTCTTTCATTGTCAATGATACTACAATAGTCTTTCTTTCCTGGCATTGTTCTACTGATGTCTTCTGAAAGATAAAATGCTTTAATAGCGTCAACAGTATCCTGTTTAATTCTTTTCCCACCCTTTGGATTTGGGTCTGAAAGGACACCTTTTTCTTCAACTATTTTTTTAGCAATAGATGCTGTATGCCTTGTGTTAAATTCTGAAGCAATTTTCCTAATGCTCCAACTTTTGGGCAATACAGTGAGGATTTTTATTTTATCGCTTCTTTTAGTATTTTCATTTTTGAATTTTTCCTTGAGTTGATTTATTATTTCTAAACAGTCTACATCTCCAGGTGGCTCCTTAAATTGTGAGTCAAAAATCTCTTTTCCTGCAACTGTTTCCATTCTCTTCTTAACTGTCTCTGTCACCTTGCTTAGTTTTTTAGCTCCATATGACTTTTGCTCTACAAGCTTTCTCTTTTTTATGGGTGATTCACCAATTGAAACAAAAGAAGCATTCAAAGTACACATCTCATGGTTTTGCTCTGAAGTTGATGCATCACTATTGTCAACATTTTCAATTTTCTCAAGATCTTCAGGTGGTTCACTACTACAAGAATCATCATTTATGTCTGAATTCAAAGTGCCTATTCCTTTCTCAGGCAAGGACTCAAGATGTTCTTTACACTGCTTACAAAGTCTGTGATGTAGTGTTAAGTGCAGATCGGGAAACTTATTTACAAGTTCCTGTGGTACAATTCTCAAACTCTTCTTTCGACACTGACCTTTGTGACGCAGCAAAGGATCAGCACACTTCTGTTTCAGTTTTAAATGTTCCATGTTTGTACTCTGAAATCACAAAAGCACAAAGAAAATCCTGAAAAGAAAACAATGAACAATTAATGAATTATTAAATAAATTTTTATACATGTATTTAGTAAAAATAAATTAACTTTAACTTGAAGTCAGGAGTCAACTCTGTAAAGTTGACAGTACTTATATACTAGTTAGGCCTTTGGATCAGCGCTACTCGAGTAGATTTGGGGCTGTCGAGGGGTTTAACCCTGGTTGTCTTTTAAAAGACTTCTTTTGGCACAGGTCACAAAAAGGTTTTTGAACTAATAATGTTAAGTTGAACTAAGTCTTCACTGACACTATATCAGAACAGAACTTTTAAATAAATGAACTGACAAAAAAAATCTAAAATTGAAGAATGATGCCAACTTCATTTATTTTTTATACATTGAACTAGTTATCAGCCACTTACAGCTTCTTGGGATTTTGTTGTACATGACTCAAGGTATTAATGTAAAAAAATTGAATTTTTTTAGGAGAAGGTATTTTTTTTTTATTCAAGGTCAAAGGTCAACTTTTGAAGGGATTTTTTTATTTTTCACAGTAGAGATATTTAACAAGAGACAATAAACAAGGGGCTACTAAAGAACTTTAAAATGAGACCAAAATCAATGCTCTAGCTTTAATAGTTTCTTAGTTACACTGTTTTGAAAATAGTCATTTAACGCAAAAAAGGTCAAAATGTCACAACTTTGTGACCTTGTATCTCAGTAACCAAAGGTCAGTCAGCTCTAATAATTTGGGAATTTAAGTTTGGCATGTATATCTGCTATTGTGCCAAGTATGAGCAAAATTGAAAGGGGTGAGTGCAAAAAGTGCCATTTTGTGGCTGAGTTGACATGGAATGACCCCCACTTTACCAGACTATGGGACATTAAAGTGGGGTTTTCTGTAGCCAAAATACTTCAGTACAGTTACACATGTATAGCCCTCAAATCTCCACATTCAACACACAACATAAAAATGCATACATAAACTTACCTACTTATGAACACATGCACATGTAAATATTTATTTATTTTTATGTACTTACCAGTGGTTTGGTGATGCTAACAGACTTTCTTAGCAGAAATCTTCACTTTAACAACCTGTATTACGTTAAACTGAATGTTAACAACCAGACAGCGATTTAGTCCATCCAAGTGAAGTTTCCACTAATGTGGTCATTAACACGGAGGATTTCTGTATTTCCAAATGAAAATAAAACTACATCAAAATAAATTTTAATCAATTATATATTTTCATTCACTTTCTGTGACACTCTGCCACCTCTCTACAAGTATTTCAATTCCATGTTGATAAAACTCCTTCAGTTTAGAAGCAAAAACTCAGTGAGGGCAATGTTGATAGCCTTGAAACTTTTTTCCCATCAAAATAGTTTTGAACACTTGTGAATATGGAGGATGTGGAATTTTTTCACAATGAAGCTGTTCAATTTTGGCAGTGGTGATTTGAGCAGTATGAGGGGACACATTGTCCTGTTGAAACACAATGCCCTTGCAATTGACCAGAGGAGGACATTTTGTTTGCAATGCAGTGCTCGGCCTTTGAAGTTGCTAACAGTAGACTGGCTGTAATGGTTTGATTGGGCCACAACAGTTCAAAATAAACCACTCCTTGAATATCCCACCAAACGCACAGTGAAGCCTTCCTGGGGTGCAGATTCCCCACCACTAACCTACTGCTGATGATGCTTAACATTGTGATAAAGCACCCATTTTTCATCCCCAGTAATGAGTCAATTCAGAAACAGTGCTTGTTGTCGAGAATGCAATGAAGAGCAAATGTTCACACGATCTCAACAGTTGTCTGGTGACAATGTATGGGGAACCCACTTCCCAAATTTTGACACTTTTTCCCAGTCATTGCAGGTGGTGATGAACTGTGGAACCGGTTGAATTTAGTCACTGGGCATTTAATGGGCAAGTTCTTCAAGTTACAGCAGGATTTTCTTCAAGTGTAGCTATCAGAAGGTCATCATTGAACTCAACAGGTGGGGGCTGAGTGTGCTTCATCAGTTAAGCTATAGTCACCAGACCTAAACTTCTGGAACCATCATTGACATTTCCTTACTTTTAAAGCTTTCTCCCCATAAATATCCTCAATATTTTTTGTGGCTGCAGTCGTGTTATTCCCTTTTCTAAACTCATAAAGCATTATATGCCTAATGTGTTCCTCTGACACCTCCATCTTATCCGTAAGGATTGTTAACACAATGAAACTTCACTTAGACTGAGAAGTAACATGTCTAAACACACAAAAATTAGTTTTCCACAAAATATGCACAGAAACATGTGCAAACACGACGCGAGTTTAGCAATGCAAAAAAACGACATTACTTATGGGAAAAACACACACACCTTTCAGGCAATTTTAGATGAAAGTCCAGGGATCAATATAGAGGCCTACGTATAACTGCAATTGTATTGAATGCTAAAAAAGAAGAAACAAATCCCATGAAACTTTATTTCTAGCCTATATTTATCAGTAACAAACAAAAAAAAAACAGTCCTGATTCGACTCTCGACTGTACGCATGTTCTGTCAGTGAATTTTTCTTGTCAGTCTCCTTTTTTAAGTGTTGAATTAGTTATTTAAGCGTATGATTCACACTAAAACGAAAAATTTAAAATCAATTATTTTCAGCTATTCTTTTTTTTATTTGCGATATATTATGGCCGTGTCAACACCAATTCCCAGTAGTAGTTGGATTGAGAGACTGTCCTCCGTATCCAAAGTATATAATAATGTGTGGTTTGGATCCCGCATAAAGCCATAGATCTCCATCATATGATCTTCGATGTTGCAAAGGAGCATAAATGATTCCATCATTACATTACCTCGTACTGGTGATAAGATATATTTTCCAAAACATCTTTACTGTATCAAAAAGTAATAATGATGGGGGTTGTTAACCTCCTTTGCAACATTAAAAATCATATGACAGAGGGGATCTACGGCTTTACGTGGGATGCAAACCATGGGTTGGTACATAATTTGTACGTGGAGGCAGAGGATCGTCTCCCATCAAACTACACTCCAGATTGTATAAGTTCACTGATCTATGGGAAGCAGTGTTATGACACTGGCCAAGATGTAGCCCAATATCATAAAGGACATTTTTGTGGTTTTCACCAATTTTTTATCTATATATAATGCTCACAGGAGGCCTAGTTTTAAGCTTTCTACTAATAGGTGACTCTTTCCTCACTCAGATGAAGAGGATAAGTGAAGCAACGAGTAGCACTGCCCATGAAGTCATGGGAGTAAGTCCTGACCAGTATCATGCCTTGTACGAACAACTTGATGCCTTCAGGAAAAAGAGAGATTTACTCATAGGGGAACTTGAGAGGTGTCAAGATAAATTAGATCGTTTGAAACTTAAAGTAAGTTGAAAATGTGTTCATCTGAAGTGGATAGTTATTTGAGCATAAAGAGTAACTGAAGATGTTTGCAAATGGACTGTTTGTTATTGCAGGGTAAACGGACAACGGACTTTATTGTTGAAAAAGAGAAGAACCTTCGTCATTTCAGAGAGATAAATTCTAAACTGATGAATGAGGCAGAGAAATTCCACAATTTGAGAGTTAATTTTCTCCAAACTTGCATTCAAGCTTCAGTTCATAATCAGGTTTGGGAGTTCAGATTTAAGAGCCACATGGTAGCACCACTTCTCATAAGATCAAAGTTGGGTATGTTCAGATGATTTAGTGACCCAAAGATGGTTTGCATCTCCATAAAACTGAGCACCTCTCCCATCACATGACCTTTGTTAAAATGTAACATTATTATTAAGCTTTAATTCTCATTCTTATAAATGTAATTTGATGTAGAAATTTATGACTATAGAACTAATTGAATCTCTTACCACTGACAAGCGTTAATAGTTCACTACTTTTTCCTCTTCATAGATCAATTACTACGGAAGTGTCACATCAGAATTCAACAAATATGTTGAGTTGAGCAGAGGGACACATCAAATAAGGGAGAATCAGTATATGAAGACTATGAATTCCCATTTAAACCAAATTAAGCAGCTCACAATTGTGGATCAGTGAAGATTTTGTATCACTAAGTGGATATTACAGTCTCATTATCTTAGATTAGGGGTTCTCAACCTTTTTAAGTTCATGTACTACCATTGAGTTAGAAATGTGTTACCATAGGAGTGGGTGGAATTCAGGAGTGTAACTTCAGATGAGACTAAACATACATAGTTATAGATTTATAACCCTCTGGCCCACTACAGGTTGAGAAATGCTTCTTTTTTTTCTTCTTCTCCTCTTTCTCTTCCATGTAATCATTACTTTCAATATATTAGATTTAGAACAGATTTTTCAGACTACAAAGCTGTGATATGTTAAGAATATGCTTTCAAACCTTTTGGATATAATCTGAAATGAACAATCGATATCTTCAAGTAACTGTGAAGTACTTTATTTAAAAAAAATAAAATTGAATATAACTTCCTATCAAACAGTAATTACATTTTAGAAATTAAACTAACTTATAGGATAATGGTAGATCTGATGGCAGATCTATGACATTAGAGTTTTCTTTTGTACTCTTACGCATCTTGCATTCCACTGTAAAGATTTGAAAGAACTTTGTTTAGTTTTATCCTTCCTTCAATTTTCATGTACCTGAAACAAGAAAAAGGTTAACTTAGAATGCCCTTCTTATTCCTCATCATCAATCAATTAACATTTCAGTAAATTTTTATTTCTAAATGTACTTTGCAATATTGCTTCATTCAGTTCAGAAACTTTTTTTTTTTTTTTTTTTTTCTGAAAATATACATTTTTTATATACTCTTTTCTAGTAAACATTACTATTTTTTATGCGTTAGAAATGTTTACTGTAGTTTCTAGTGAACTTTCTTTCAAAACTACAAATAATTAAGATTCTTAATTCACACGCCATTAAAAAAAAAATGCTAGTCCATACCTACGGACTGTGTCCACAAATGACAGCAGTGCCTCATTTTTGTAACTAAACCCTTATAACACCTCACCCCAATCCTACCACATACAAAATGTGTACAGTGGTGGTCTAGTGTTACACTACAAATCCATCAGCCCTGGAATTGAGAGCAGGCAGTGCACAGCAAAACCCAGCTGTTCATCCTTCCACACAATAAGAGAAATTAGTTGGTAGATAAATGGGTACCCTGGGTAGCATAGTGGTTAAGACACTGGGCAGCTGGTGGGACATGGTTTAGATTCCACATTAAACTGTAGGTCTCAGGTGGAGTGACAAGTTTGACCAACAGAATAAACAATTCAGGCGGAAACAAAATCAAGGTTAACCAAGTACATAGTTCGCAAATATAACCATAACAAAGAGGAAGTAAAAACTGATGTAATAATAGCATTGATCAATGAAGCTAATAATAAAATGAAAATTAACAATGTTAATGCCAATTGAAGCTACAGACAATGCTTTCATACCATAAAACCCATACTCGAGGTGGTATACAGCAGGACTGATAACTGTGTAACTGGGTTAGTTGAATTTTTTATTCTTTGCATTGACTATTGAATGAGTCATTACCTCCATGAGGTTCGGAACATTGTGGTTAGTGAACATTTGCAAAGCTAAGCATTTTGGAGGTAACTTATGCAGCAGTCAAAGACATTATTAAAGCAAATTCAGGGTTCTGCAGAACCCTTTTTATAATTAGACCATAGTTTATTCCCCATAAATATTAGTGCAGAAAGTATTAAAAAAATAAAGTTTTCAGTGTCACTAAGCATAGAGAATTGTATATGTGCTTGTCCATAAAGTCCCTATATGGTTTTGAAGGCAAGATTAAACATAAAAAGCTTAATTAACAAGTAACCAAGTGAGCTCACATGTACAAGATAATAAATTTCAACATGTTCTCCACTATGTAAACTCTAGATGGTTATCTTCCATAATTAGTAGAAAAATCTTCACATTGTAGGTTATGATGTCCGCTTTATGCTTAATTCTTTAAGAGCTTTTAAATCATTAGGTTTAGTTACATACATTAGTTTTAACCCCTTGACTACAGTATGACCATTTTCTATAGCTGCATCATATCCAGAATTTGTTGAGAGGGGAAACTAAAATATCTTGTATTATATAAATTTCTATGTAAATGCCTATTTAATGCATACCCACAGCCATCTATATGCATGGCAGAAATAAGCAAAGAAACTTGCTTCAGAAAATAAATTTTCTAACATCTACTGGGATTTGAACCCAGTACCATTGCAATGACATTCACTGCCTCTAACCATTTGACAAAGATAAAAGTGTGTGTACATACTAAGAATACAGTATATATATAAGTAGTATATATTACACGAATGAACATTAGCAGATGACTATTTTAGAATCATATTTTAACTGTATTTATGCATGGGCAGAAAGCATATGACGTAATTGCTGACCAATCAGACCCCACAAATTATCTTTAACTCTGCCTATTTACTTAGTGTCAAAAATTATCAGCCAATCAAAATTTGATTAAGTTCCTCCTGATTATCATATGAACAGCACAGCATAATCCTAGAAAAATCGGAGCTATTAGAAATAAATAAAGTTAATGTAGTACAACCATACTACACAGGATCTGGCTATGGCTCATGCGTGTAATACGGGGATACTTCACTGGGGCCAAGGGGGTTAATCCTTCCCAAATAGGTTAAATCTAATGGTGTAAGATCAGGTGATTGAGCCCCCGACGCAATGGGAACACAGCATTCAATCCATCTTTCCAGAAAGGTCTGAACACTTACAGTATAGTCTGCATATACAGGGTGTTTCATAACATGTGGGACGCACTTTCAGGATGGATTCAGGACCTGAAAACAATGAAAAAGTTTATATAAACATATGCCCAAAATCACTTTGTTTCTGAGTCACAGCTCTTTTGTGTTCCAGCAAGCATCCACCTTATCTTTAAAGGAAGTGCTCAACATGACTGCCTTGCACTTGAAAACATGCCTGAACACGCCTCATCATAGACTGCCTGATGCACTCAAACATTCCAGGTATTGCTCAGATTTTCTGGCATCATTGTTCTACACCAGCATTTCTTAACCTGGGAGAAATTTCAGGAATCCAGGGTGGATTTACAGCAGAATTTTGTTTGGTGATCATATAATTAGTGTGCATTACAAGTCTGCTAGTTATTAAATTTTGTCTTTGAGGCTACTTTTTTCCATATCCTAATGGAGGGGGAAATTGGGTAAGGTGAACTGGTTGAAGGGGGAAATGACACAAAAAAGGTTAAGAACTGCTGTTCTACACGTTGGTGAAGCATTTCAACATTGTCAATAGGTGTTGCATAAATAATGGATTTCAGATGACCCCACAGGTAAAAATACAGTAGATTCAGGTCCAGGGAGCGAGCAGGCCACGCAATGGGTCCTCCACAGACTATCCATTTATCAGGGAAATGGTCATCCAAATAGTCTCTGGCTACTTGACTAAAATGAGGTGGAGCGCCATCATGCATAAACCACATATGACATCACACACAAAGAGGAACTTCATCTAGTAAATTGCTTAAATCATTCCTTAAAAAATTGGAATAGGACTCTCCTGTTAATCTGCCAGGCAAAACAAAAGGACCAATTAAGTTGTCACCAATAAGTCCTGCCCATACATTGATACTAAATTATTGTTGGTGCCTTGACTGGATGATGGCATGCACATTCTCTTCAGCCCAGTAATGAGTGTTGTGAAAATTGATCACGCCATTTCTTGTAAAGGCAGCCTCATCAAAAAACAACATGGAGGATAGAAAAAGATGATCATGAGCACAATGTTGAAGGAACCAAGTACAAAAAGCCTCTCATGGTGGGAAATCAGCTTCAGTAAGGCCTTATACTCTCTGAATGTGATATAGGTAAAGCTGTTGTTCCTGTGAAATTCTCCACACAATTGTATAACTTAACACCAGGATGTTCCTCCAGCTCAATAGTTCTGGCACTGATTGGTCTACCACCATCTGAACCTAGCTTGTTGAATGATCCCTGTATCACCAAGATGCTTGTCTATTCTCTGAAAGGTTGTCTTATCTGACAGATGGTGATTCAGAAACCTTTCTACATACAGATGTCTCATTACACTCAGCAAGTCCATACATGCCTGCCACTTCTCTCTTTGAATAAGCCTCCATTCTCACTTTAAATACACACTATCACTGAATAGCACAAAAACTTTTAAGGTTTTTTTCACTGGACTGCACTTATTTATGGTAAAAAGTTATGAATATGAACAGTGAAACACCGCAATGCACCTCTGACTGACTGATGGCTCTACACTCAACAATATTGAAACATGTCATAGTGTACACAAAACATTACAATTGGCAAGGCCATACATGAAATAAGTCTTGTACACACTCACAAACATTGTTGGCAAGCAGTGTCTGTAAACAGTTTGCAGAAAGAATTGCTGGAACACAAAATGGGCTGTAACTCAGAAATAAAGCAATTTCAGGAATATGTTTATATAAGCTTCTTTCATGGTTTTCAGGTCCTGAATCCATCCTGAAAGTGTGTCCCACATGTTATGAAACACCCTGTATAGTATATTGCATCTGCCATATCATCATCATCCAAAAGTGTCTGAACTATGGCAATTTTCTAGTGGTGTAAATGAAGCTTACCTCAGAACATTATATGAATAGTTAGTTGACTTTGCCATCCTCCAGTTCAGCAGAAGTATGATCTTACAGATTTTTGGGGACTTAACCATGAAAGATATCAGATGTGGCCTTGGATGGTTTGGGCAGAGAATTGCTCTTCCAATTGCAGTAAATCCTGAACCAAGCCAATTTCCCTAAACTTCACCACCCACCTGTAGAGTGATATTTTCAATGGCAGATACTTTTCACACACTTATACATAAATTAGGTAGTTCTCTTTTCAATTTAATTTTTTTTTTAATTTGCAATCAAAACCATAACAAGTTTATGGACACCCTGTTTATAGAGAGTACTTAATAATAACGTATGTAATAGCTAAAACAAAATTACTTATTATTATTAAAAAATGTACCATGAAAGAATTTCAAGAAGCCTTAATTTCTAAGTTTATATTAAAAATAACACTTTTTAAATCACCTTATTTACTTGTACAGGAGGCTCACAATATTTCGCAATTTGTTGTAACATTTTTTGTACCTACTTCACAAACCACTAAATTACTACCCCCTTTTTTTCAAATTCATGAGTGAGGCTTGTGAAGTATTTTAAAAAAAAAAAGGGGGTAGTAATTTAGGGGTTCACAAAGTACAAAAATAGTTATAACAAATTGCGAAATATTGTGAGCCTACTGTACTAAAAATGGAAGATATCTATTCAAAGGATATTTCTGAAGCCAGTTTATGCTCAATTCTTTTGCATACTTGAATTATGTTATTTAAATTATTTACAAAAGCAAACCGTTATCTATTCTCAATCTGTCACAACATTCCCACTTCAATTTTGATCCAAGAATGACAAATCCCAGATTGGGAATCTCTGGAGGAGGAAATTCTCAAATTGATTCATCCCGTTCCCCAATTACGAATTCCTGTATTAACTTAATATTTTTTTTATACAAAATACTCCTCTGGGCCATGACAACACAGTCCCTTTTTTTCATACAAAATACTCCTATGGGCCATGACAACAGTCCCTTTTTTTCATATTTTTCATACAAAATACTCCTATGGGCCATGACAACACAGTCCCTTTTTTCATATTTTTCATACAAAATACTCCTATGGGCCATGACAACACAGTCCCTTTTTTTCATATTTTTCATACAAAATACTCCTATGGGCCATGACAAGTCCCTTTTTTTCATATTTTTCATACAAAATACTCCTATGGGCCATGAAAACAGTCCCTTTTTTCATATTTTTCATACAAAATACTCCTATGGGCCATGACAACACAGTCCCTTTTTTCATAGGTACCCTTTCCCAAATATGAAATTCACAGTCAAACCATGAATGAACCACCTTTCCAGTTACATTTATTGTGAACAACTAAAATAAACATGAACAAAGACTAGCATGCACTTACCCTTTCAATTAGTACTTCTTTGTTCAACCCTTGTTCCTGATGACCATTTCCAAATGTTTTGGCACAGATGATGCGAGATTATGGAAGTATTGAGAGTCAAAATCAAATACCCACATTTTCTTGATGGCCTCAATGAGACATGGCACAGAGGATGTATCGCATGAATTAAGCTTTCCTTTAATATAAGACCATGCATTTTCAATAGGATTCAGGTCAGGTGAATTGCCTGGCCACTCTAACCCCTGAACATTGTGGTCACAAAGCCACTTGGTTACCTTTTTTGATTTATGGCAGGGGGCACTGTTGCGCATGAAATATTCACTACCATGATTATCATAAAACACGAGCAAATGATCATTAAGAATGTTGATGTACCAGGTACCTCTCACCATTCATTGTGGTGTTTCTAGGTAGGAAATACAAACCCCAACAACCCCCAACACCACTAAAACACCATAACACTATCTGGGTGTTTCACTGTTTTCTTGATGTACGGTACTGGTGATCATACCTGCTGATGTTGCTCAGCCTTCCTACACTCACTTCATGGGCTGTAATGCAATAAAAGGTGCTTTCAAAAATCACTCCATATAGCCTTTGACCCAGGGCTGTGGAGCTGGCACCAAAATCTTAAGCTCCGGCTACAACATTTTCAAATTTCTGGCTCCAACTCTGGCTCCAGCATTTTTTTATGCCCAGCTCCAGCTCCGGCTCCTCTCACCATATATTAATGATTGATAAATCTCTTGAAATTGTACCTTGCTACTCATAGGCCATAGCAGGCAGCCACACAAAACATTTCATCACCATCACATGATTCATCAGGCTACTTTTTAAAATTTAGACCAAAGCCTGTTGCAGCTATTAATCTAAATTCTAATGACTATAGCTATGCCTTTGTGGCTTTTTTTTATCATTTATTAATAATAATATTACCTACACCTTTCATGACAAAAAAAAATGTTTTACAAAAACAAAAAAAAAAAAAACCTTATTCGTTTGTATTATAGAATGTTTATTTGGAAAATGTAGCCTTTTAAAAAAATTAAAATAATTTTTATTACTTTTTATACATCTTCATTACATGCCTGTCCTCAGAAATAAAATGGCTTCTGCTAAGTCATCCTTCACTGATGCTCTTAAATCAGATTTCACTATTCTCAGTGCTGAAAAGAGGCGTTCTACACTGACTTGTGGGGGTGGTAGAGCTGATACAATACTAGCTACATTCCTTATAATCTTTGGATATAAGGGTATGACATCGTCAACTGTCAGTTCAGTTTAGAGGAGCGGTTGTATTTTTCTACTTCCTTTAATTCAGCATAGAATTTGTATTGGGCTGGAGCCGGAGCTGACACATTTTTTATCAGCTCCAGCTCCAGCTTCCCAAAAATAACTGGCTCCAGCTCCAGCTCCACAGCCCTGCTTTGACCACTGCTCAACAGTCCAGTGTTGATATTTCTTGGCAAAGGCAATGCATGTCTTGTGCATTTTCTCAGTAAGCATCAGTTTGCTGGCAGGGTGCCAGAAGGGAATGTTCAGCTCTTTTTGTAGGCGATGCTGAATGGTTCATTCTGAGATGCTTCCGAGGAGATCTGGGTGTGCTTTTTTTCAGTTCTGCTGCAAATTTGTGTGGACTCTTCAATACATCATGCCTAATAAGGGTGTCTATGGCTTTGGTGGTCTTGTGTGGGCATCCAGTGTGTGGTTTAATGGTGGGAAGTTTACCAGGAGGCAGGTGACAAGCAGAAGCCTTGAGGCGGTGGATGGTGGCAATATGGCAGCTGGTACAATGCACAATTTCACTTAAAGGCACATTTTATTCCATCAGAGTGAGGATCCTGACCTTCTCCTCCGCAGACATATTAATCCCAGGCATGATTAATAAGCAAACAAAACAACATGGGGGCCAAAAGTCCACACAGCAAAATCCACTGGGTGAAAAACACAAAAACAGGTAGACACACCCTCCTCTCACAAGAGCTTAACAAGCACTGCAACCATTTTGTACACTCAACAGTTGCACAGAGTCAGATGACAGCAATAGGGGATCAATTGCTTCAAGAGCAATTCTATCAAGACTTTTTGCAGAATCTGTAAGTATGATAAATGCAGATGTACTACAGTAATTGCAAGCAAGTTTAAAAGCTTATAGCTTTATATAATATATTTTAGCATTTAACCTTTTAACATACGCAGGACTGAAGTGTCAAAAAGCTCTTCTTTTTTTTTAAGGAGTAGGGGTGGGCATTTGGGACTCTGTTCTTTATACTTTGCAGAAATATGTTAAATTTTTTAAGAAAAGGAACTCTGAATATTTTATGTAAACTGAATAATAATAAGTAAAGCCATCATGATGGGTTCACCAACCTAACACATACACATCACAATTATAGTATCGTAAAAGAGCTTTTGTAACATGCAACAAGCAATATGACCCCTAAATTTACACTAGACTAAGAATTAAAAAGATTGATTGCCTTTGGTTTGCTGCCACCTGAATTGTTCATTCTGACAAAGTTCAAGTTTTTCACTCCACCTTAGACCTACAGTTTAATGTGGCATCCAAACCACACACCATCAGCAGCCCAGCATTTTAACCACTAGGCTACCCAGGGTACCCATTTATCTACCAACTACTTTCTTTATTGTGTGGAAAGATTAACAGCTGGGTTTTGCCATGCACCACCTGTCATCGGGTCTCAATCCTGGGGCTGACGGATTCATAGTAAGCAATGCTAACCACTACACCATCGAGGTGCAACAAATTCCATTAAATTGCAATAGTAGTTGTACATCTTCAAACTTAAAAGCAATTTGCACACTGACTACAAAAAAAAAATTTATAAATATCCAATACTCAAAATGATAGTTTAAAAAAAAAAAAAAAAGGTTTGCCTACAAACAAAATTCCTAAAAAGCATAAAAAAATTACTAATTGGTAATACTTTCTTTGGATATTTTATTTCTTCATGATGGTAATAAAACCTGTAAAACAAAATAGAATCATTAATGACTATAGTGTGTGGTCCCTCGGTTAAAGATTTAATTGGTTCCATGAATACCATTGGTTAATCAAATATAGGAAATACACATTAAAGGCTTAATTCATTCCAAGATGATCGGAAGTTGACCTTATTCACCCTAAAAACAGTTTATAATATTTAAATAAGCAATTTTAATAAATAAACGTTATAAGAACGTATCAAAGCATTAATATTAATAGAAACATGGATAAATAATGAATGAATAGAGCATAAAAAGGTGCATAAATATTTTTCTTATTTAAGTTTTAAGTCAAAAATACACTAAATATTTAAGAGCTGTTTCCACAAGCAACACACATCAAACACTGAAAAGCAAGCCAGCTGAGCTCTAAATGCTGATAAAAGGGCATCAGTGATTGGCTGAGGCCTGCTGAGTCCACTTAGGAATTCCAATTAGCCAAAATTAGTGTCCACATGATATCATAAACATATAATTAATCAAAAATTTAATGTTAATAGAAACAATGGGACCCCCTATGAGGCAGATTGTTAATCAAAATATCATTAATTGATGGCATTGTAAACCAAGGGACCACTGTACTAATTTTTTCTGAAATTATACATCTTGAATACAAGGTTTTTTTGTTGTTCCTTCATAAATTTTTAAGAAAAATAAGTGGTATACAATACTTCACTTCAACCATTGGTCATTAAATAATAATAGCTATTAATAATACTTTGGGAGTATTGACTGAATAATGTCATTTTCAACTTTGTTTTTGTGTGTGTGTGTGTGTAGTAGAATGGTAAGCAAATTAGAATGCAATTAGTTCTACTGGTTATTTGGCCTATTTGACACTGATTAATTGCCACTTTCTCATCTGTAAATTGTTATTACAATGAAAAACACGCATATATATATATATATATATGTTACACACAGACTGCATGGAACAAGGAACTCCTCTGGGAAAATCAAATCCACTCTAGTCCAAATAAGTAATGGTAAATGTCAAATACTATAGTTTTTTCTTTTTCATGATGGAAGCCCAATGTGGGCAATGTGACACTCACAAAGAGGCCCCAAAAAACACACACACATATATATATAACCTTACAAAGGTTGCATGCAATGATTTCTCACTTCGCGAAGGTCAAGCTTGTCCTCTCTCTCTCTCTCTATATATATATATATATATATATATATATACACACACACACAGTCGAACCTCGTTTAACGTCACGCTCGGTTTACATCTTTTCGTTTAGTGTCAAAGCCTCCATTGGCGTACATGCATTCGTTCTACGTCACTTACCCCGTTTACTGGCTGTTAGAATTGTTGTAAAGACATGGAAAGAGGTAACCACAACCACTATGAACTCTGTGTGGAAGAAACTGTGGCCCTCTGTGATCTATCATTTTGTGGGCTTTGAGGAACAAAGCAATCCTGAAGCTGAAATTCTCCACCTTGGGCAGGCAATGGGACTGGAAGTTGATGCTGATGATGTGCAGGAACTTCAAGAGCATGAGAGGGAGTTAAATGCAACAGACCTCCGAGAGATGGCAAAGGAATCTGAATCTCTGGAGCGGATTACCTAAAACCCCATTGAACATGTACTTCGTTTAACGTCACTTTCAGTTAACGTCACTTTTCCCAGAACGAATCAATGACGTTAAACGAGGGTCGACTATATATATATATATATATATATAAAATTTAAACTTACAATTTTGGCTACATCAATCCACTTCAATGTTTGTTGAAAAGCATCCCCTGAACAAGGCTTACTACCAACATTCCAAAGGGTGAAGTACTTAAATTTTTCACTTTCTCTTAGAGTTCTCCCCTCTTCATTTGTTTTCATTTCCTTCATGAGAATAAAGGAATAGTCATTTGGAGCTTCAACAATCTTTCCTTTCAGTGGATAACCTCGAAAACTTCCAATAAATTCTGCAAATATGATAGTACTAAAATATTTTTTGGGTTAAGTAAATATAATTCATTTCCCCATCAAAGGCAATATGTATATCCTTAATGCAGCATTTCCCAAACAGTACAGCAAAATTTCATAAAAATCATGAAACTAAGTACTGACAAATTGAAAAACTAGCGAAGATAATGCAAATTTGAATTACAACAAAACATTCACAATTTATTATAGCCATACAGAAACTGTATACAATCAGTTTGAAGTTATGTGATAGTGGTGGTTGCTGTTGTAGTAGGGAGAGGGGTGGTGGGACTGGATGTTATGAAAATCTTGGAGACAGATCTATGGAAATAGGGTTGATCTGACTCAAAAGAAGGTTGGGAACCACTGCCTTATTGAGTTAAAACTGAAGATATGATGGTCTTGTTAAAGTACCATAAGAGCAGGAAACAAACTAGGGCATAAATGCACTTTCCTTCTTTATAGCCAATATATACTAACAAATGATTGGGGCTACTCTATTACTATAAGTAGGATTAATAATGTACCCTTGTGTACTACACAAGGTTACACAGTCTTTACTGTATTGTACCAACCCAGTACACATATTCAGCAGTAATAAATTCAAGCTTAATACAAAAACTTCTGAGTCTGATTAGCCTTAATTAATTAATATAAAAAAAACAAGAATTTCTCATATTAGTCTCCTCCAACAGCATCCAACCAACCAATTCCTTCCTAATCAATATTACTATTAGGTTATTCTATTAAAAATTAATTCATTTTTCTAAATTTAACTCCTTTTAATGAAAACACACACAGTTTTTAAAATTACATATATCAATGGTGATACTCCAAAATTGGATAAGTGAAACTGCAATTTTACAAAAGAGAAAAACCTGAATAATGTATAATACAAAATTAATCAACCAACATTTATTGGTAAAAACAAATATTAATTAGACTATTGATATTTTTAGTCAATTTGGCCTTAAGGTTTAGACTTTACTGGACTCTCATTAATTAGAAGATAAATGCTTCAGAAGCAGTTGTGATAATGTAGTACCGTATATAAACAGGGTACTTTTCCATTATACCCCTACAAATGCTAAGTTTTTACTATATGAATACAATGCTTATTAATATATTAATGAAAATATCATAACTTAACCTAACCAAACATGAAAACCATATAGTTGACCTAACCAGGCATTCAATTAGCCTAGCTGAGTTACTTTAGGATCGGGACATTTTGGCTAGGGGAATGATTGGTTAGGTTAAGTTGTGATATTTTCATTAATATATTAATAAGCATTGTATTCATATGGTAAAAACTTACACATAATATTTATAGGTACTTTTCTGTTATACCCTGACAAATGGTAAGGGCAGAATCCACAAAATGAAAGAACAAGACTTGAATTTTTAAAATTTACATAGAGAACCAAGTTAAAAGGATACTTATGCATGAACTGAGGTTCTACAAGAAAATTTGAGCATATATATATTATATATATAATATATATATATATATATATACAAGGGGCATACCAAAAGTAATGCCTGTTGGCTAATAACTTCTTTATTAGAATGAATAGAACGTTCAACATACACATGTACAATTGTACATCAACTATTGCTCTACACAAAACTACTCTTCAAAGTAATCTCCTTCAAACACGATACATTTGCACCACCTCTGAACCCAAGACTGGAATCCTGTTTGAAAAAACTGCAGTGACCACTGGCTGACCCATTGTTTCAAAGAAACTTTGATATCCTCTGTCATCAAATCTTTGTCCCTGGACACTGTTTCATCGGGCTGAATAGGTAAAAATCTTGTGACACTCAAGAAGCTTCAGGAAGCCATCAGAAAGAAGAGCCTGCAAAAAGATCTCAAATCCATCCAGCTACACCATGACAATGCCCACCCACACACATCTTTTGCCATAAATCAGGCTATTGCAAAGATGGGCTGGTCAATGATGCCACATCCACCCCACAATCCAGATTTGGCACAGTCAGACTTTTATCTATTCAACCCAATGAAATAAAGCATCCAGGGACAAAGTTTTGATGACACAGAGGATATCAAAGTTGCTTTGAAACGATGAGTCAGACAGTGCTCACCACAGTTTTTCCAAATAAGATTCCAGTCTTGGGTTCAGAGGTGGCGTAAATGCATCATGTGTGAAGGAGATTACTTTGATTAGTAGTTTTGTGTAAAACAATAATTGATGTACATACATGTGTATGTTGAACATTCTATTCTTTCTAATAAAGAAGTTATCAGCCAACAGGCATTACTTTCAGTACACCCCTTGTGCGTATGTGTGTGTGTGTGTGTGTGTACACAATTCAGTTATAGCTACAAAGATTTTGAAAACTGACTATCTGAAAGAAAGCTTTACACTTCTCTAAAAATTTTAAACCAAATTAAAGAAAAAGAGTGACTACCTTCAAATCTAGTATCTGTTTTGTCTTTGTTTATTCTAATATATTTAGAGAAATGTGTGTCGACTGATGCTTCCCCATCAAAATCAATCGAACACGGCATGTAGTGTGCAGCATCTAGTACTGTGTTCAAGTTGTTCCCTGAAGATGGCGCTATGGTTGGATGATCATCAAGAATTTGATCCGAATTAAATTCCAAACTAACTTCCATTATTAGTCCAAACTAAAACTTTCAACACTGAAATGGAAATCTATTTTAATAATTATTTGGTGCACAACATTATCTACATCATAGTAATTAAAAAAATAAATAATAAAAAAATTTCCCCCAAAAATTTTATTACTGTTCCCCCCTAAAAATAAAATATCCAAAGAAACAAAAATATTATCAATTGGTAATTTTTAATGGTTTTTCAAGGTTTTATATGCCCACCTAACTTTTTTCCTGTTCACTGAGAATATATATTTATATATAGTACAGTAAAAGAATTCAAATTACAGACTTCACAATTACTTTTAAGATGTACGGTATTTAATTTTGATCATTATACTATATTGTAATTACAATTTTATTAATATAAAATATAACATAAATATATTTTTCAATTAATGTGGAACAGGTCAACAATAGCTAAAATGATTAAAGATGTGAAAAAACACCCAATAATTTAAAAGGGCAAAAATCCAGAACAGAGACCCAGTTCTGATACTTTTGGATTACTACATTTTTAGACTCAGAAAAATGCAAGCTTTCAAATTGTATATGTTTTATGAGAGTATGTTTAATATTGAAAAATGGAGCACTCCTAGAGATTTACCCTAAATTCTAAAACAGTTAAGGTACTGTACTGCAAGATATTTTTCACACAGTCCTTGGCCTAGGTTATTGCAAAATGTATTCAAATACAATATCAGAAAGGGATCCAAAATAAATAAAAAGCTAAATATATGCTACCTGAATTGAATTGAATAACCTTTATTAATAATAAAATAAATACAATCGTTTCAATTTACAGTGACATGAATAATTTTGAAGCTCGACTTTATTTTATTTAATTTGGCCCTTAAGCTTTAGGCTTTACTGGGCTCTTATTAAAAATAAATAACGTTGTTATTAATTAATAATAAATAAGTATTATTAATAGTTAAAACATGGGTTAATATTCGTTTTTTGACCCAGTCACACCCAGCTATAACAGCAATATATATTGAATAACCAATCAAAACTGAATAAGAAAATATATATATTATCTTGTGCAAATTTGTATAAAATGTACTTTTTTCAAAAAAAAATATTTTCTACTTTCTAATATGTATGTATATAAATTTTGGTGGGTTTGTTTATTTTGGCTACCTTTTTTGGAGATTTTTCTTGGCTTTTTTTGGCTACTTTTTCTTGCTTTTGCCTACTTCTTTCTGTTTTTTGTTATGACGTGTCAATCTTGTGAACTTGATTTTGAAGACCTAATCCACCTTGTTGGCCTCGATGAAGATAAAAGTTTAGATGTTTTTTCCAATCACAGCATAATTCTGACATCCGTGATTTGCCCTAAATGTAATACTGCCTGTATTTTAAGACAAGACTCGAAGGTGTTTAGGTGCCATAAAAAAAATCCAAAAAATAAGCGGGAGTGTGGATTTACTGTTTCTATCTTTAAGGGTACATGGCTGGAACATTGCAACTTCTCGGTGAATAAAAACCTCCAGTTCATAAATATTTATTTGCGAAAATATTTTTCACAATGTTATGCCAAGAAAGTTACTGCAATTGCAGAACTATATCCTCCAAAATAAGGTTAAGTTAGGTTAAGCACGAATGCAAACTTTTCTGGTCGATTTTGCACGAATCTGCCATCCATTTCCTGTGCAAATGCGTAGTTTTCGAGATGACGATATCTCGAAAACTACGCATTTGCACAGGAAATGGATGGCAGATTCGTGCAGAGCACCTCCAAATTGACCAGAAACGTTTGCTTTCATTATAAAAAGAGACTGGGTCAAAAAATGAATAATTACCAAAATATGTATTAATCTTAAATTATCACTATTGACATGACAAATACAAGGTCAATGGCTGAGAAATAGAAAACAGAGAGTTCATCTAAATGGAAATAAGTCTACTTGGAGACCCGTATTGAGCGGAGTCCCACAGGGGTCTGTTCTGGGACCTCTGCTTTTTGTTGTCTATATAAATGATCTAGAGAAGGGCCTATCATGTAAAACCTCAAAATTTGCTGATGATACAAAATTAGGCCATAATGTTAAGTCAGTAGCAGGAGCAATGACAATACAAAAAGACTTAGACAGAGTAACAGCCTGGGCAGATAAGTGGGAGATAAAATTTAATGTTGATAAGTGCAAGGTTATGCATATTGGGCCAAAAAATCCAGAATTTGAATACAATATGAATGGACTTTGGATTAAAAATGATGATAAAGAGAAAGACTTGGGTGTCACTGTGACAAATGAACTTAAACCCTCATATCACTGTATGGTAATCAGAAATAAAGCAAATGCTAGACTCAATCTCATCCATGCACACATTGAATACAAATCACCCAATATTATAAAGCAACTTTACATTTCATATGTGAGACCCCTCCTTGAATACTGCATTCAATTTAATAGTCCCTATTTGATACAAGATATTGAAAAACTGGAAAAAGTACAGAAATGAGCAAAAGAATGATCCCATCTCTAAGACAATTGACATATAAGGAAAGACTGGTGTATCTAAGCATGTTCTCATTAAAAAGGAGGAGGTTAAGGGATGATATGATAGAGGTGTATAAAATGATAAAAGGGTTGGATAAGATAGATTTTGAGTCTCTTTTCATTAAAGATCACAATAATCAGACTAGAGGTCATAGTATGAAATTATTTAAGCCAAGATGTAGAACAAATTTAAGAAAACATAGTTTAACAGAGTAATTAAATTTTGGAACAGTCTGACAGAAGAAGTGGTGACTTCAGATACACTTGATTCTTTCAAAAGAAGGTTGGATAGTTTGATGTCTGCAAGGGACATCTGGTGATGGTGTTTAAGCCTATTTTTATTGCATGAATGGTACTAGTTTATTTCATATATATTATGTGCATTTGGGTGATAGATCCCACAGCTCAACACAGGTGTTGTGGGATATAAGGGAGGCAGCATCTTGGTTTAGGGGATACTCTCTGTCCTTACACACCCTATTTAAAGAGATTCCTCTGCCGAGCGGTGCCCCCCATAGTACTGTGAGGTATTGAAAAACTCATGATCTTCACTTGCCCCACAAACACCTTTAAATGGGAGACCCAAAATGGGTGCACACACATTTCTACATTACTGTACAGTCTTTACAGCCACACCTACACTTTTCCTCCTAAGTATATATATTGTAATGTATATGGATGTAAATTGTGACTTCGTCCGCAATTGATATAGACTGTGACTTAATTTTGGTTGGCACGGTACTGGTATTGATGGGTACTATAATAAAATTGACTGGATTCTTTGGATCTGATATATTTGCATGTCAGTTATAAATAGATATAGTGTGTAACATATTTGTGCATAGTAGCCTATTATATGACTTTGATCCTCTGGATCCAGAGATTCTATCTTTAGTTTGATATTGATAATTAATTAGTTTTAAATTTATACTTAATTGGTTTTGTAAAAATTGGTTATTGCCAATGTACAGGTAGTTTTTACATAGTGGAGCCACCTCGATGGGCCGAAGTGGCCCCTAGTGTGCCCATTATAAAAATTTCTTATGTTCTTATGTCACCATTGAAGGCACTATAAGAACATAAGAAATTTTTATAGTGGGCACACTAGGGGCCACTTCAGCCCATCGAGGTGGCTCCACTGTGTAAAAACTACCTGTACATTGGCAATAACCAATTTTTACAAAACTAATTAAGTATCAATTTAAAACTAATTAATTATCAATTTAAAACTAAAGATAGAATCTCTGGATCCAGAGGATCAAAGTCATAATAGGCTACTATCCACAAATATGTTACACACTATATCTATTTATAACTGATATGCAAATATATCAGATCCAAAGAATCCAGTCAATTTCATTATGGTACCCATCAATACCAGTACCATGCCAACCAAAAATAAGTCACGGCCCATATCAATTGCGGACCAAGTCACAATTTACATCCATATACATTACAATATATATACTTAAGAGGAAAAACGTAGGTGTGGCTGTAAAGACTGTACAGTAGTGTAGAAATGTGTGTGCACCCATTTTGGGTCTCCCATTTAAAGGTGTTTGTGGGGCAAGTGAAGATCCTGAGTTTTTCAATACCTCACAGTACTATGGGGGCCACCGCTCGGCAGAGGAATCTCTTTAAATAGGGTGTGTAAGGACAGAGTATCCCCTAACCCAAGATGCTGCCTCCCTATATCCCACAACACCTGTGTTGAGCTGTGGGATCTATCAACCAAATGTACATAATATATATGAAATAAACTAGTACCATTCATGCAATAAAAATGGGCTTAAACATCATCACCAGATGTCCCTTGCAGACATCAAACTATCCAACCTTCTTTTGAAAGAATCAAGCGTATCTGAAGTCACCACTTCTTCTGTCAGACTGTTCCAAAACTTAATTACTCTGTTTGTAAAACTATGTTTTCTTAAATTTGTTCTACATCTTGGCTTAAATAATTTCATACTATTACCTCTAGTCTGATTATTGTGATCTTTAATGAAAAGAGACTCAAAATCTATCTTATCCAACCCTTTTATCATTTTATACACCTCTATCATATCACCCCTTAACCTCCTCCTTTTTAATGAGAACATGCTTAGATACGCCACTTTCCTTATATGTCAATTGTCTTAGAGATGGGATCATTCTTGTTGCTCGTTTCTGTACTTTTTCCAGTTTTTCAATATCTTGTATCAAATAGGGACTATTAAATTGAATGCAGTATTCGAGGAGGGGTCTTACATATGAAATGTATAGTTGTTTTATAATATTGGGTGATTTGTATTCAATGTGTGTGTGCATGAGATTGAGTCTAGCATTTGCTTTATTTCTGATTACCATACAGTGATTTGAGGGTTTAAGTTCATTTGTCACAGTGACACCCAAGTCTTTCTCTCTATCATCATTTTTAATCCAAATTCCATTCATATTGTATTCAAATTCTGGATTTTTTGGCCCAATATGCATAACCTTGCACTTATCAACATTAAATTTCATCTCCCACTTATCTGCCCAGGCTGTTACTCTAAGTCTTTTTGTATTGTCATTGCTCCTGCTACTGACTTAACATTATGGCCTAATTTTGTATCAGCAAATTTTGAGGTTTTACATGATAGGCCCTTCTCTAGATCATTTATATAGACAACAAAAAGCAGAGGTCCCAGAACAGACCCCTGTGGGACTCCGCTCAATACGGGTCTCCAAGCAGGGCCGTAACTAGGGTTTAGAAATTAGTGAGGTCCAGATTTTTTTTCGAGTGCGGCGGGACGAGCAAAATTCAGACCAAATAGGTAGTTACGGCCATGTCTCCAAGTAGACTTATTTTCATTTAGATGAAGTCTCTGTTTTCTATACCAATACCATACAAAGAAACCAATACTATACATGAGAGATAAGAACTGAACAATCCCAAGAAATGTGTTTTTAATACTAGATTACACACGAGAAATTAATAATTAGTAAACAATAGAAATATGGTTAGATGTCCAAATTTCTAAAAGTTATTTTTGTTTAAAAACATGAGTGATGACGTTTTTTCGCGGGTTTACGGTCAGATCAGAAAGTAATTTAGTAAACCAACCTAAGTTTTGCTGCGAGTGAACACCCCTTTTAAGCCGTTTTCTTTTCGTCCATAACTTTACTTGAATTTATATTTTTGTACTGACTATAAGTCAAATTTGTGGACGAAATGAATGCGGAAACTTGAGATTGTGATGTTAAATCATTGTAAACAAACTCAGTTAGACCCACTCTTGGCTAGGCCTATTTCGTACTTCAAGGGCAAGAAGAAGCACAGACGCATATTACCCAAAACTAAATATTAGCACGTTAATTTTCAAAAAAATGCTTATAAGCTTAATTTATTTACTGATCCTACATTAAATTACATATTATTACTGTTATTATTATTAATTAAAGTATATAATAATTATTAAAATACAGGGTGTTTCAGTGTGATAATTAAAACCCACTCTAATAGACAGAGTTTATTTCCACAACAGTTTCGATGCCCATTGGCATCCTCACCCAAAGAGGATGCCAGTGGGCATCGAAACTGTTGTGGAAATAAACTCTGTCTATTAGAGTGGGTTTTAATTATCATATTTTGACCTTCACGTAGGAAAAAAAGTGAAGTTTTTTGCATTTAGGGTGTTTCAAGTCGATCCTAGAAATACCAAAATATAAAATATTACAAAACTTGGTATTTGGTATTTTGGTATTTCTAGGGTCGACCTGAAACACCCTGTCTACATAATAATAAATGTTAAAATATAATTTAAGCTAATAACTAGATAAGATTCCACTTTTTGCTATTACGTTTATTGACCAATATCCATAACGCTAAACAATGATGGAACTCTGAAACATACAAACAAAACATAAACACATATATGAAAAATAAAGGCATCAACATGAAGACACTAATCAATAATAATGAATATTCGCTATCTCCCCCCGTGCTTGCTCCTACAAACTGCTTCAAAGTGGTTCTCACGATTGCAGTGGCTGCATGTGTGGCCATACGCTGGGCAGTCTTTCTTTCGAACCGTGCCTTTTCCTGCCGCAATATGAGCACACCTCATGGTTGCCGACTGTCATCTCCTTCAGAGCGTCCTTCTTGTTCCGTCTGTAGGCGCTGTTAGCAGCCTCGACGCCCTGAGAGTCGAGGAGACATGATGCTGAGCGCTTGCCGGATTCTTTGGCCTCGACGAACTGGAAGACCTGCTCTAATGTCATGTTCTGGTTCGTGTTGCCGAGTAGGTCCAGTTGAATTTCGGGGTCCTCAATGCCGCGGGTCAGGACGTCGCGCAAGATGGCCTCCGTGTAGTTCACATCCGCATCGCAGCTCGAGCATTTGGTGATGTACTTGTATACCCCTGCCCAGTGGTGTAGTGCTGTGGGAACGCGTGAGAACGGCGTTCCTTTACTTTTTTTGGTAGACGGAACGGCGTTCCCTCACTATTTCAAATAAATCCTAGAGGACAATGATTATGTTTATGTTTATGTTTATGTTTTATTCAAGTGATTACTTATGCTTATTCCTTTTTCAGAAGACCGTTGTCATTGTTTGACTTTATATAAATAAATAAACGATTACAAAGAGTTGGTTCTCATTTATGACAACGGTCTTAGGTACAAATGACTGATTAATTAAATAAATAATAAAATAAGTCTACATACGTGGTAAATTCAAGCAACTGTCAACCACCCTAACCTAATTAAGCAACTTCAACAAACGCTATCCACAATGCCTGCCGTAGAATGTCCTATCACAGGTTGTACCTATGTCACAGCAGACCTGGACCCAGCCATTGTAGCCGCACTTATAACAGCCCACTGCACGACCCATGTCCCAAGCCCGACAGTCTCTGCAAAGGTTGAGAAAGTAAGACGGCCAACCATTTCGGCTGCAGGTACCAGTGAAGACTGGGCATATTTTACGTCGCGTTGGACAGATTATGCGGAAGCTACAAAAATCACTGGTAGGGACAAAGTGGTACAACTACTTGAATGCTGCGACGATTCACTCCGCAAAGATTTGACAAGATCCGCAGGTGGAAGCCTAACAAACAAAACCGAAGATGAAGTCCTTGCTGCAATCAAGAAACTAGCTGTCCGAGAGGAGAACACCATGGTAGCCAGGGTTACCCTACACAATATGCGACAAGACCGCGACGAAACTGTGCGCAGTTTTGGAGCCCGTCTTCGTGGTCAGGCCGGAGTCTGCAAATTTCTTGTTGAATGCCCAAGCTGCAACAACAACGTAAATTACACTGACCCCATCCTTCGCGACGTCCTTACCCGCGGAATTGCTGACCCGGAAATACAACTGGAACTCCTCGGCAACAGTAACCAGGAGATGACCCTGGAAGACGTCTTTCAGTTTGTCGAGGCGAAGGAAGCAGGCAAGCGCTCAGCATCACGACTGCTGGACTCCCATGCCGTGGAGGCCGCAGGCAGCACATACAGGAGAAGTAAGCAAATACCCCCACAAGACAAAAATGCCCCCTGTTCATATTGTGGTAAAAAAGGACACGGCAGAAGAGCCCCAGTCCACATACGCAAGAAGGATTGCCCTGCGTACAACCACAAATGCAAAATTTGCAAGCGCGACAGCCATTGGGAATCCGTATGCAGGAGCAAAGACAAGGACAAGAGCCTTTCAGCCACTCCTAATAAAGCTGATGAGTGCGAAGGTGCGGTATTTGATCTTCTCTGCGCCACAAGCAACACTTCCGAGCCACATAAGAAAAGAGCAATCGCCCTCGACCATCACATTTACAATGAACTATCGGACATGTGGATCAAGGAGAACTCACAACCACAGCCACACATCAACCTGACAGTCAGGACTCTCCCCGAAGACTACGAGGCGCTTGGGGCAACCCTCAATGCCCACCCAAAAACCGTGGTACTGCCTGCCATGGCAGACACAGGCTGTCAGAGCTGCCTCACCGGTATCAAGGTTATCCACCGCCTCGGGCTTCTCCAGTCTGACCTCATCCCTGTGACCATGAAGATGCACGCCGCCAACAACAAGGGCATCAAAATCCTTGGCGCAGCCATACTTCGCCTCACTGGCAAGGATGAACAGGGCCAACAAGTAGAAACGAGACAAGAAGACATGTCAACGCCGCCCATCGACATACTACCACCTGCACCCCCTAGGCCAATGAGTACGGCACCCAAACTGCAACTCCACTAAGGCGTTCGAACCGTACCAGACGCCCCCGTACCTGGCATGAAGACTACCATATGAATCAAGAAGAGTAACCAATCAAGTATGCTTTAAATTAAGGGCACTGACAAAATAAGGTTTAGTCTTTATCCGTAAACATACAAATTTTTATTTTTTTTGCCATATTATCCTTAATAATCTTCTTTATAAAATTGCTGGCTCAAAGACTTGGGGGAGAGATAGAGTACAGTACACTTTACACTTTACTTACTGAGAACTTTATATTGTGTTCCCAATACAGCTGTAACCTCATTACTGTACTATTACTTTTGTCAGGAATACCGTTGTACAACCCTTATTTTAATATACGATTCAATCTCTCGCTGAACTCTCTAATTGTATTGTAATATGTTTGATTGGATATAATGTACTGTATAATTCCATAAGTATTTATATTTTAGTTTCTACAGTATCGTATTCATCATGATGTAATAGCAAAGCCTTATGTTCTCATATTACTCTTAAATAAACTAGTATCTATGTTTTCCTATTAAAGTACTATACTGTATTCACTTTATAAAACAATATAAGTCTTTGCACTACTGTACTGCAATTACCTCATATCACATCTAGTATCAAAGACTTGGGAGGAGATAGAGGACAATGATTATGTTTATGTTTATGTTTTATTCAAGTGATTACTTATTATGCTTATTCCTTTTTCAGAAGACCGTTGTCATTGTTTGACTTTATATAAATAAATAAACGATTACAAAGAGTTGGTTCTCATTTAAATCCGAACTTACAAATCTCTAACGTCATGAAATTTTAATTCCCACCCCTAGAAGAAATATGAGAAAGAATCATTAACTGTTTCATTTCTTTTAGCTTCGACTGAGGCAATGCTAGCCTATAAAGATCTGGTGAAACAGTCACCACGGCGTACCAGTTGTTAACTTTTTTTTAGTTAATCATTCCAGTTGTTAGCTATTTTTATTGATCGTACTGGATGTCATATATCTAATGACACTGGAAATACTGCATCTTCAACCTTGGAATGTATCCTAATATCCAGTGCATATGACCTCAAAATATCCCTGAAATTGGTCAGATTTCAAAAGATTTCCCGGGGGGCTTACAGTGCCCCCGGACCCCCAGCTGTATGGGCTCGCCGCACTCGCCATTGTCCCCCCCGCATTTGAGTAACACTTTCAAAATGCGTTCCCTCACTTCTTTATTTAGCACTACACCACTGCCCCTGCCTGGCCACGGAGTCGGGCGCCAAATGAACGTACGGTTTCGTCACGGTTTTGGCGCATGCTGTGCAGCGCCTCTAGCAACCATGGTGCTCTCTTCTCTGACTGCCAGTTTCTTTATGGCTGCGAGCACCTCAATTGGACATGCGCACCCCTCAATTGGACATTTCACCACGGGCATGTTGACCTGTTGAGATTCACTATTGTTTTGTATAAAGTTCCATCATAGATAAGATTCTACTTTTTGTTATTACGTTTGACCAATATCCATAACGCTAAACAATGATGGAACTCTGAAACATACAAACAAAACGTAAACACGTACATGAAAAATAAAGGCATCAACATGAAGACACTAACCAATAATAATGAATATTCTCTAATAACTTTAGTACTCCTTCCAAACACTAGACGGCATGAACCAAGGTATACCAACACTATACACCCTATTTTAAATATAATTTACAATACCAAACGTCTCAACAATAAATATGCAGTAACCTAACGTAAAAGCCTGCTTTAAAAAATTAAATCCTTAGGCTATACTAATGAAAATTTGTGTGGTAGACAAGAGAGAAAAGATAGCTTTTTTCTGCTATCTAGTGTTTAGAAGAACTAAATTACTTGCGAAAAAGGTAAATTTATTTTATATTATAATATCTATACTTATATAATTTCACATATAATCATATGTAGGATCAGTAAATAAATTAAGCCAACAAGCTTGCTATTTTTTAAAATTACATTACATTACATTACATTTTATTTGGAAAACATGAAGCCACTCGGGCCTATCGAGGTTATCCAAATCATGAGCTATATTTTATAATAAAATTTTGCAACATTTCAATCTTAAGTCATTTAATCAACATACAACTATTTCCGGAGCTACCAAAGTAGCCTATGGTACATAACTTAAGTTAAGCATATACACTATTTACAAAGCTGGGCACAAACCGTTAATCCGTTAATCGTTAATTAACGAAGTTAACTTTTTCGTTAACGATTTAACTTTTAAGTTAACTTTGAAAATCATTATCGGACTAATTAACTTCCGTTACATTTAACTTCCGTTAACTCAAGTCCGTTAACCCAAAAAATTCATAAATAAACGTTTAAAAGTTTATATTATTTTCAGTGCTGAGCAGGTGCGCAATTAATCCGCCACTGTTAATAGTGATGAACGAATTTCCATTTCCACAGTGCAAAATCAGGCGATATATTTGTTTCCGTCGCCACAATTTGTGTCTTACCAAATATGGTAGTTATTTATGGCATTGGTTTGAGCAAAACATGGTCGACTGTAAAATCAGGCGGAAAGATTTGCCATTTGAGTTGAATGTTTCAACTTCTTTCAAGAAATATCACGAGCATTTTAAGGCACTTTCAATAATGTATATGTAACAATTACAACAAATAACTACATTCGTTTCATTTGCAGTCTGTCTCTTGCGCAACATGTTTGTGCTAGTGAATATTTAAAAATAATCGTTGTCGAGTAAGTCATGTATGTATATTTATAATATGTCTGTCAGTACCTTATTAGTTGTTATTTTATTTATTTGTCGGGTTCGAAATCCCAGCTGAGCCGTGAACGGCCAAATTCTAAAGGGCAAGTTCGACCTAAAGCCCAAGTTAAGCTAAATTAAAACTTACGGATTTGAGATCCTATTAGGTCCTACCTCAGGGTAACCTCAGGGTTGCTGACTCGATGCGGGCCTACCTTAGACCTTAAATTACATGAACTTAAAAGGTAAACAAAAGGGTACTATTTGTGGTCTTCTTTCTGAACCTTGCAACAACAACGCAACCTGGACTATTGCACGATGCAACAATCATGTATCTAAACAACCAAACTGAATTGCAAGAGAGCTCTCTATCAAACCACACCTTTACGTACGACCTTCCACAAACGAGTAGAAAAGACGCGCAGCGTCTCAAAATGATGCCACAAGAGCTCAAAAATGCTAGCTCTAAATTAATTTAATTTTTCACTAACCTTACAATTATGAGATGGATATATATACACCTTAACTTAATATATATACAAGCAATGCTGCATCAATCAGCTTAGTCATCGTATCGCCTTGGGACAACAATGGTTCTTCCTCTTCTAGATTTTCTAACACTCCCCACCGAAGAGGCATTGTTGTCATTACCTTCTGCAAGGTTAGCCAAGCCTTCTTCATGAGGCTGTAACTCAAATGTTTCATCTTGACTATCTGTTTTTTGCTGATTTCTAAAGCATAGAGTTTTTGTATAGGTCTCTTTAACTTTCCTCCTGAAGTCTTTACCAGTGCAGACCTAACTAAATTGTCTTTGCCAACAAACAACTCTTCAATTATGCCAAGCTTCCAGCATTGCCTTGGTCTTTCATCCCCAATCATTACCACTTCTCCCACCTTGATACAATTTGCATTGGAGCCCTTTACCTTGCCTGATGGGTAATAATTGAGTTCTGGCAAGTATTCCATCTACCACCTCTTCCATAACTGATCTTGTAGCTCTTCAAGGTACCTGAACCGTCTGGTTAACTCTCCTTGAGTGCTCTGGATGGGCTGCAAGTCTTCTGGCACACTGGGGTTTGATGTTAATCGTTTACCACAAAGAAAATGATTTGGTGTCAATGGCTCTGCATCCTGCCTACTATTGTAAACAAAAGTGATAGGCCTACTGTTCACCATTGCTTCTACTTCACATAAAACAGTAGAAAATTCTTCTTTGCTCAAATGAGCATTAGCTAAAAGTTTCTTTAATGGACACTTTACACTTCTCACTAGCCTTTCCCAAAATCCTCCCCACCATGGTGCTCTCTCAACAATAAACTCCCACTGTACCCCTTGGTGTGAAAAGTAGGATTGGAATCCTTCCTCTTTTAGCAAGGACCAAATTTCTTGGAGTTCCTTTGCAGCCTTTTTGAAGGTTTTTGCATTATCCGATATGATTTTATTTGGGAAACCCCTTCTGTTCACAAACCGTTTAAAGGCCAAAAGAAATACATCACTACTTAAGTTGCTTACCAACTCCAAATGGATTGCTCTGGTGGTAGCACAGGTGAAGAGACATATATAACCTTTGTTAGACTCCCCTCGCTCATACACATAGACTGGCCCTGCAAAGTCTACTCCCACTACATCAAATGGGGCAGTATAGACACACCGTTCTCTTGGAAGTGGAGCCACCTTTTCATAATAAGGCTTTGCACTCCAACGCTTGCAAACCACACATTTATGCAAGACCTTTTTCACTACTTGTCTAATTTTGAGAATCCAAAATTGTTGTCTAATCTCTATTATCACTTCTCTAACTCCAGCATGTAACAGCTTATGATGAGTATCCAGGATCAAAAGGTCCACAAAGTGCCCCCCAGAAGGTAGCAAAATTGGGTCTTTTCTCCTCTGGAAGCCCAGAAAACTGTAGTCTACCTCCTACTCTCAATAAATCCTGATCCAAAAACACATCCAAACCCTTGAGCGCAGAATGTGTTGGTAGAACCTGTAATGGATGGCTGGTGAGCAATTCTCTCTCTTCACCAAATTTTTTCTTCTGCATATATACCACCCAGTATTTCCTGGCTTGCTGAATCTCATTACTGTTCAGAATTCCTTCCCTTCTTGTTTCTCCCTTAATGTTGTTGGTAAATCTATATACCCATGCTGTCACTCTTAACAATCTTTTCAGACTGCTAATGTCCTCAAGCCTCAATATGGGGTCCTGCTGCATAACTTGACAACTGTTCACAGCGCATTTTCTCACCTCACTCACCCATGCTTCTTCAGCCTGGCATTCTCCTACAATAGGCTGATTAGAAGGCCAGTTTTCACTTCCAAGTTTTAGCCACTCTGGCCCATTCCACCACAAACTTGATTGTGAAAGATCTTTCACCGAAATTCCTCGTGTTGGTAAATCAGCGGGGTTTTGGATGCCTGGACAATGCTTCCATTGCTTGGGATCTGTGTGCGCTTGAATTTCCTCCACCCTATTGGCAACAAATGGTTTCCATTTCCTTGCCTGACTTCTTAACCAGTGCCAAACTATAGTGGAGTCTGTCCAATAATAGCTTGGAATTTCATAGAGGGCCAAAACTTTCGCACTGTAATTGCAAGCCGACTAGCAATAACGGCACCCATCAATTCCAACCTTGGAACAGAAAGCCTTTTCAAAGGTGCTACTCTACTCTTTGCAGCAACCAGCCTGCAACTTACTTCTTCTTGCAATGCGCCTCTTATATAAATACAAGTTGCATAGGCTTCCTCACTTGCATCACAAAAGATGTGCAGCTCCAAATTGTCTGGACTATTGTTCAACTCTCCAAAGTACCATCTTGGGATTTCAATGTCTCCAAGATGTGCCAATTCTTTGAACCAATATTTCCACCTTACCACCATATGATCAGGTAACTCTTGGTCCCAACCAAGTCCAATTTCCCAGAGGCTCTGAAACCAAATTTTTGACTTTATCACAAATGGAGCCAGGAATCCAAGAGGATCAAAGACCTTCGAAGCCAAACTAAGAGCTGTCCGTTTTGTCCACCTTGTCTCATTCTCGGCCAGCTCTACTAAAGATTTCCCATTGAAGGTAAACAAATCATCATCTTGCTGCCAAACGATGCCTAGCACCTTTGCGTCTATTACCCACAACTCCTTAATACCAGAATCCTCAATACTTTCTGCTGCATCAGGTACTACAGAGGAATGACTCATAAACTCTTGTAATTGCGAATGATTGGTCTGCCACTTTCTGAGCTCCATGCCAGCCTCCCTCATTATAGCTCTAGCCTCCATGAATATCTGTTTAGCCATTTCTGTATTATCCACGGAACATAGCAAATCATCAACATAAAAATTTTTCCTTATGTGTTCAATAGTGTTAGGATAGACTTCAGAATATTTCTTAAAATGGTACTGCATAGTAGCTGCCAACAGAAATGGACTAGAGCTGAGGCCAAACAACACTGACTTCATTCTATATGCTTGAACCTTAGGTTCATTTTCCAACAAGTCTTTCGTATCCACCCACAGATACCTTACTGCATCTCTGTCCTCTGGTTTTAACTTTATCCGCAAAAAAGCTTGCTTCACATCTGCAGTCAATGCTACTCTACCAAACCTGAATCTCAGTAACAAGGAAAATAAATCTGCATTTAAATTTGGCCCAGCATCCAAACAGTCATTCAAGGACACACCACCTTTGTCCTTGGCTGAGCCATCAAAAACTACCCTCAGTTTGGTGGTAGTTTTGTCTCACCGTACCACTGCATGGTGTGGCAGATAATGTGCCTCCTGGCTCACCAGCTCACCTTGCACCCTTTCAGCATAGCCCTCCCTTACATAACTTAGGATGGCCTCATCGTATTCAATTAACAACTCCTCATTTTTTCTTAGCCTGTACAATGAAGTCTCCAACCTCCGATTAGCTAGCTGAAGGTTTGAACCGGGTTTGCAAGAATCCTTCCATGGTAGGCCAACTTCATAGCAACCATCTCTAAACCCAATCCCTTTTTCAAAGTGCTCTAAAACATCATTGTTCACTATACTTGCCTGGTTGTCCTTTATACCAATAGATTCAAGTTCCCAAAACGCTTTCAAATGCCTTTCCAGACCATGGCTGTTCTCCTCAATCTTAACAAAGAGAGCCTTAACTTCCATTTCATTGCAATAACTACCATGTAGCATCCAGCCTAGCTTACTTTCAATAGCTACTGGGCCTTGAGATGTACGGACAATATTACCAGTGATGAAGTCCCAATAATAGTCAGCTCCAATCAAAAGACTAATATCTTCTGTTCCCTCAAACTTATTATTGCCCAAATTAATTCCTTTAACTTGCAATTCTTGGACACATGCCATATCTAAACAAGTAGTGACTGGAGCACAAAGTTCCTCAATCTCTACAGCTTGGACCTTGATAGTGGGACTTTGCGGTAACAACCCTTTAACCAGAACTTCTACCTTCTTAAATTTGGTTCGGTTTTGAACGGAACCCCCAAACCCAGAAATTCTTAAATTTTCCCTCTTAAGTTCTTTAAACTTCAATTTTCTGGAAATTCTGGTCTTAATAAAACTACACTGGCTACCACTATCAAACAACACTCTTACAGTAGCTTCTCCCTCATTCCCAATTAATAAGGCTGCAGTTGTTTGCAATAATCCCCCTTTACTTTTACTCCCTTGCATAGCAGTGGCATGTGCCACTGATGTCTCTACTTCTGGGGTAGGCCTACTAAGAGTGTTTTCACACAATAATGGCTGATGCCTACCATGACATTTTTTGCACAAAATTTTTAAACTTACAAAACCTTGCTCTATGACCTTTCAAAAAACATTTAAACATGCTGTGGACTTAGTTACCCTGTCCTTTCTTTCCTCAAAGGGTAAGGCCTCAGCCACCTCACATTTATATGACTTGTGGTTGCCTTCGCAAAATATACATTCCTTGATCCCTTAATTTATTCTCAGAGGAGGCATGTAGAGCTGACACTGTACCTGGGCTATTCCTTTTTGTGGAAACTTTGGTGCTGTGCCTGCCTTTGTCCTCTTGTTTACCATCCCACTGTGCAAACTCAACTCCCTCTCGTCTGCTAATTTCTGTGCCTAAAAGACTTAACATCTGCTGAAGGGGGATGTACACATGTTCTGCAGAGTGTCCCCTACTTAATTCAAGCAAAATTGAGCTAGGCAATTTAGACTCCAGTGTAGGAACCAACATTATACCATACTTTTCCATTCCTACACCCAAGTTGTCCAGGGACCTAGTTCTAATTTCAAATTCATCATATAACTGCCGTAACTCCTTGACACTATTAGGATTATTAACAGGAGGTAGTTAAAAGTGCACGGAGGTGGCTTTTTAATTAATCTCTGGCTTACCAAACCGTTTCTTTAATATATCCCCAAGCCACATTATAATTAGCCTCTGTTATGCTAATCCTGCTATAGTCTTGCTGCCTCCCCTTCAAGAGGGACCGCAAATAATTAAACTTCTCCACGGCACTTAACACTTGACTAGAATGAACTGCTGTTGAAAAACTGTTTTGCCCATCCTTGCCATTCCTGAATACTCCCAGAAAGGTTTTGAGTACAAGCCTCGGTAATTGAATACAGATCTGTTAACCTTAACTTCACAAGCATCATTTGTTGAGTGTTTGTGTTTCATTATTAGACCTGGTCTCTAACTGTACTGAGCTGCTAAAACTCTTTTGCTCGGAGGCCTACGTTAATCATATCATCAATAATCTCTCAAAGTAAATTATGTTATTTTCTATTTCATCCTCTTCTATAAGAGCCTCAATTTTAACATTTACCTCACTAGAGCAACCTTTTTAGTTTTCTAATATGGCAAGCTGCGCAGTCACTAAGCTAAATCTCTTGCCTATGGCAGAATCTATAGTGGCAATGACCTTTGTATTAGACCTTGTAGGCACTTCTCCTTTTTATAAATTTGTTCAATTCAGATGCACTCATCTTCAATGTAAACAACCCTTGGGCTCAATACCAATGAGCTGAATTGGCAGAAATACTTAACCAAACTGATCAAACGCAAATTTTACTTTCAAATAAAAGAATTGCTGAGTGGGGTACTACCAAACACCAGTATGGAATACCAAATTTTCCACCCCAGGACCTTAATTCAATAATGACCCAAAATAACCAAACCGGAAAAAAGTAGGCCAAAAAACGACAGACGACTGGCCAAGTTTCGCAATTGGGCGACCAAACTTTACTCTGGGACCTTATTTCAATATAACCCAAAAATTAACCAAACCGGAAAAAAGTAGGCCAAAAAAACGACAGACGACTGGCCAAGTTTCGCAATTGGGCGACCAACTTTACCCTGGACCTTAATTCAATAATAACCCAAAATTAACCAAACCGGAAAAAAAAGTAGGCCAAAAAACGACAGACGACTGGCCAAGTTTCGCAATGGGCGCCAAACTTTTTACCCTGGGACCTTAATTCATAATAACCAAAATTACCAAACCGGAAAAAAAGTAGGCCAAAAAACGACAGACGACTGGCCAAGTTTCGCATTGGGCGACCAAACTTTTTACCCTGGGACCTTAACTCAATAATACTCAACCCGTCTAGGCCTAACTTGGGATACAATTTGCACAATCAGAACTTTGCCGAAAAATGGTCACTGACTCAGTCTTGGGTAGAAATCCGGTTCTGAAGGACCATGTTATTTTATTTATTTGTCGGGTTCGAAATCCCAGCTGAGCCGTGAACGGCCAAATTCTAAAGGGCAAGTTCGACCTAAAGCCCAAGTTAAGCTAAATTAAAACTTACGGATTTGAGATCCTATTAGGTCCTACCTCAGGGTAACCTCAGGGTTGCTGACTCGATGCGGGCCTACCTTAGACCTTAAATTACATGAACTTAAAAGGTAAAAAAGGGTACTATTTGTGGTCTTCTTTCTGAACCTTGCAACACAACGCAACCTGGACTATTGCACGATGCAACAATCATGTATCTAAACAACCAAACTGAATTGCAAGAGAGCTCTCTATCAAACCACACCTTACGTACGACCTTCCACAAACGAGTAGAAAAGACGCGCAGCGTCTCAAAATGATGCCAACAGTGTGACAAACAATGATGCCACAAGAGCTCAAAAATGCTAGCTCTAATTAATTTAATTTTTCACTAACCTTACAATTATGAGATGGATATATATACACCTTAACTTAATATATATACAAGCAATGCTGCATCAATCAGCTTAGTCATCGTATCGCCTTGGGACAACAATGGTTCTTCCTCTTCTAGATTTTCTAACATTAGTAGTCTCCTTGATACATTTCAAGAACCATAAAACTGATCAGGTAAGATTTCAATTCTCATGTCACTTTGATGACATAAATTAAGTCATTTGATGTCTTACAATGGGAGCGTTTTCACCTCATCTGGTTGGACAAGTATGACAACACCAAGGTCGCCAGGGTGAGGAAAAGCATGGAGGGTACAGTCGAGGAGGCCATGAAGCAGCAGTCCAACGAAGTGGGCAGCAACAGTGGAGGCAGCAACAACGAGGAGGAGGAGGAGGATGACTTCTTCAGTGCGTCATCCAGACAAAAGAGAGCAGCAGAAGCACAGGTCACTCAAGGGCAAGGCCCAGAACTTGGTCAAGACCTGCTGGAGACCAACTCCAAGGACTTGCTGACAGATGCTGCCTTTTTGGGTGAGCAAGTGTTGGTGGACTTGTTCATCAAGTTCAACACAGCCATCCCCTCCAGTGCTGCAGTGGAGCGTTTGTTCTCTATGGGCAAGGACATCCTGAGGGCCAAGAGATCATCCCTGTCTGATGAAAACTTTGTATGCTAATTTTCATGAAGGGCAACATGCATCTCATGGACAAAATGGAGAACGAGAAGAAGAGGGAAAATTAAATTATATATATATTGTGTTTTTCATTTTTTTTATAATAAAAGTTAACGTTAACGGTTTATCGGTAACTTCCGTTACATGTTTAACGAATTAACGGATTAACGGTTAACGAAGTTAACTTTTTGTTTAACGGATTAGCGGTTAACGAAGTTAACTTTTTGGTTAACGGTGCCCACACTGCTAATATGGTATAATATTTAATATGGTAATATTCAGTGGTGGGCACCTTTAACCAAAAAGTTAACTTCGTTAACCGCTAATCCGTTAACCAAAAAGTTAACTTCGTTAACCGTTAATCCGTTAATTCGTTAAACATGTAACGGAAGTTACCGATAAACCGTTAACGTTAACTTTTATTATAAAAAAAATGAAAAACACATATATATATAATTTAATTTTCCCTCTTCTTCTCGTTCTCCATTTTGTCCATGAGATGCACGTTGCCCTTCATAAAAATTAGCATATCAAAGTTTTCATCAGACAGGGATGATCTCTTGGCCCTCAGGATGTCCTTGCCCATAGAGAACAAACGCTCCACTGCAGCACTGGAGGGGATGGCTGTGTTGAACTTGATGAACAAGTCCACCAACACTTGCTCACCCAAGAAGGCAGCATCTGTCAGCAAGTCCTTGGAGTTGGTCTCCAGCCAGGTCTTGACCAAGTTCTGGGCCTTGCCCTTGAGTGACCTGTGGCTTCTGCTGCTCTCTTTTGTCTGGATGACAGCACTGAAAAGTCATCCTCCTCCTCCTCCTCGTTGTTGCTGCCCTTCGTTGGACTGCTGCTTCATGCCTCCTCGACTGTACCCTCCATGCTTTTCCTCACCCTGGCGACCTTGGTGTTGTCATACTTGTCCAACCGATGAGGCGAAACCTGGATGGAAGGCAGCAGCCAGCTGGCATTCGTCATCCTCCAGGAGGGGCCCAAACCTTTTGTCGATGCCTGCAAAAGTGATCTTACCTGATCAGTTTTATGGTTCTTGAAATGTATCAAGGAGACTACTAATAAGGTACTCACAGACATATTATAAATATACATGACTTACTTGACAACGATTATTTTTAAATATCACTAGCACAAACATGTTGCGCAAGAGACAGACTGCAAATGAAACGGATGTAGTTATTTGTTGTAATTGTTACATATATATTATTGAAAGTGCCTTAAAATGCTCGTGATATTTCTGAAAGAAGTTGAAACATTCACTCAAATGGCAAATCTTTCCGCCTGATTTTACAGTCGACCATGTTTTGCTCAAACCAATGCCATAAATAACTACCATATTTGGTAAGACACAAATTGTGGCGACGGAAACAAATATATCGCTTGATTTTCACGCGGAAATGGAAATTCGTTTCATCACTATTAACATGGCGGATTAATTGCGCACCTGCTCAGCACTGAAAATAATATAAAACTTTTAAACGTTTATTTATGAATTTTTTGGGTTAACGGACTTGAGTTAACGGAAGTTAAATGTAACGGAAGTTAATTAGTCCGATAATGATTTTCAAAGTTAACTTAAAAGTTAAATCGTTAACGAAAAAGTTAACTTCGTTAATTAACGATTAACGGATTAACGGTTTGTGCCCAGCTTTGGTAATATTCAGTTTGTTAATATACTGTACTTCTAAATGAAACGCGTATGTCCTCGCGTGAAGCTTAGTTCTTACTTCATACGCTAGGTGGCAAGTATATAATATTCACTTGGCGGAGTAACGTACTAAATAATGAACAGTGTGGCCAGTTTCGTATCTTGTTATGTATAATCTTTGCTAATAAGTAGCAGCTTATATGTCATCAGTAACTCATAAGATAGGCCTAGGGTAAACTTAAGGCCTAATGTGCTGTACATCAACACAAATTATGATATTTACATTTTTAAGGCAAAAACTCAGTATAGATTACAGTAAATTTTATACAAGAAAAATTCTTTAAATTTTAGTCATAATAATTAATTTCAGAGGCTGAAGAAAATTTCTTCGACAAAAAATATATAAAAAGCAAAATATCAGTTCATGTTCGTTTGTTAGTAAGATCTTGCAACAAACTGTCAGTTTTTTAATTGCCAGTTAGTTTTTTAAAAAACACAAAAATGGAACTTAAGAGTTTGTTAAGAGGAAATGGAACATAGTCTGTTTACCCCTTTTTTTTAATCTAAGATTATAGAAAGAGGTAATGCCTCTGTATTGAGTGTCCAGATGAATAGCTAAGCCTTTAACCCTTGAACTACGAAGTAGGTTCTTTCTTTCATGAGATTGAGCCGAAAGTGCGCTAACTGTTTTGTTTACATGTTACAAACTCGAGCTTCTGTGTTCGTTTCGTCCACACATCTGACTTGAATCCAGTGAAAGAAAGTGACGTCAAGGCAAGTCAAGTTTTGGGCTAAAAGTTTAAGAAGGAAATGTTATCGTGACGTCACACATGAGCTTTATCCCTGTTTCTCATACCTTGTGAGGGGCGTTATCGATGATATCTGACCTTAGACTAAATATATCGTAAGGCTAAGCTTTACAAAAAGTTTGTGTTAACAGCAAGCTGAAGTAACAAAAAAGAAGAGAAAGAAAAATAGAATGTAGTAAGCTTTATAATAGGCCATGGACGTATTATTTGTCTAGACCTGAGGTGCTCCTAACTTTTAATTGATTGGTAGGTCTAGGTCTTGTTAGAACTCCAAATTGTGAAAGTTGTGTAGTATGAAAAATTTGGTAAATCTTTACAAGTGTATATTACAGGCTTTGTAAATAAAAACTGTTTTTCTGATGGTGGTCAATATGTTTTAAATGACACATGCTGGACCTGTAAATCAAAATAACTTTTTATGAGGTAGTTTTAGTCACTTTGTTAAAATTTGTCACTTTTTTTTGTGCAAACTATTGTAGAAAATAATAATATATATTATATATATATATATAATATTTAGTGTATTTGTAGTTGGGGGTGGTATGACGTCATGTTACTCTGCGACTTAAATTAGTTTGTTGGTTTCTGTTCTGGCTATTTTTTTTTGGTATTATTTTACTTTTGGACATGACGTGTTTTTTTGATTTCCGACACCAGATTCCTACGTATTTTTTATGTGCTGAACACGATGGTGACATTTATTTTTGTCATTGATAACGCGTTTAGAAGTTATGCGCAGTATTGTGCTCTGGCTGCTCCTATGAACATTGACTGCTGTAACTTGTTACAATTATTTTAAGTTCATCTAAGTCTTTTATGAGAATAATGATGAAGCTATTACATTTCTGCATAAACATGGCATTCTTCCTAATTCTGTGGAGTGTCCATATTGTGAAATGCCCTGCAAACTATAAGATAAACATCAGTGGTATTGTAACTGGTTACGGAGCTACAACAAGGAAAGAAAGGAAACTGTGTAACTATATTGTCAGATTATAGTGGTACATTCCTAGAATGGTGATTATATGCTTGCTTATATGCTGCTTAGGTTAGGGTAGGTTAAGTTAGGCTATAACTTATAAACGCATTATCAGTGATAAAAATAAATGTCACCATTGTTTTAGCACGTCAAAATACGTAGGAATCTGGTGTTTGAAATTAAAAAATGCATCATGTCCAAAAGTAAAAATTTACCTTTTTTTCTAATTGGGTTCAGTTTAGTGGTGTTTGTGATAGAATTATGACGTGCCATTCGTATGGTTTTGACTTTGAGAACTTGATTCATCATGTGCCCTAGATTAATTAAATGATTAATTGAATGCCTGGTTAGGTTAATTGAATACCTGGTTAGGTTAATTGAATACTTGGTTAGGTAAACTGTATGCCCTTGATGATTGGTTAGGTTAAGTTGATTTTTTTTTTTTTTAGTTTAAATGAAAATGATGGGAGCAAACTTTTCTGGCTAATTTTGAGGTGTTTTGCACGTTTCCTGTGGTAATACGTCATTTACGAGATCTCGTAATATGAACATGTTAAGTTATGCTTTATTGTATGAAATGTAGTAAAAAATATATTTTTCAAGTGTATTTTGGTGTGCTTTGTTCGAATATGACCTTCATTTCTTGTGCAAATGAACAGAAATACAGTTGTCATTGCATGGCCCAAACATATATTTCTTTTCATTTGCATAAGAAATGAAGGTTATATTTGAACAGAGTACACCAAAATATGATAATTATATATATTGAGTAACTCAGTCATTTTACATACCAAAATATATTTTTCTAGTAGTATTTGATGTGATTTGTTCAAATCTGACCTCCATTTCCCTCCGAAATGAGATCCAACAAAGTTATATGGTAGTACTTTGAAGTTTGGCTCATTTTCAGGGGAAATGGAGGTCAAAATATAAGCAAAACACATCAAATATTATTAGAAAAATGTATTTTGTATTAACCTAACCTTACCAAACCTAACCCTAAACTAACATAAGTGGAAATAGTAACTTAAAATGCCTAAAACTAACAAAAATATCATTACTTAACCTAACTAATCATCAAGGGTATTCAGTTGGCCTAACTGGTTAATATTGGTTATTTCACCTAAATATCTTCTGATCTTTTCGTATTAGGCACTCACTGTCACATTTTGGGCAAGTTAAGGATGAGAATAACATCGTAATTGATAAAAACATCCAATGCTTTCTCTTCATCTAGGGCACATGATGAATCAAGTTCTCAAAAGTCAGAAACCATACGAACAGCACGTCATAATTCTATCACAAACACGACCAAACTGAATCCAATTACAAAAATAGCCAGAATGGAAAATATCTAACTAAGTCGCAGAGTAGCAAAAAAATAGCCCAAGCCTAGCTCATATATCATATTTTCATGTCACCAGGCAAATATTGGGAGGGTGGGAAAAAAATGTCACAAAAATGTCATAATATTCAAATCTACATAATTGGTAAGGATGCATCTGCGAGCATAGTGACTAATATGAAAATGATGAGAAAATTATGCTTTAATATTTTATAATTATATTGCTTTTGATATTCTGAGTATGATAAACTCGTATTAACCCAAAATATACTAGAAAAATATATTTTTGATTTCAACTTCATCATTTTCTGCATAATGACCCTGATGGTGTTTGATGCAGTTTGAACAAAGGTTAATTTCATTCAAATATCAAAAATAACCAGAAAGGACCTGGTGCAGTTTGAATACCATAGTAAATTTTTCTGGTAGTAGCTATTTGATGTCTTTGTTCAAATCTGATCTTCATTTTTTGTAATGAACCAAAACAAAGTTATGAAATAATCAAGTTTTCATTAGTTGTGTTCATTTGCTTAAGAAATGAAGGTTGGATTGAATAAAGCACATCAAATACAACCAGAAAAATGTATTGTGGTGTTTATTATTATTATTGTGGTGTCTCCATAATGGTGCATTTTCACCAAAAATTTAGGTCAGATTCAATTGAAACAGCATGAAATGTACCAGAAAAACCTATTTTCGTCACTAGTTTGGGTGGATGTGTTCTACCGAATCTTTACCATATCATATCTAAGGTGAGGGACCAAGCTTGAATGTAGTATTCTAAGTGAGGCCTAAGATAAGACTAATATAATTTACGGATGGCTTCCTTACTGTTGTAACTAACATTCCTCTTAATAATACCTAACATTTTATTTCCTTTATTTCTAGCCTCTACATGGTAACATGGTAAAAATTTTCTAGTGGGCACACTAGGGTCCCTTCAGCCCATCTGGGTGTCTTCACTGTTAATATAAACAAACCATAAATACAGTTACATGCAAAGTTAAGATCCAATTGATCTCTGCTAATTGCAGTTGTCGCATATCTACTAGCTGTACATTAACTTCAAAACTTTGGATCTTGTGGATCATTCATCAATACCACTACTGTACTAATTGTAGACATCACATGATTATCTATACAGCTATATAGCCATATATCTACATAGCTACAACCTGAATAATATAATACAAGCTCTACAATTAAAGTAAAAGAAGTAGGTGGGACTGTAAAGATTGTATAGAGTATGTGAATGTACACCCATTGAGGGTCTCCCATTTAAAGGTGTCTGAGGCAAGTGAACATAATGAGTCTTTCATACATCACAGTGCTATGGGGGGCACCACTCAGCAGAGAAATCTCTTTAAATGGGGGTATAAAGACAGAGTGTATCTCCTAACCCAAGATGCTGCCTCCCTACATCCCATCACTGTGTGTGGGTGATGAGATTTACCCAAATAAAAATAAACTGCTGAGAAAATTTTAGATCACTACAAACTACAATGCCAAGATCCTTTTCCTTTCTAACATTCTCCAACCAGTTGCCTTTCATCTCATAACTAAAGTTTTCATTATTTCTACCAAATGCATGACTGCATTTTTGAACATTGAATTCCATCTGCCATTTACAAGCCCAAGCAACTAATCTATGAAGATCCTTTTGCAGTTTATAAGAATTTTTCTATATTTGTAACTGGAGCAACTACTATTGTATCATCTGCAAATATAGAAATTTTACAACCTACTCCTTTCTCTAAATCATTGAGATATAAAATAGACCCAAAACTGATCCCTGTGGGTACCCCACTTTCTACTCTCTACCACCAAGATTCATGACCATTTAGAATTACCCTCTGTTCTCTATCTTCTAACCATTTTTCTACCCAATTTAAAACACCCTAATATACAAATAAATACCGTAACATCTAGACATCGTTTCAATTATCTACCTGTTCAGTTACAAATTCTAAAAAATATAAGGGACTAGATGGTAATTATGCAGCTAAGGGGCGTTGTTGAGTTTGGTGCTAATTTTTTTTTCTGCATGTTTTTTTTTTCATGCTTTGTGTAGTAGATACTGTCAATAGTTGTGGAATTATGAAAAAATATCATTTTTAAAATGTTTTGGATAGACAAGTACCACTGCACAAAGCACGAAAAAGTAGCAAAAAAAACTAAGAATTATCACCAAATAATGCAGAAAAAACGATCATCACCAATTAAAGCGACCTAACCATGTTGGAATCTAGACTGAGAAATGGCATGATTTTAAATCTGGGATAGTCAGGATTAAATTTGATTGGCTGGATGATGTAATGAGAGTGCTTGTCACTTGGTGATTTGTTGACATCCACTATGTTGATCGTGGTGGCGATAGTGGCAAATTTGAATTTTTTCCAACATAATTTCCTAAACTTCATCATAAAATGACCCTAGTACATAATTAATTGTAGTGTGATGTACATTAATTGTAGTGTGATGTACATAATTTCTAAAGTTGAAAAGGGTAGTGTACCATATTGCTACGGTGGTGGCGTAGGCCGTAGTCCCCAAGTATCTGTGTTTCCAACCACCCAGCACCTTTTCACGTTTCTGGGTTCGGAACAGTCAAGAGACTGGGCAAAGATGTAATCTCCTCTAGTATCTAGGAAGGCCTCTCTGGTCAGTGGTTTATTTCCAGATTATTCAGGTCTGACTCGCACATTAACTGTAAAGGACTTCCCCTAGTGCAGGTGTCTCCAATCTGACTCTCCACTGAGTAAGAGACCCAACCGCTCAGGGTCCAAGAAAAGGGCTAGAATTCAAAGGTAGACCTAATAGAAGTAAACTACTTGTGTTTTTCTCTTTATTATATCTGAAATAAACAACTATTCAGTGTGACAGTATAAACATAACAAAAGGACTGGCAAGCATCACACTTGACAAAACACCTGGAGCCCCAATAACCCTTAGTGAGATTTGGCAGAAAGGATAGAAAACAAGTGGGAGAAAAGTACCGGAATGACTTGCACAGAATGTTAACCCTTGTCCCAGCAACTACCCTCCAAACTTGACCCCCCCTTTTATGACCTGAGTTCCAACCTTTATGGCTGGCTAGTTGGTAGGGTTAGGTCACAGGCCTGATTTCAGGGCAGATCCAGTGGCCAACAGTGGTTGACACGAACTGCGTAGCTCCCACTGGATGGGACCCACAACCAAGCCTGATGAATCCGGACCACGTGAGTTGAATCCCAAACTGGTTGCCTAGACAACACAAGATTATTAGTTACATGCATCTAGCACCATTAATCACATAATAACAACATAACAGGCAATTAACCACAAACATTAACTGGAATCATGACTTCATAATTGATCACTGGAAAACATAATTTACTCATGAAATCAAAGCACATAAATAAAAATAACCAAACATACAAAATAATAACTACAAACATTGACAATTATGGCAAACCTATCTCACATGAGTTAATCAACTATAATCATTGCCAAACAAGCATGGGCAAAAACCTAACTGGAATAATATGACTGGTGACCTATAATAATGATAATTGGTTCTCTAGCTAGTTACATGACAAGGTGGCAAACCTATCTATACTCAGTCAGTTTCAACAAACCTATATGTATGTCTACCCTTAATAATAATAATTAACCATGATAATGATGGTGAAATACAAATGAAACTCTAGCCAAGGATTACAAAAACTCCTACCTTTTAAAGGCTTTCCACACTTCAGGGCCGGATTAACCATTAAGCAAAATAAGCCCGTGCTTAGGGCATCAAGGGAAGGGGGGCACCATAGAAATTTCCATTGTCGGATTTACCATGGATTTATTATACTATTATAATCGCGGCTTATAGCCTATAAGCTGTTGAAAACTGAATTATATATATTCATATATAGTATTATTTTTTTTCATTGTTTGAATTTGTAGTGAACAACAACCCTTTGAGAGAATAAATATATTTCGTTGTAATAACACACTTTACGCTTTGCGTTATTATTTTGTTTATACAAATCTTGAGCGCCATATTAAAAATACATATAGATTAAATATTTTCATGTGCTATAGTAAATGTAAAAACAAGATTCAGTCATGCTGAACTTTATAAAATAATTGTAGAAGACAATATTGAGTGTGCCTTCCCAAATGTAGAAATTGCCTTTTGTATATTTTAACATTAATGGTCACAATTGCTCAGCTGAGCGTTCATTTTCTCAGTTGAAGTATATTAAAAATACCAACAGAACAACTATGCAACAAGGCAGGCTGGATGCCTTATCTCTACTAAGTATAGAAGCAGATGTGTTACGTAAGATTAGTTTTGAGGATCTGATCAAAGACTTTGCAATTAAAAAAAGTAGAAAACTTTTCAAATATAAATGAAGTGGAAGTATACAAAAATAAACATTATTTTCCATCTTACTGCAAGTTTTGTTTCATTTCAAAAAATAAAATTTTATTTTATAGTTTATTTTTGTTTATATTTTGAATTACATATATATGGGGCACCAAAATCTTTTAAGTGCTTAGGGCCTCTAAAGGTCTTAATCCGGCCCTGCACACTTCCTTGGCTTCTGACAGGAGGTCTGTATTAAGGGTCTATTCAGGTTTCATAACCTTAATCCTAATTACCATTAATGGTTTCCTAACTACTCCTGTGGGGAAAGAAAAACTTGTGAGAGGGGACCCAGATAGGACTTGAAAACTAGGGTGAAGCTTTTTTATGAAAAACTCCACAACCCCCAAAAATGGGGAATTTGAAAATCACGGGGGGGTTGTGAGAAACTTCACAACCCCCACATTCCTTCCCCCTAAGAAAAAACCCCCCTCACAATTCTTTCCTCCTTCATGGTCCCTAACAGGATAATGCATCGCTTGACAATCTAAACATGGGAGTATACATTATAAAAGTTATTGCATCAAAACCATGCTGACCCTCCCAGTTAGCTAACCTACACTTACATTAAAACTCATTAGTACCACAAATTATTACAGACTTATCTAATAACAATTGCTTTACTCAAACTGGCCAATTATAACAGAGGGAAAAACCATTTCATAACTAGGTCAACTTAGCCAAATGCCCAAATCTCATTATTACAGTAATCCATTTGGTACCACTAACATTGTACATTAATTCCCAATATGTACATGGTAAATACTGGCAGTGTTTTTTTTTTTTTTTTTTGTAAGCACCACTTTTGTTTCACTTAATCTACACATTGTTCACGGGTATCACCTCCTTGCTTCTGGCACAACCTACAGTTTCTACCCAGAAATCCTCCAACCCCCTTTTTGGGTCACAACATTCACTGGGTTTTTCTTGCTTGATTCACTTCACTGCCTCTATTTCCCTTGACCCTGGATCAAGAGACCAGGACCCATAAATTTGACTGTAGTGTTCTTCCCACACTATACCATGGGGGAAATCTGGCTAGTAACCCCTTTGTTCCTCCACCACTTCAGCCAGGTGTATTCACTCAAATCCTCTGGGAATTCAAGTTGGGAGGGTTTTTTTTTTTTTTTTTTTTTTTAAACCAGAGTATCAGTAGGAACAGTGAAGAAGAAAAGAAGGAAACCAAATCAAGGCTAGAAGTGCCACTGTATTCCGGTCAAAGGAAATCAAATGAAAGAAAAGAATGGGCCAAATCTTCACTCTAACCCCCCCTTGTTTTTTTTTTTTTTTTTTTTTTTTGACTGGAATGTCAATTAGTCGCAAGTCAGTAGCATGCATCATCCCATATCTTTCCCTCAGAAGTTTCTCCAGGCTGCTTACTCCCCTAGAACACTTAATTATTGACCCCTTCAGAACAAAAGGTTCACTAACTACCCCTCCCCTGGTTATACACCCAAAATAAAGCAGAAATCAATGAATAATCCATTCTTACATCCCTTTCGAGTGCCGAGTACATTGGGTATCCTCTCACAGGAAAGAAAACCCCAAATCTAGTTATCTTAGAGTGTATTTTATAACAGATTTACCCACAATACTTCACTTCAGTTTACTCGGTTGCCTCTGATTCTGTACTCAAGGGTCTGTGGTTGTACATTTGGTAATTCTGCAGGATTGCCACAGGAGCGTGTGAATGGCCGGTTGAGCCCTGACTGGGGTAAGTTAAGTTTCTCTGATCGTGAAGTCTTGGTCTCAGCTTGGAAATGACGATGATGGCTAGTCCAGGCACGAACCTTCTGTCTATACTCATTTAGTATCTCCTGACATGTGGTGAATCCTGACTGCACAGGGCTAAAACTAACATGGCAAGACTGAGATTGAGGGACTTGAGGTGAGCCGGGCATGGAATCAGTGAACCCAAGGAACGAATTCTCCAGAGTACTCAATGCATCATTAGCTACATCTAGCGACTGTTGTACAAGTCTCAATGATTGCTGGGCCAATTTTAATCCATCCAATGGAGCATCATCTTCCAGTGTGTCCAGATATTCATGCGAATCTGTCACATTACCCTGGACCTCAGTTTGCCCAGACTCATTTTCAGAACCAGCACCCCACAACTGATTTTCTTGAAAGGGGGGTATGGTTTGGGGACTCATGAGGCAAGACTCACTCATGGGAGTACTGTGAAAATTGATTCTAATGACCCTACCAAAATCGGAGAATTCTCATAACCAAGTGAAGGTATATCATTACCTTCTGACTCCTGCATAGTTCGAAAAACTTGCTCCCCCACTGGAAATGCCCCGGCCTGAATCTCCTCAACGGGTGTCTGAAAATCTGTCTCCCCCGAATGCTGAGTAATTGGAGGCACATCTCCACAGTTTAGCTCCACTGGCGGACACCCTTCCATTCCAGCAGTTGTCTCAGCACTAAAATTACTAGTCCCATCATACTCCCAATACTCTACCAAAGGGTCTCTCCAGGTAATACTTTGTCGCGCATTCAGGAGTGTATTCAACCGGTGATATTTCTCTGAAGAAGAGAGTTCCTCATCTGTATCCGAAGCACTGGTCCCAACACTGGAGTTCCCCATGAAAGCTACCCGGGATTCCACTTCAGGGGTACCAAAGCCCTCAAAGGAATATTCAGGGCCATCATCTAAAGTGGTGCCACCCCTATGCCAGGGAAAGGGTATGCGTGCGGCACTTGATGGTAAGTCCGGGATCCAGGTCTCAGGCATCTCAGGTACTTTCTGCAATTCCTGTTCCCTCCTATGCTTCTGTAGATATTTTGGGGGTTCATGCCAGGCCTTCAAATGGGTATGATGAGCTTTTATAACTCGGGGGGTGCCCTCAACAGTTGATGTGGTCAATTCATAGGATACTCCATTACTGTGTACTTGACTAACCTTGTAAGGCCCAGTATACTTGGGGGAGAACTTCCGTGAGGTGCTCCGGTCACTGGTAATGATCTTCTTGACTACTTTCTGGCCAACCTGGAAGGGTGCAAACCGTGGATGGCCCTCCTTCCATATTTCTCGCAATTGAGGGGGAACAACTACAGTAGCAATATTCTGGTGACGTTGTTCCAAGAGACAGTCCGCAGGGGTGGTCTTTATTTCAGCATGGAAGGTATTGTTATAGGTAATCACAGCTGTTACCAGATTTGTATCCCATTCCACTCCTGTTTGTCCCAAGCTCCTCAAGAACTCTCCAATTGTTCTATTTACACGTTCAACAGCACCATTGCTAGCAGGCTTAAGTGGACTAGTATAAACATGCATAATCCCATAGCGATCAAGGAACTCTTGGAACTCCTCCGAACGGAATTCAGGTCCATTGTCTGTCAGGAGCCTCCGAGGAATTCTTAACAAGTTGGGGAATATATCATGCTCCATCAACTGGATAATGGTAGATGACCTTTTTGTTCTTAATGGGCGAGCCACAACCCACTTGCTAAAATGGTCAACCATCACCAGACAACCAAGGTACCCTAGCTGGGTGCGTGGGAAAACCACAATATCAGCAGCCACTAATTCAAAAGGATGTTCAGTTTTTATCTTCAAGGTTGGTGGGATGATAGGCTGACTAGCTACTTTATACAACTGACAGGTTTCACAGGTAATACAGATGTCACTAGCTACTTTATACAAATCCGGGTGCCACACAAACAGTCGCAACGCTTCCACCAACTTATTACGCCCAATATGTGCCATTTCCATGTGGAAACTGAGGGCCATATCCACGAGCAATGTGGAAGGTACTACACAGCTAATATACCCAGTCCTACTTTGATGTACTATCACCCCACTCCTTAACTGTAATTCCCGCCAGTTCCGCTTAAACGGCCTCAAGGCAGGTTTTCCCTCTGGTAGGGGCTTTGACTGGGCCAATAGCCCATGCACCTGTCGCAACAATCGGTTCCGTTTTTGCATTAGAATCACTGATTCTGAGTCAAGCAACTCTCGGTTCACTATCCACTTCTTGCCTTCCTCAAATACTGAACCCAACTCTGGCTCCTCTGCTTCGATGTCTGGTACCTCTTCCTCCATACATGCTGCCTCCTCTAGCGCCTCACTCCAAAACATTCCACTAACTCTGGGTCTCCATATGACCATGCAGCTACATCAAACTTCATTTCAATGTCAGCCATAATTAGATAGTTTGAACCTAACAAGAAACAGTACGGGAGACTATTCTCTGGGGCTACTGCAAAAGGTAGTTGGATCTTTTCATCTCTACCCTGAATAGTCAATTTTACTAGTCCTTGACAGGGTACCAATTTCACACCAATCCCAGTCAAGATTATCTGGCAAGGCTGTACTGATACTTCTTCCTCTTCTCTCGCTTTTAAACTCTTGACCACTGACTCGGATACTAAGCTAATCTCTGCTCCTGAATCCAACATAGCACAGTAATTGACTGCACCCAACTGTACCCAAGTCCAAGCAACGGGTCCTCCCTGGTGTCCACAAGTGACCCTTTCACCCCTGGCTTCCCGATCTGGATTCTGCAGTAACAAATTCCCTTCACACTGCTCTATATCACTTTTTCCCGCTACCTCCTGGCCAGTTTCCTGCTCCATAGTGTCCACCTGTTCCACCATCAACTCTGCTGGCTCAGCAAACCACTTGTGTGCTATCAGTGGATTGTAATGTACTCCAGATATACACTGCAAATGGACCCTTCTTTCTGGGGTATCAGGGACAGTACATCCATAACGTACACAACTGGCTTTACACCATAGTGAACCCAAACCCTCAAGGAATAACAATGGCTTGCGGCTAACAGTACTTCTGGAGTTACCAACACTCCAGGTTGTCTCATCATCTTCAGGTCTTTTATGCGGCGGGCATTATTTGACAAGCGATACCTCTTGGGAAAGGTGATCAATTCATCCATCAGCTCTCTCCGTAATTCCAATGGGTGTTGTGGAGGATTCCAAGGTGGCCCATGCTCGTAATGATGATCCTGCAACACTTGTACTAGGCTAATAAACAACGAATCACCACCTCCATCAACTTTCATGAGTACTCGCAGTCCAGGTGGTAAGCGATTAGTGAGGGGTTCTGTCGTCTCCGGTTGGTCACTCCCAGCAGGTGGTATTCGTGACAATGCATCTGCAGCTCCATTCTCAGTCCCAGGGCGATACCGAATTTCAAACTCAAAGTCAGCGAGATCTTCATAAGTTCGGGCCAATCTACTATCAACAATCTTCATGTTGCTCAGGTATTCTAATGGTTGATGGTCTGTATACAGTACAAAAGGCACACCATATAGAAATGGGCGAAATGTCTTCACACCCCATCTTAGGGCTGCCAACTCCCGTTCTATAACTGAGTACATTCTCTGGGCCTTGGAAAAGGTCATTGATGCATAAGCAATCACCTTAAAATCACCATTCTGTTGTTGTCCCAAACAAGCACCAGCGCCAACCCCGGAAGCATCCACATACAGTTCCAATTTTTCAGCTTCAGGTCTGTAATCTGGATAGGACAGTTGCACTTCCTTAACCAAGGCCTCTTTCACTGTTGTAAAAGCCTTGTCCATCTCCAGTGTCCATTTCAATTTTTCTCTTGATCTACCCAGTTAAATGAGACAAAGAACTGGTTATCACTGAACAATCTGGTACAAACTTTCTCTGGAAATTCACTAAACCCAGAAATTCCCTCATCTGTCGAACAGTTTCTGGTTTTGGGAACTCGTGCACTTTCTGCATATATTCAGGGGATTTCCGCAAACCTTCTCTCCCAACCAAGTGTCCCAAAAATGCAACCTCAGGTTGGAACCATTGACATTTCACAGGTTTGACCTTTATGCCAGACTTCTCCAGAGTATACAGGACTTTATCTACCAGTTGAAGATGTTCTTCGAACGACTCGCCCATTATTAGGATATCATCAATGTAGATGATAACTCTACTTCTTGGAAAACCATGTAACACTTCTTGTACCATCCGTTGGAAACTAGCAGGAGCATTCTTTAATCCAAAACTCAGTCGCTTAAACTGCCAATGCCCTCTGGTGGTTGAAAAAGCAGTGCTCTCTGGCTCTCTTCGGCAATTGGCATTTGATAATAACCTCGGACCATGTCCAGGGAAGTGAAGTAACAGGTTCCATGAAGACTAAAAACTGCATCCGTTAAGTTGGGCATTGGAAATCGGTCTGGTATGGTCACTTCATTCAATTTTCGATAGTCCACACACATTCTAATTGAGCCATCCTTCTTCCGGATAGGGACAACAGGTGAACTCCATGGGGAAATGCTAGGTTCTATGATATCAAGCAACAGTAATTCCTGGCACTGGGCTTCCACCGCTTCTGCGACTGGTTCTGGGAATCTACGGGGTCGTTGTCGGATAGGGGTATCGTTATACAACTCTATCCGGTGTGGTACACAATTCACAAAACCTACATCATCATCCCCTTGACTCAACACTTTCTCCCGGCGCGCCAACATTTGTAAGACCTTCTCCCTCTCTTCGAACTTCAACTCGGGTGACATGGTTATTTCAGTCCGTAGGCGTTCTTCGGTCCAGCCTGGTTGTTCAGCTTGGGCTCCAGTCATGAACGCCTCAATTCTCTCACTTTCAGCTACTGTAAAGTCCAGTTCTTCTTCATAGACTATTGATCTTATAGTCCCTATCCGGTCACCCGCCTTGATTCTCTGGGCTTCTGGGGTCAACTTCATTACCAACACTTCTGTCATCCCAGCCAATCCATCCACTAACCCAGGGTGACCATACACTTTCCCCTGGAGTCGGGAATCTCCATCATCATCCTCAAAACAGTACTCCAGTCTTCCTTCACCTTCGATTTCATTCAAGCAAGGAAACTGTACAGGAACTCTGTGATATTTGCAGGTACTTAATTTCACATCGGCTGATGCATAACAGGAAACATTCCGGATCACCCTTCTACATGGCGCATTCTCACTCCTCAAGTAAATTTCCTCCATATGCCCATCTTTATAAGCTCGTGTTATCCTTTTCCTTTTCACATTAACTCGGAGACTGTTTTCAACAAGAAAATTCATTCCCAATACAACTGGGAACTTCAACCTTTTTACCACTGCAAACAGAACAGGCTCCATTTCCACTCCATGAATCGATAACCCCAGCGTAATCACCCCCAGTGGTTTAATATGGTTGTTCACTCCAATCCCTCGAATCCTCAAGTTACAGCTCTGCATCTCTGGAGTTAACTCCAGTTCCTCTACCACTGAGTGATCCAAGATTCCAACTGTAGCTCCGGAATCAAGTACTGCCAAGTAGTTCTCCGAATGTTCAAACCGTATATCCACCTTCAGTAAAGATTGAGGCGCTAACTGTCCAGTCATCTCCTCATCCAACCCATCAGTGTCAAAGACATTACTATTTATCAAATACGTTTCGGGAGCATCAGCTTCGGGTTCATTATTCTGGTCAGGGGGTTGCTCCCTATCAGACTCTTCAGGAATATTTACACTCTCATCCAGACCAAATGGACCTGGATACCCTAGGTTATTACTAGCAGGCTCGCAACTAACGGGGGACCTATCAGGACAATCAGTACCAGGATTTACAATCAATGATTCATTCCTCCCACCAAAAGATGGGAAAAGCTCTGTTGCCTCATATCTCTGGGGGACAAAAGGAACTGCACTCGCATTCATTCTCACAGGCAAAACTGGGTTGACACACACTGGATCTCCCCCCATCTGTACTTCACCCATAAATTCTTGTTCTGGTATTGGGCCACTAGTTAGGGGCACTATTCGTCCTGCTAGGAGCTCTGGGGGTTCCCCTCTGGCCTCAGAGCTTACTGGTTTAAAGGGCGCAGTTCTTGATTCGGCTCAGTCCCTCGTGGGCTGGTCTGGTTAGGCCCAGGAACTGGTTCCCTTGAGATGGTAGGACTCGGTGCTCTTGAACTGGGCCTACTCTGCTGGCGTGATCGCTGGCTATGACCATACCCATTAGGTGGGTAAGGGCATCGTGACACCCAATGATCCCGCTCACCACACCGCAAACACACTCCTAAACGCCGACGACAATCCCGTTCCAGGTGACCTCTCCTTCCACAGTAATTACAGTTCACCCAGGGACGATCAGATGGTGGTGGTGGAGGGGTGGTTAGATGGCTGGCTGGTCCTGAACCCTGCTGCCAGGCCCGCAACTGAGGGTGAGACTGGTGATTTTGTTGGTTTGGGTTCCTTTGGGGCTGACCTTGATCACTAACTGACCTTGTATTCTGGCCACCTGGTGGTGGTTGGAGTACCAAAGGGGACATTCCTATGTTCCAGGCCTCCTGCAGGCTGGGGAGAGGTCTAGATAAGGCTAAAGATTTCCCTGAAGGTTCCCTCTCACTAGCTGCCAATTCTCTCACTGCTGGCCAATTCAACTGGGTCCCAGCTCCACGCGTCAATCGTGCCGTGGCCAGGGCAACTTCAATCTTCACGGAAAATGCATCTGGAACAGTGCTAAGAAATTTTGAAATCAGTTCTCGGCAATTATCCACTTCTACTTCGGGCATTGCAGCCATCCACACAGTTTCTAACCTGGTTGCATACTGGTATAAGGTCTCACTGGGTCGTAATTGAGCATTAGTAAATGCCTCTCGCTTGTCTCTTGTCACGGTAGAATGGAGTTCTCTGTAGTAAGTCTGCAGTCTCTTCCTGACAACTCCGTATGGCATCCCTGGTCGGTCAATTAAATCAAAACCCCCTCTCATCTTCCCATAAGACACTCTCGCAATGCCGCTTTCCAGTAGTTGTGTCCTCCTGCTACTGTATTGTCAGCATAATCCTCAAACTCCTTCCTAAATTCTTCGAATGTTCTCCCATCTGATATATCAAATGGCAATGGTTGAGGAAAGCGGCGCCCATCTAGTTTCTCTAGAGCTTTAGCAAGGCGTTCCAGGAGCTGCTCTGTTGCCAATGTTGGCAGTGGTTGGCTGGGTGGGTGGGGCCCCTTTCTTGCGGTAAATGTCCCTGGTTCATCCTCCCCATTTGTCTCCCCAAGCTCTCGGTGAAACTTCATAGGAGGTCTCCGGTTGACTGTTGGTCTGGGCTGGCTTTCTGAAGCCTGAAAGGTAGGGGGTGATTTGGCCCACCTTTGGGCTCCTGGTAGTCGGTTCAGGTCTTCGGCTTCTGTCCCAAATGAATCACTCTCCTGGGAGGGACCCATCATTCTCTTTCTCCCCAGTTCATAGCAGGGCCATTGGCTCCATCGTCTATTCGAAACCTGGGCTGTTCAGGGCTGCTCACTTGTTCTAACCAGGTGGCTACTGTCAATGCCACTCTTCTGAGAGCATACACATCCTGGTCAGAAGTTGTACCCGCAGTAGTAGACCGGTAATTCACGAGTTGATCCTCAATATCTCTCAGTGGGGATTGGGTGGCGGATGCCACTACCCCCTCACCAAGCTGTCCACTAACTTCCTCAGCAACCTCAATACTCTGGGTCATCTCTGGGTTCGACATTCTCCCCTGTTCCCCTTTTTAAACTTTACTATCTTCAACCAATCTCTCAACTAATCCCGCTGGGGATGCCAAAAAGTATGCTACGGTGGCGGCGTAGGCCGTAGTCCCCGAGTATCTGTGTTTCCAACCACCCAGCACCTTTTACGTTTCTGGGTTCGGAACAGTCAAGAGACTGGGCAAAGATGTAATCTCCTCTGGTATCTAGGAAGGCCTCTCTGGTCAGTGGTTTATTTCCAGTTATTCAGGTCCGACTCGCACATTAACTGTAAAGGACTTCCCCTAGTGCAGGTGTCTCAATCTGACTCTCCACTGAGTAAGAGACCCAACCGCTCAGGGTCCAAGAAAGGGCTAGAATTCAAAGGTAGACCTAATAGAAGTAAACTACTTGGGTTTTTCTCTTTATTATATCTGAAATAAACAACTATTCAGTGTGACAGCATAAACATAACAAAAGGACTGGCAATGCACCGCACTTGACAAAACACCTGGAGCCCCAATAACCCTTAGTGAGATTTGGCAGAAAGGATAGAAACAAGTGGGAGAAAAGTACCGGAAATGACTTGCACAGAATGTTAACCCTTGTCCCAGCTTAACTACCCTCCAAACTTGACCCCCCCTTTTATGACCTGAGTTCCAATTCCTTTATTGGCTGGCTAGTTAGTAGGGTTAGGGTCACAGGCCTGATTTCAGGGCAGATCCAGTGGCCAACAGTGGTTGACACAAACTGCGTAGCTCCCACTGGATGGGACCCACAATCCAAGCCTGATGAATCCGGACCACGTGAGTTGAATCCCAAACAGGTTGCCTAGACAACACAAGATTATTAGTTACATGCATCTAGCACCATTAATCACAATAATAACAACATAACAGGCAATTAACCACAAACATTAACTGGAATCATGACTTCATAATTGATCACTGGAAAACATAATTTACTCATGAAATCAAAGCACATAAATAATAAATAACCAACATACAAAATAATAACTACAAACATTGACAATTATGGCAAACCTATCTCACATGAGTTAATCAACCTATAATCATTGCCAAACAAGCATGGGCAAAAACCTAACTCTGGAATAATATGACTGGTGACCTATAATAATGATAATTGGTTCTCTAGCTAGTTACATGACAAGGTGGCAAACCTATCTATACTCAGTCAGTTTCAACAACCTATATGTATGTCTACCCTTAATAATAATAATTAACCATGATAATGATGGTGAAATACAAATGAACTCTAGCCAAGGATTACAAAAACTCCTACCTTTTAAAGGCTTTCCACACTTCCTTGGCTTCTGAAAGGAGGTCTGTATTAAGGGTCTATTCAGGTTTCATAACCTTAATCCTAATTACCATTAATGGTTTCCTAACTACTCCTGTTGGGAAAGAAAAACTTGTGAGAGGGGACCCAGATAGGACTTGAAAACTAGGGTGAAGCTTTTTTATGAAAAACTCCACAACCCCCATAAAATGGGGAATTTGAAAATCACGGGGGGGTTGTGAGAAACTTCACAACCCCCACAATATGTTTATAAAGCCACGATGCCCCTTAACTATATAATAGCTGATTAGACAAACAAGACCTTCCTGACTGAAATCTATGAAAAATGTATGAGGGCGCTATTCCTGAAGGGTAAAGAAATTTAATCAAATAATCATCATATTCAGCATCATATGACTCGACTAGTCCTAACCACAATCCTTTTTTGTACACACAACCGACAAAAGAGCCTACTTCTATTTCTTTATTGCTTAACTCTCCTTCGATATCACTGGCTTCTCCATCATGATCTACTTCTCCACTAACAATTTCTTATTTCTTCTGACTGAAGACTATTAGATGACGATGTATGTTCCTGATGTTGCCTGAAATTTTGAAGTGGCCTTTTTTTTTTGTTTTTGCTGTGATGTTAATCCAGCTGTAAAGAATTACATAAAATTACAATTGAGATACAAATATTATTAAATTATATATATATGGTTTATTAATTAGATAAAAATTAAATGTGTGTTTATTGAAAGATTTCATTAATTATATAAAAAATAAATATATGGTTATTTAAAGATATTTACCCATTTTTATGGGGCTCTCATCTAAATAAGGATATACTTAGCGATAAAATATTACCATATTATATTGTGGATCTTCCAAAAAAATTTCCTCAGCAGGTGGAGCTGTAGAAATATTTGTAGATGAGCTACTACTGCGCTCAAAGGATTCTTCATTTGCTGGTAAAGGACACATTTCTTGTAGTGGTACAGCCTCTTCTGCTGGTGCTGGTACAGATTCCAGTATTCCAGGTTGACTTCTTAAGATGTAGCAATTGCTACACAATAGCTGATCCTTTCGAAGAACTCCATAACTTACAGAAGCCATAAGTTCCGTAACTTTTTTAATATTGAAAATTGTTTTTTTTAAAGGATCACAACAATATAATTTCTTATTTTTTGGCATTTTTAAGTTATTTAGGTACACCTGTATCTTTCAGTATATAGTTATTAAAATCTGAAAATAGAAAAATAAAAAATGAAGAAAGCCAGCATTAATAAAATTAAGTTTTAAGCTATATAATGGCCTATAAGTTAACTTTTTATTGCTGATTATGGTACATCTTTGCTCAGGCAACATTTTTTCTTCAATAAAATTTTTAAAAAAATTTATCCCTTCAATGTCAAATCCTGAAATTTTTGTTTTTCAAAATTAAGTTTTTTTTTATTAAATTATCCAAATGAAAGTACCACTTTTGGAAATGAGCTCATTCCGCTTCCATCCATATAAAGTTTATTAAGCTACAACAATTAGAAGCCGAGATATAGGGATTTTAAAAATTCTTAGGTCAGGATTTGGCCAAAATTTGACCTGACCCTAAATTTTGACCTATCTGACTGATTTTCAAAAAAATTTGGCAATTTGGTTTTTTCACCAAAAAATGCCCCCAGACCAAAGTTTTATGCAAATTGAAGACATGACTGTGTTGTTTATCTGTCTATTTAACCTGGATTTACCCATCTATTTAACCTGGATTTACCCATCTATTTAACCTGGATTTACCCATGTTGAAAAGGATTAGAAAATTCATGCACTAGTATAAACTGAATATTTATTAGCAAATATAAAAAAGTTCATGCACAAGGATAAACCAGTCGTATTTTCATTAAAACATGAAAATATCACAACTTAACCTAACCAATTGTCAAGGGCATACAGTTGACCTAACCAGATATTCAGTTAACCTAACTGGACATTCAATTAACCTTGTAATTACATTGAAAAAAAAAGATCTATACAATAGCAGAAAGCTACCAAAAAAAAATTGGCAGAAAAATAAAAGAAAATTGCAGGTAAATAATGAAAAAGTGCAGAGATTTCTTCCAATTACAAAGCTATAGGTAAAATCCTATTTTAATACGGTAAATTAAAATCTCAAAATAATGTTTAATAATATTATGTATGCTATCAAAATAGTATATCTGGTTTAATTAATGAAAATAAATGTTTTTGGAATCATTTTTGAATTTACCATATTAATCTAAGTGGGATTTAATTTATTGACTGCTGGTTAGGTCATCTGTATGCCCTTGATGATCAGTTAGGTTAAGTCGTGATATTTTTGTTTAAACTAATGAAAATATCATGAAACCTAACCAATCATCAAGGGCATTTGGTTCACCTAACTGGGCATACCTAACTGAGCATTTAGTTGACCTAACCTAGTGTAAGTAATATTTGATGTTGATCAACAATTGTTGAACATGCATGTGGTCTTGCAGTCATCTTTAATTTACCGTATTAAAATAGGGTTTAACCCAAAGCGATACAGTGAACCCTTGCTAATCCGAATTAATTGGGGGGGAAGGGTCATTTGGATTAGTGCAAACTATGGATTATTAGGGGGAAAAATCGAACATGGCCTAACACATGTAAATAAACCAAACTAAACCCATGTAATAAGAAGTAATGCATTAAAATAAGCTGTAAAACAATAATAAAGTTGATTAATAGAATTAAAAATAATAGTTTATTATTTAAATAAGTGCTTACCTTTAAATCCAAAGGGCTCCTGACTCCTGAAGGTAGTGTGGAGACAGTGAGGGGCAGTGAAATACAGTAATATGCACTGTAATTAATTAACACTAATTTTGAGTCTTTATCTCAAACATCAAACCAATATTTATTGCATCCTTGTACACTAACACTAGCTGCCTACCATACCCTTCTGATTAAGCGACATTTGGATTAGTGAGGGTTCCCTGGTTCACTGTGTATATATATATATAATAATCAATTGTTCATCACTGTATCATCAAATATATTTTGACAGTGTACGTATGGGGATTTATCGATATTAAATGATTTTTATAAATTATTGGAGAATTAGTATGAACTGTTTGTATATTTATAAATTTGAAACTTAGTGAAGTTATTTAAGTTGTGGGAAGCATTTTAGTAAGTGTAAAATACAAAGGTGGAAAGTATGGTTTTCAGTCTTTGGGTAAAATTTTATAATCCAGATACAACTCCAAGATAGCCCGTAAACCACACCCAACTTTTTGTATCAGTGAACATACGATGATGTCATTGTGACTCGCTGATCTGAAATGTAGGTGTGGCTTGTGAGCTGTCTTCGAGCCATCTAGATTGTAAAGCTTTATTATGAAAAAATCTTCACACAATACTGTACTGTTTGAAAATTCAAGCAGATTTTGTAGTTTGGGATCCATGAGATGGTCATTCATATTCCTATAAGAACCCCAGCCCATGTTGGAAACTTCACAATAGAGATATTCAACCTTGAGGGTCTGCTGCAAATTCATCTTTGGTGAGATTTGAGCTTGGTTTATTACAATATATTTAGTGATCTCAATTTTTTCTTACCTAAAGTTTAAAATTCCATTAAAGTATTAGCTGCCTCTTTGGATATGATTTTAAATTTTAAGCAAAAAGAAACGGAGAGCATATTATGGAAACGTGAAAATCTTTTTCAGAAAAGAAGTTATTCTTATTCTTTTACAATATGGTTTCTTTCTTCGTACCTAACTAGAGCCAAATAAATAAAGCAAATAAAATGTTAGGTATTATTAAGAGGAACGTTAGTTACAAGAGTAAGGAAGTTGTCCATAAATTATATAATTCTTATGTTAGGCCTCACTTAGAATACTGCATTAAGCCTGGTCCTGGTCCTACTTACCTTTCTGGGTCCTGACAGTGACCCAACCTTACCTTTCTGGGTCCTGACAGTGACCCAACCTTACCTTTCCAGGCCCCAAATAAAAAACTGTAAATTAACTTCAACATATTTATACAATTGCTTATGGCATTGGATTCCACAAAGCTATATGTTCTAGTATTTTGTTGAATGGATCATCCTTAAACATCTGTGTCCACATAAATTTGTCCAAGTGACTTGATAACATTGATCTGTGTACCCCACACATTGCCTTACAATTTTTTCCATAAATTCTCGATGCAGTTGGTGTGGACTCAGGTTATTGGGTCAACAAAGTTCTCAGTATGAATAACAGTTTCATGAGTGTACGCTGGAATTACAGGTATTGCAGAAATACCTGTATAACTTGCTCATCCATCGCTATGTATTACAGTTCCAGGTAAAATTTGATCTTTGATTGCTGCCAGTAATATATATACAGGGTGGGCCGTAAGTTTCCATACATAGGAAAAATAAACATTTTTTTATGGACAACCATTTTTATTTATATAATATGCTATGGAAAAAATAGGTCCTGCTCCAACCAGAGTAGCCTAAACACAACCTAGGCTATGTTGAAGATGGAAGACCTAGGCCAAAGATGAACTAGCCTAACTAAATTTGTCCATAAACAGGACTTCCATACTCTTTTGTTAAACAATTACAGCTGAAATGTCAGCTTATTTAACCTAAATTTAATAACCAAAGGGAAATTTATGAACTTCTTACCTTGAAACTGTTATGAATTTTATCTCTTGACACCACTAAAACATTTTTATTCCGGCTTTTTCCGTCGCTGTTCTTATGCTTAATCCGCTTATGCTTATTCAGCTTCTCGCCCTCTTATTCTGCTTATTCCGATCTTTTTCTTCTTCTTCTTAAAACCGTGTTGCTATTTCTAGCCATGGGATCTTTTTTTCTTTTCATCCCATATTTGTTTCTTCGTTGGTGTCTTTTTAATTTTTCTCAGCAAGAGTTCATGTTCTCCTGAGTTATTTTATTATTATTTATTTTAATGTCAATATGGCTTATCCAAGATTAGGTGGGTCTTCCATTTCGGTACTCCCAAATTTTCCATAATGCTCTACATGGTTGCCATTGTTTTGAAAACACATTTCAATACGTGTTCCCCACTGTTGATGAACACGCATTAGCACAGTTGACGTTATGCTTGTAATGGCGTTGGTGATACGTTCCTTTAGATGATTTATGTCTCGTATCTTTTCCTGATACACCATGGCCTTCAAGTGCCCCCAAAGATAGAAATCAAGGGGGGTGAGATCTGGGGATCTGGGAGGCCACTCCACAGGACCACGCCGACCAATCCAAGCATCCGGAAACTGCTGATCCAAATACTGACGCACGTGAAGACCATAATGAGGTGGAGCTCCATCTTGCTGGAAGTAAACTGGGAAGTTACCTTCCTCGTTTAGCAGGGATGGGAAAATCTCTTCTTGCAACATGTTAAGATACCTTTCGGCATTAAGATTTCCACTGACAAAAATTGGTCCAATAATTCTGTCACCCCATATCCCGGCCCACACCATCACTTTACCGGCACCTTGCATCTTCGTCGGACTCAGCCAGTTAGGGTTAGCATTACTCCAGTAACGTATGTTTTGCCGATTAACCTCTCCATTGACGTAAAAATTTGCTTCATCAGTAAACAAGATCTTAGTTGAAAAGTTTGCATCCTCGTTCACTTTGGTTAATGCCCATTCACAGAATTCCATCCGTCTATCCGGGTCGTCTTCACTCAAATGCTGTGCCATATGCAATTTGTATGGATGCCATTTGTTTGCTTTCAAAATGCGCCTGATACTCGATCTGCTGACACCACTTTCTGCAGACAACCGTCGTGTACTTTTTCTGGGACTCCGTGTAAGCGCTGTAAGTATCGTAGCTGTTGTGTCTTCATCGGTGGCTGTACGTCTTGGACCACTTCGCGGTTGATCTGCAACATTTCCAGTTTTCTGAAACTTGTTAATAAGTTTTGCCACAGTGTTGTGTGTGATGTTCGTTCCATGTTGTCTGTTAAAGTTCATTGCAACCATGCGACTGCTTCCCGACCCAGCCATCAGTATGATTTCAATTCGTTGCTCTTTCGTCAAACGCATATTCTTAGGGTATCTGAAACATAAAAACAAACGTTTAATTTTTCCTATGTATGGAAACTTACGGCCCACCCTGTACTATATATATATATATATATATATAATATGCAGTAGCTATAATGTGCATGTTTGAGAAAAGTTGCTTAAAATTAATCAAAACCTACATGAAAATTATACTGTACGCTCTTGACAGTTGATTAGGTTATGATATTTTCGTTAGTTTAAACGAAAATAACATGAAATATATGTTTGGAGTTTGGACCCAGAAAGGTTATTTTAGTTGCCATATATGTCGGGACCTGGAAAGGTAAGTAGTACCCTGGTCCCATCAGCTTAGACATGATATTGATATGCTGGAAGCTGTGCAACATAGGGCAACCAAGCTTATCCCTGACCTAAGAAGATTGGAATATAGGGATAGATTGAAGGAACCAGTTATGTTTATTTTTGAGACACATTGTATGAGGGGAGATATGATACAGATGTTCAAAATGTTTTCAGGTTTGGACAACTTGGATGTAACTTTCTCATTAGAGGCTGATGGGATAACTCGTGGGCATAGCAAAAAAATTAGAAAACAACAGACTTGTACGCTTGATATACAAAAATCCTTTTTTAGTCATATAGCTAGTAGTAGGTTTTTGGAATGACTTGCCATATGATATGGCAAACAGTAGCTTGTTAGTTAATTTTAAGAAAAATTTAGACATTTTCATGAGTGAAAGAGAGTTTGTAGATTGTATATATTTATATGTATATTCTTAGTTTAAGTTATGTAGGCTACTTTGGTGGTAGTAAATAGCTGCATGTTAATTAACTGACTTGAGATTGACATCTTGCAAGATTATGATTATTATTATTAAAATGTAGCTCATGACTTGGATTACCTCAATAGGCCCCAGTGGCTTCATGTTTTCCAAATGAAATGTAATGTAGACTGGAATCCACACAAGTTATCTAGCTGTGTTGTACAATGATTTTTTCTATAACATCATTGCATCCAATATGTCAGGAAAGTTTTACTATAACTCAAATTACTCAAACTCGATATGTACAATGAAACTTTAAACTAAAATTAGTTTTTACTGAAATTAATGTGAGAATTTTCTTTCTAAAACAGTTTAACAGACTTAGAACCATTATGACTAAGACTTATTTGTATTGCATGAAAATTTCACAATTTGGAAAATGAGAATTTTGTTAAAAAATGGGGGTATAGTGTGAGCATTTTGCATATTCTGCTGTCTGGCTACCCGAGACTTAAAACATCATGCCCTTTATTTTGGCATATAGATTCAAATGATTAGATTCACAACCACAACAGAAGAATGTAGTATCTATCTACAATCTAAAGAGTGATCCAGAGAAATGGGACCCAAAAGAAACCCCTGTAACTCTTAAAGTATAAGTCATTTTATAAAATCATACGCATCATTCGAAAGAGGATAGTTACAAGTTTGTACAGGATTGTATAGGTTTTGACAATACAAGACAAGATAAGATACAAAACAAAATAAAAGTGTTAGTTAAAACTAACCCCTCAAGATGACTGCATGGACTGTGGAACAGCTGCGTTTCATAACTGAGCAATATTATGAGCATGGAAGAAGTGTAGTTTCAGCTCAAAGATCTTTCAAGACAAATTTTCAGATGTCAAAATCACCTTCTAAGAGCTGAAACTACACTTCTTCCATGCTCATAATATTGCTCAGTTATGAAACGCAGCTGTTCCACAGTCCATGCAGTCATCTTGAGGGGTTAGTTTTAACTAACACTTTTATTTTGTTTTGTATCTTATCTTGTCTTGTATTGTCAAAACCTATACAATCCTGTACAAACTTGTAACTATCCTCTTTCGAATGATGCGTATGATTTTATAAAATGACTTATACTTTAAGAGTTACAGGGGTTTCTTTTGGGTCCCATTTCTCTGGATCACCCTTTACATTATAAAAGAGTAAATATTAAGTTTGAGACACCAGGGGTTTGATGGTTGAGATTTGTTACAAGGATCCTAATTGGCCTGAAATTTATCATCATCATGGTCTCAGCCAGTCATGTCAAATCCTATTGATGATATGAACATTTGGTCAATCAGAAGCCACGTAAAAAATTTTGACATTGTAGATGTTTCATGTATCACTCTTCACATTGAGTTTTTGCATTTTAAAGTTTAGGCCATGCTAAGCTATTGTGCAAATTAGCTTAAAAATCAAAAATATATTTTTTGAAATTTAACTTTAATTTTTTTAATTTTTTTTATATTGGTTATTGGTGTATTAAGTGTATGAATTTTGGAACATATTCTAATTTTTATGCAAAAGAGAAGTTCTAGCTTATAGTGTAAGATTTTGGAACTTATTTTGTGTGTTGGGGAGAGCCACTTAAGCCGAGTTAGCTCTCCCATTTTTTAAAGTATTTTAGTCGTAAAGTTTAAATAAAATGTAGCTCTTCGCAAAAAATGCTCCGTCTTTAAATTTTGTTTTAATTCCACCCCAATCCCAATATTTTTTCACATATACTCATTTTTAATGCAGGGTGAGGAAATGGGGGATAATTTGGTCTTGCTATTTGGGGAGGTGGTGACTGTGAGCTAATGAGAGTGAATTTCTTCCCTCTCTGCCAGTGAAAATTTGGTGGGTTTCAGTAATGGAAGTTTACTGAAAAAGGCAGGGTTTCGGAGCCGGTAAAAAAACTTCTGGCTCCGACTCTGGCTCCAGAGCAGAAATTTTTTACAGTCTGGCTCCGGCTCTGGCTCCGGCTCTTTTATAGTAAATTTTAGTTCCACACGTTGAAATATTTCCCGAAGCATCAGAAACTTCACAAATACAAACATAGTGTTTCTTATCTGAACTTTCAGTAAAATACTTGAATATATCAGACTTCTTTATTGAATCTCTATCCATTATGAAGGGTCATAGACTGATAATTATAATTAAAGAATCAAGTACAAATTACAAAGAATCTGAAAAAAAGAAATTTAGCAATACAAGATAATTGACCTAAAAATAAAAATAGTTCAATCCAAGTCAGAAGGACCAACCTTACTAGGTATGTATCTAGGTAGTTACCTACTTGGATAAATAGTTAGTACCTACCTACCTACCTACCTAAGGTCTCCACCGCCATAAAAAATTTTTTACCTATATAATTAAGTGTTGTTAAGACAAATCTTCCCAAATATTTAATGGTTAAAAAATGGAAATTTGCAGATTATTCATGCAACTCCCACACCTCCATAAAATCCAAGAATCCTATGGTACCATTTTTTGTAATATATTACAAGAATTATAATTTGCAACTAAACCTATATTTAACAAATAACAATTTAGGTAGCAATATATCGCCCGGAGCCAGACCATGGAGCCGTATTTTCAAGGTTTCTGGCTCCGGCTCCAGGTAAGCAAAATTCACTGGCTCCACCGACTCCAGCTCCGAAACCCTGGAAAAAGGATATAGCTATTAGCTTTAAATTAGTGAGATATGGTGTTTCAGTGAAGCTTTTAAGTTGTAATGTTGATAACTAATATATTCTGCGCGTACAATAGTCTAACTACTATCAACTTATTGGTCACTGGATAGCAAGATCCAGTAGATAATGGTGTGACTCCACTATGATATAGCATATTCTACAGTGCCCGCGAAAAGTATCCGATCACTCAAGAAAATACAATATTTTCCCTTAATATTCAGAGACACGTAATTCACTTTCTATTTGTTCTAGCGACATCTGGTAACTTTGAGGTTGCTCGCTGATATGAGAGCTATCCAACGCATTCTCAAATTAGTGTTCTGGTAGCCTTCGTTGCGGGTGGCTGTGTCTCAAATTTGTCAGATTTCACTGTTTGTGTAAATTTCTTGATATTTTTTTTTTTTTTTACAGAAAGTGGTGTAAATAAAATTTATATATAATGTGTGCTAAAAAACAACTTAAGAGTGATTGTCGAGGTGCTATTGTTGCTTTGCATGCATGTGGGAAATCACAGAGACAGATAGCTAAGGAATTAAACATATCCCAAAGTACCGTTAATTTATGGGTTTCACGGGCTAAGAACAATGGTGGCCTAACCACGCCAGTCCCTAAAAAACGATCTGGCAGACCGAGAAAAACAAATTCGCGAACAGACAAACTTATGAAACGTTTAGTATTGAAAAACCCAACAATAACTGCGAAAGAAATAAAATTTAATATGAATAATTTGTTATCTGGTGTTTCTGAACGAACTATCCAGGAGCGGCTCCAAAAAGAACTCGGATCACCATCTCGCCATGCTGCTAAGAAACCGTTCATTAATGAAAAAATGCGTAAAAAACGTGTCGCATTTTGTAAAAAATATATTCATTGGACTGTTGATGACTGGAAGGAGGTTTTATTTAGCGATGAGTCGACATTTTTGACATTCAGAAGTTGTCCAAAAAAGGTTCGCCGGCCTATTGGCTCAAATAGGATGGACCCTAAATACACCCTAAAGACAATGAAACACCCTCCAAGTGTGATGGTTTGGGGTTGTTTCGGTTACTATGGGTGTGGAAACTTATATTTTCTTCCGAAGAACACAACTATGAATGGTGCACGGTATTTAGCAATGCTACAGGATAAACTTCCAATGGCAATGGCAATCCAAAGGACAAAAACATACATGCATGATGGTGCACCATGTCACAGGGCCAAAATAGTGACAAAATGGATTACTGACAATAAATTTGATATTTTGGATTGGCCTGGTAATAGTCCAGATCTCAATCCGATAGAAAATCTGTGGCTAATAATAAAAAATAAGGTTGAATGCCAGGACACTGGCTCAGTCGAAAAATTACAAGAGGCCATCAAAAAGGTATGGTGCAAGGAAATATCAGTGGAAGTTTGTCAAAACTTGATTAAATCCATGCCAAAACGTCTAGAACAAGTCATCCAAACCAAAGGACAGATGACAAAATACTAATATAAGGTTAGTATACATTTAAACATTGTTTTTTATGTAAAAAATACAAATTTCAAGGGTGATCGGATACTTTTCGCGGGCACTGTACTGTAGGTTTAAGTTTAAAACTCTGTAGTTGGTAAAGAGTGGTGTTACAGTATTGAACCACGAGCATATATTATGAATATAGTTTAGCCTGTTGCTGTGGTATCTCTCCCAAAGCTTATATAGAAGAAATTAATTAAACAAATATATTTTAATTTTAGGATTCCTGAAGTTTCTAACAGAGTAAATTTAAGAGGTGGGAAACACCCAAAATAATAATCCAAAATGACTGACTCAAAATACTTTACGACAACTAAGAAAGGAGAAATTTTTGAATTGAAATCAGAGTTAAATAGTGACAAGAAGGAAAAGAAGAAAGAAGCTGTGAAGAAAGTCATTGCATCAATGACTGTTGGTAAGTCCTAAGTCGTCATCAGATTTGTCATAAAGCTTAGCTGAATGAGCCATTGTCATTCTCTTGGTGTAACATTTTATATAACTAACATTATTTTAGTATGGCTAGAATGTCCCATCAACCGCAAATGGGTGTAGGTACTTAGTAGTGATGTACCGATTAATTGTCATTGGCACTGGCAGAAGTGGCCATTTTTTGGGCATTGGCTAAATTTAACCGATTCTCTCACCTATACATACTTTGAAATTTTAAAATTTTCATTACAAAATTTTTTTTGTCATAAAAAGGCAGCTTAAGTAAAGTTGCCCATAAATTTATATTTTCTCTAACTAGCCAATCTCTGAATATTCTAAAATATTGTAATCTCCTACTCAAAATTAATAATAATACAGGAATACCTCAAAATTCATCATTTCGCAGATTCATCATCAATCTTTTACTACCTATAGTTTCGCAATCCATTGTCCATATTGGCAAATTCATCATTTTTTTAAAAAATGTGGAAAAACTGATTGAAACTGATGAAATTCAACTGTTTACCAATGCAATATATTATTATATTTTGCCAAAAAAATGAGTAGAATTTGATTAATTAATCTGTTTAATAACATTACTTACTTACTTACTTCGTAGCCCCCGGGTTCTCTTATGCGAACCCGGCGGCACTCAGGTATCCCGCTACCACCGTGGGATGGGTCCATAGGTCTCGTAGAGAGGTAATGTTGGAGTTGTGTCTTTGTTGAGAGAGAGTGTGGCAGTGTAAGAGTAGGTGTTCTGTGTCCTCAGGGTGGAGGTAGCATTTTTGACAGGTGGAGGTGTCAGCTAGGTGGAGTCTTTGTCTGTATTGTTGGAGGGAGGGGTGGTGGCCTGAACGGAGCCTGGCCAGAGTAACTCTTGTTTTCCTTGGGAGGGTTTGTTCGCTCTGATGGACTACAGGGGGTATCGTGAAGGACAGTGTTGTGTGGTTGGTCGAGTAGGTATTTCCGGGTAAATTCTGTGTGATGATGTTTAATGGGTTGATGTTTAGGGGAGGAGGGGGGATATTGTTCAGTAGCTGCGAATAGTGAGCAGCAGGAGTACATTTTTTGTTGCGGGGTGGGGGATTGTGTAATGTGAGATGGTGACAGGGGTGGTCTGGGGCCAGTGCTCTGGAGAAGAATTGAGTCCCTGTCATGTTCATGTGGTGTTCGATGGGGAGTATTTTCGTATCTGCATGTAGATGTGGGATGGGTGTGGTTCGGAGGCAGCCAGTAATGCTTCTGAGACCTCTGGTTTGTGTGGGAGATGGATGGGGACCAGGCGGGGGCAGCGTAAGTTAGGGTAGTACGTACAAACTGTTTGTATAGGATACTAAGGGATTATTCCTGCTGACCAAATGTTGTGGAGGTGTGTGTTCTGAGAGCGTTGAGTTTTTTTTGTTGCTTTGGAGCAAATGTTTGATATGTGAGGGGAAAAGGACATGTGTGTGTCTAGGGTGAGGCTGAGGATTGTTGGTGTTTTGTTTAGAGGTAGGGGATGTCCCATGAGGGTGACTCTCTGGGTGTGCTTGGGATTCATGGCGGTCTGAGGTTTAGAGGGTGATGGAGGATTTTTGAGGGGATGCTGACATCCTATTATTAGTCAGCCAGAGTTCCAGATTGTGTAATAACATAAATACAATAAAATGTTTTTCTCATTAAAAATGTTATAATCTACCTTGAATTTCGTATTTTGTCGTGTTATTCTGGAATGAATTCACAACAAATTTCAAGGTATTCCTGTAATTCTATATTAAGTTATAATTTATATATTAAAACCATCTTATTATTTTGACTTGTTTTTAAGTATTTTAATAATTTATTCAAATTGCCACCAGGGACAAGTTTTAATGAAAAAATTTTGTGGTTGATATTATTGAAGAAAGAAAATACTTTCAACATGACAAAAAATAATTACTTTAAATAGTGGTATTCTATTTATGAAACTAAAATAAAATTATTTTTTACTGATTAATAAAACTTTTTAACAGCATTTTAGTTATGGTGTATAAGTAACAAATTCTGTGCTGTATATTGTGGAGTAAACTATGGAAAAATGTTTAAACATTTGAAATGTAAAAATATGAAAAATTGAAAGTTTTCACATTAGATCAGTAATATTTATGAAGGGAATTGATTTTTTAAAATATAGGCAAGAAGTCAGCATTGGCACAAGAGTAGTTTCTCATTGACTTGGTATGGGTATTGGTTAAATTTTGGTATCAGTACGTACCTTACTATGGTAGTTTAAAAGTATCTTTCAAAAATGTTAAAAAACTTACCTAGCCTAACTGTTCAGACACACATCTTTGGAAGTTTTATAAGTCAGACAGTTACTTCGTGTGAAAGCTTTTAATGTTAAATGTAGCCAAAGAAATTTCATATTTAGCTATTAAAGGCTTAAACTTAAAGCAGTTTTTTAAAAGCACTGGTTGACAACCTGCAGTGGGTGTCCCAACACATGGGTAATTAATACCCTGACCTGTACATATTGATAATATTTAGTTACTAATGTTAGGGTGGCCCAAAAATGAAAGTTGAAAATATCTTTCTCCACAAGGCCTCCGTGTTCCATATCAAAATGTAGAACTCGCGCCAAAATTAGACAGATCATACAATATTGTAGAGGTCCCAACAGTTCCTATTATTTTTAGGATTTGAAACAAAAATACATATCAATGTTTATTTCAAAATTTAAAGTCACAGCACAGAGCACATGTGTGAAAAAGTGTACTAGAACACACATGTCATAGCAGTTAATACTAGTGATGGGACGTATACCAAAATTTTTAACGATTCCGATCCGATACCACTAAAAAGTCTCGATTCCGATTCCGATTCTCAATATTTATAAATATAATTCTATACTTGTTTTTCTGGAAATTGTCATATTTTACTCTGGTAAGATTAACTATTTACATTATGAGTATGGTAATATAAATTATAATAGATTGGTTTAAAAATAAAAATCAACTGTAAGTTATAACAATTCATTTAATCATCTTGATTACACATCATGGATATACATGTTTTAATGTATAGCTACAATACAATAAAAATAAAATTTGTTATCCTCTTTCATTTAAATTTTAAAGTTTACATTGCAAAACTGGTTCAATTAAAAGTTAAAGAATCGTTTTAAGAATCGGAAATCATGATACAATTCTCTCGATTCCGATTCCTGAAAAATGCTCGATTCTTCCAATTCTCGATTACCGATTCCGATTAATCGTCCCCATCACTAGTTAATACGACTGCACTAAAGGGTCATTCTCTGTCAGATCAACCAGTGCCTAACACCCTCATCTCTCAGATTTTGCTGAAATTGGTTTATAGGGAGTTTGTGGGCCCTGAATCCATTTCTGAATTATAAGGTTCATCCGACCAACGGTTTCAAGAGATATGACCTCAGGAAATTTGAGGTCACTTGCGAGGTCACTAACATTTGGCGACCCATAACTTGGGTAATAATGGTCACAATTATATAAAAGTATATATATTTTAGAATCAGAAAATGACAAGGAATCCAAATATGCAAGTTTTAGAACTCTAGGTTGAAAATAAAAAAGTTACACTGCTAACCAAAATTTGAGGTCACGATTTGACCTCTGGGGTATCAAATAAGAATTTTTTTTTTAAATGTAAAAAATTGGCTATTAGAATCAGCAAAAAAAAGTTTGTTTATGTTAGTATTTTTCATGTAACTAACATATAAGTGAACACCATATTCATAAGTTGTGCGTCAATTCTACCTATTTTTTCACACTTAAGCTCATAATCTGACCTATAGAAATTAAAATTACATTTTTTTATAGATATAAAAACAAAGGCAAAAAATGTAAAATTGTATTTCACTGCTAATCTACACTGGCAATAATAGTTATAATAGTGAAAGGGGAAGACTACTTAGAGGATTCATGTGCTAGGCCTTATACAATTTTTGCATGCTCGATGCTCTCATCAATTTCTTTTTTTGTGGAAAAATGTATTGAATTCTGCTGCCTCCTCTTAGGGTAGGACAACTCATTACAGTTAATATATGATGTCCTGGCACTGCACATGAATCCTTGTTTGATGGATAATAATATACACTTGATCCTGATGACCCAGAGGGATGTAGAAAGTTCATCAGTGAAATCATCAAACTCTTCACAATATTCCTCCACAATTCCATACCAAACTTGCATGTCATAAATGCAGCCAACATACTCTCCTGGTTGTGACCAACATTTTAGGTTACCAAGCATTGCAGGTTCATTAGTAAAAAATGACTTCCTTATTCTTTTCTTTTCTCCAATGCCACTTGAAATGGGATACACCATCAGTTCTTCCTTGTTTAGGGGAAAATCTATGATATTTCTGAGTTCCAGGAATAGCCCTACTATCCTTGAATCGGTGTTCCAACCGTTCTTCTGCATCTTTCAAATCAGCTGTAGTTACAAAGAAAAAATTTATCTTCTTGCTCAAGTTTTCTTCACAAAACTGAAACATGTGTTCTGGTGTAAGAATTTGCCTCTCTGTAGTTCTCTGCAAACTGGCACGAGCAGTAGCTCTTTTCACTGTTCCTCCAATCCCATCACATGCATTTTTGCCATGGGATGTAGCAAAGAAGTGCCATTCACAAGACAGACCAAAATCCTCTTCATGGTAACAGAGATTTGTGAAGTTGTATCTGTTCTTATATTGGCCAGCACATCCATCTGAGAAATAGTGCACCTTCTTCAATTGTGGGCATCTGAATTTAACATATGTCATAAGCTTCAATATGAATGAGTAAACCATTATAGTGTTGTTGTTTTAGTGATGCAGATAAGAAACAGACACTAAAAGGCTAAGTTCCTGGTCTGCAGATGATCTATAATAGATGACAAAAGGGTGAACTGTACACTGTGAATTGTCCCAGTGAAACCCTTGGGCAGCATCCTGGACAATGAAGAATAATTCTCAGAGAAATCACCTATTATAACTACCTCGCTCTGAGGTGGTAGTGTTTCTTTCAACTGCTTGAAGTACTGTGATTGTTGCTGAGCAACAAAGTGATGACGAACCATGCGGGATATTTTCATGCTTAGGGATGATAGTATTCATGAAGTGGCTCCACCTTATCAACCATTGTACAACAGTCAACAGTCACCCATTGCTTGTAAGATATTTCATTTGGCTGATTTCACACTGTCAAGTAACTCAAGAAAATCCAGGACACCCTCTTCTCTTGGGCAATCATTGCAAAGTTGCATCATGCAAGTCTCTCTTTCTGTACTGCAGACACTGTAATCCATAAGATCCTTCTATGAAAGACCTCTTTCTCCCAATGCAGCAGCTGCAATTTTGGATTTTGATGGTATGTGCAGACACAGACAGAATGAGTCCCACCACTACTGGCAAGCACACAATATGATGGCCGTAATTTTGCAAATGTGGAAAATCCTATTTTGGGATTCTTTTCATCATTTTTATAGTTCAAACATCTCTCTTAAATTCCCGAGGACCAATCGTTTTTGCACCTTCATTGCACCTTCAGCACTGATAACTTTCACGCAATCCTTTTGGCCAGGACACATACGACTAACCTCTTCTGACTCATAGAATCTTCTAACTATACTTTGTGTTCTTCAGATATCACTTTTCCTTTGCTCATTAGTGGAATCTTCGGAAGGATTCCATGTTCTGATTTAAGTGAACGGCTTCTTTTCACCATGTATGTTGTAGTTTGAAAGAAACTAGCTGTTTTTTCAATTGTGTATGGTGAGAGTGTCAATATTTGTAGTTTGTGATGGTGACATTTGCTCACCAGGAATGACTGTTTCAATTCATTCATTAATTTGTCTAGATGTTTTTCAGATTTAGTTTCAGGTTTTGAAGTATCACTTACCTCCTCGGTAATTTGAACACCATAACTGAGTTCTAGCCTCTCCTTCAGGTGTTTCTGAGCAGATGATAGCTTACCACGAGCCTTGCGCTTTTTCTGGCTTAATGACAGCCCTTCTGAAAAGAACAGAAAAAAAGGTTTCACACACCTGAATATTAGTAATTAAATATTAATTATAGTACCTTAAATGCTATATAATTGGCTATATATAGATCAAACAGACCTTGTAGTAAAGTATAAGTTATTATATTAATTTATTACTTACTTTTTTTAACTGGTGTTTGGTCCAGAAATGCTAGAACTGGTTCAACTGAAGTTGAAGGATTTTCCTTTATCAAGCAATCACTGTCATTGTCCAGATCTTGAATTGAAGAGATGTTACTCAAGCCACTGATAGTAGATGATTCATTTGAATCCTGCTCAGACTCGTTGTTTTCAGTGGTACTAAGTATAGTGGGGTTTTTCATTATCAGTGTCCAGCAGTTCACACACAACAATGAGTTTTTCACTCTTCCAGCACATTTTTCAACAAGTACATCAGTCACTTTTCTAAGATTGATTGTTATGCGTTTCTTGTGTTTTGAATAGGGTCCTGGCAGTATTTCAAGTGCCGAACCATTGTATTTTGATCTGTAAAGATATAGGATTTACAACTAGGTAATATATATTTTTTTAAAAAATATAGCTATACACACTTAATATTTTAGGCCTTGATAGTCTCTGAGGCTCATTAAAACACCATACCCACCAGCCACCCACAGTGCTGGCTGGAAACTGTACTAACCTGTAGACAAGGAATTTTGCAACTATCTGTGTTGATTCTGCACTTAGACAAGTAGCAACATGTTTCAACAGGTTTGTTTAGGCTACATGTGAGCTTAGTCTTCCCCTTTCACTATTATAACTATTATTGCCAGTGTAAGATTAGCAGTGAAATATACAATTTTTATTAAATTCTTGGAGCTTGAGGTCAAATTGATAGCTAAGATATAAAATTCCTTGAAATGACAAGCAATTTATAAATATGGTGTTCACTTATAAGTTAGTACATGAAAAGTACCAACATAAACAAACTTTTTATGATTGTTTCTATTAGTCAAGAACTCTGACTTTGTTTTTTATATCTATAAAAAATGTAATTTTAATTTCTATAGGTCAAATTATGAGCTTAAGTGTGAAAAAATAGGTAGAATTGACACACAACTTATGAATATGGTGTTCACTTATATGTTAGTTACATGAAAAATACTAACATAAACAAACTTTTTTTTGCTGATTCTAATAGCCAATGCCTATGCCTTCATTTTTTACATTTAAAAAAAAAATTCTCATTTGATACCCCAGAGGTCAAATCATGACCTCAAATTTTGGTTACAGTGTAACTTTTTTATTTTTCAACCTAGAGTTTCTAAAACTTGCATATTTGGATTCCTTGTCGTTTTCTGATTCTAAATATATATACTTTTATATAATTATGACAATTATTACCCAAGTTATGGCTCGCCAAATGTTAGTAACCTCGCGAGTGACCTCAAATTGCCCAAGGTCATATCTCTTGAACCGTTGGTCGGATTGACCTTATAATTTCAGAAATGGATTCAGGGCTCACAAACTCCCTATTAACCAAATTTCAGCAAAATATGAGAGATGAGGGTGTTAATTTCAATTTTTTTTGGTTGATCTGACAGAGAATGACCCTAAATCCTTGTATATCAAGTAAACAACATCACACCTATTACTTTTTCTTTGTCAAAGCCAACTTCAAAAAAGTTGGAACTGGCAATCTTTTTCAGTGGCTGGTGACGAGTCGCAGTAGGTATTGTTTCTGGGTCTCATCTTTCATCAGTGCAGTATTGTAGGACTGAATAAGAGCAACTCCTCATTTGGCACAGTCGTTGACAACCTTGAGGAGCCTGCACTTAGCCTTAAGTAACTGGTAAATTGGGGTCTGTCAGCCAGAGGGAAGGAGGTTTTGACAAGAATGTCTTGGCTTCATCTTGTCCTTTCATGGAGAGTATATCGAATATCTTCAAAGACTGGCTCATGATGTATGATGCCAATGAAGAACGATGATCGAACACAGTTCTGTCCAGATGTCTCAAGAGTTTTTGGTTTGAGGGAAGTAAGAAGTTGTTAACCATAGCTGCTTTGGTGATCTCATTGACGCGATCATCAAAGAGGGTGATGGGCGAAGAGCTCGTCTCCAGCAGGATGGAAATCAACTACAGGGTGTCCCAGAATTAACTATCTATTTCAATGAAATCGGACAAATTTTTTAAAAACACACTTTTATTTATGTTTATCATGTTTAATATGTGTTAAAAATGTATAAATTTCTAAATTTTTTTCATAATTTTATTTTCATAATTTTTTCATTATCTGGTCTAATGAAAGACCATCTGAAGTCATAGAATGGCAAAGAGACTCTCCAAACATTAACGTGTGGCTTGGAATGACCCAATCCAAAATTTATGGCCCATTCTTCTTTGCGGAAGCAACTGTAACAGGTACTGTCTACCTTGATATGCTTCAGCAGTTTCTCGTACCACAGCTTCTTGATGATTGCATTCTTGATAATGTTGTGTTTCAACAAGATGGAGCACCATAAATTTTGGATTTGGTCATTCCAAGCCACACGTTAACTTTTGGAGAGTCTCTCTGCCATTCTATAACTTCAGACGGTCTTTCATTGGACCAGATAATGAAAAAATTATGAAAAAAATTTAGAAATTTATACATTTTTAACACATATTAAACATGATAAACATAAATAAAAATGTTTTTAAAAAATGTCCGATTTCATTGAAATATAGTTAATTCTGGGACACCCTGTATATTAATATCAGGCCAGGTCTTCTGTCCAGAAGCATTTGAAGATTCCCACTTCAGGCCCACCAGTTGGTGTCAGGGCAACAGGAAATATGGCTGACAACATTACCTCAAACATGTGATGGTACACGATCCAGATGATGAGCTTGTCCAGAGCCTTCTCAATTAGGGTGCATGCACCCACATTCAGCTCAGTATTGGTTGCTGTCTTGTCAAAGACTAGTCTCTGGATCATGGGTTTGAGGTTCCATTCCTCCAGCATTTGGACACATGCATTGCACTGCTCCTCTCCTGTGCCGCAGCCGATCTTAGGGATGGCAAGAAGTTGCTCTTTCACCACCAGTCACCAAGATGGTGATGCGATCCACAAGCTTTTTATTGCTGGTGATATCTGGAAGCAGTGGGCTGTCTGGCGAGAAAACAGCCTGTTGAGCAGTTGCTACTGCCTCACGAGTGGTGACCCACACTCGCTGAATGGTGTTCTGGGATAGTGCCACAGACTCCAGGCCATGACTGAGCACTTGCGTGATGGCTCCTATGATGAACATGGCAGCGCAGTCAGGGAGTTTCACTCGGTCGAGCGCGGTGGCTACTTCCTTGGTCACAATGGTCTGCTTCGATTTCTTATTCCTTGGCTGATCTTGACTGGATGTTGATGGAGCTTGGAAATCATCTTTGGACTCTGTTGATGTGGAGGAGATACAGATGTCAGCAATGGTGGAACTAGATGGAACAGCCATATTCTTCTGTTGGGCACTCAACATGCTTTTTTCCTTTCGAGCACTGGGATGTACTGATATATCAATGTTGGTAGATTTTAAAAAAAATCAGTGAGTCATTCCAGCTCAACTGGTACAGACTTCAGAAAGTTGGTCGGGTGACCATCTCCGATTTTCTTCAAATTTTCAGGGTTGATTCATACACCATTCAATAGCTTAAATCTAAAATTTTAGCTTCCTTAGTCAAAAACCTTTAATTTTATGGTCACTTAAATGGCCCCCACCTTCGACAAAAAATGCCCATGTTGGGCTTGATTGGCCAATGTCTTCATTTTGAGAGGCCTTGAAAAGTGTCTTCTAATAGGAGTAGAAGCTTCAAGTTTGTCATGCCAATACAACTTCTGGTGGGCTTTTCAATTTTGCAAGCTAAAAAGGCTGTGGAACAAACAGTTTCTGAGTTACAAGGGCTTAAACATGGCTCCATTTTGAAGCTTGCATCAATTCCTCCCACTTTTACGACACTACCATTTTCAAAAGTTTGTTCTACATCAATCACAGCTGTTTTAATACTCCTAATAGTCTCTATGGGTTATAAATTTATGAGTGAAATAAAAAAATAATGAAAAAAGGATTTATTTTTATTCTTAAAAATTTCCAAAAGTTGATATTTTCACAAAATTTGCAAAATTAACATCAACTTTGGGGTTTAATATAAAGGTATCCAAAATTAGTCGGAGTTGATACTTCTAGTAAAGAAAGATACATATGTGTACAAAAACATATATTAAGGAATAGATCTCCACTCAACTCCTTCATATAGTTTTGGCTATTCAAAGAAAAGTACTTTTTGTGAAAAATTCTGAATTTTTTCAAAATTTTGAAATGTTTAAATTTCTTTTTACAATATTGAATTGTAATTTTACTTCCATTTTATTACTTGGTAAGTTAATTCACAAATGTTAAATTATCTAAAGTTTTACTCGTAAAAAAGACAATATATACCTAGATTATTACTGCATTTGCAGTTAACACAACAGATGGACTAGCTTGTAGGCTCAATACTTGGATCTACCTAAGTAAATCATGTAGAACCATGTTCTACTGCTCTTTAAGCACTTCCTAGTAATTTAAATTATGCAGTTAGTACAGATAAACTAGCAGTAACCACCATTTTCAGTACAAAACCTTAAATTTAAGTAGCTTTGTTGTATTACTTCCCTTAATACAAGTGTACAGTACTTAGCTATATACAATAATGAATTTTTGAGTTTTTAAGCATGTGAATTATTGGCTATAAGTTCATATTCTTTTTTTAATGCGTGTTGTTTTGTGTAAATTCGTATGTAAACTTATATATAGCTAATAACTCTTATGTTTAGACACTGACTCAGGAATTTATTATTGTACTCAGGCTTTAAGTCTGATTGTCTTCAACACTCCATGGCCTCACAGCCATAAATTGGCAATTTATTATTCAGCTTGATACAGGTCTGTAGTTACTTAGGCTTTTTTTAAAATACTCCTCAATTTTAGATAGTACAAGTTATCAAATGATTGTTTGTCTCCCCATTTTCCAGCAACTGTAGGTGGTTCAATTGAACACAAAACATGTTGGAATGGAATCCAGCAAACGTCCTCTTGTTCAGGCCATTTAAAAGGATTCTTTTTCATGAAATTTACTAATAGATCCTTCTCAGTATCACACACTTCAACTATGTTTCCAACAAACCAGTCACCTTCATAGAAACAGGCCACATATGTACCAGGTTTATATTGGTAAGCCACATTTTCTTGTGTAGCATTGAGGAAGGAAAGTTGTACGTTAAAGAAATTTTCATTACTAGAAATTTTGTACAGTTTAATGCCTGTTGATGAAGGTCTAAAGCAGTGATATGAACGGGTTCCTGGGATTGTCTTAATTAAGGAATACCTTTTTTCTAACTCAAATAAATTAGCATTTTCCTCAATTTTAGCTGAATCAATGTACAGAAATTGTATACCACTAATATTAGATTTGCACCAATCGAACATCTCTTTTGGGTTGGTGATGTGACCTTTACTTGTTGCTTGTAGACTTGCCTGGGCAACTAACCTTTTGACGGTGCCACACAACATCACAGGGGCTTTTTCCGTGAGAGTGGCAAAAAAGTTCCATTCACATGTTAGTTGGAAATCTTTTTCATGTAACACTGAATTAATGATGTTTTTATAGTTTTTATATTGACTTGCTGCGCCATCGCTAAAGTAACAAATATGTTTTAGTTTATGATTCTGACTTTTAAGTAATTTCAAGGCTTCACATAAAAAAGAAGGAACTGCAGTTGTGTTGTGTGTAAGTGAATCTGATATTACACAAAAATTTGTAACTTTTAGTTCACCATAAACTTTTTGATAGCAGACTACCGGATGCAAGGTAGCCTGGGTATTGTCCCAATGATGCCCTTGTACAGCATCCTGAATTATAAAACTATAGTTTTCAGAGAAGTCAACAAGCACTAATGCTGTAGAATCATTGAGGTTTTCTTTACAGTCGGACAAATATTTTGATTGGGCTTTTGCTATGAAATGGTGTACTTTCAACTTTTTTGTACTTTCACATATGTCTTCTACTACATTCGAAACACTTTTTGTCATTGTGACCAGCTGGGTATGGTCTGTATGAAGCCACTGCTTAAAGGAAACCTCATCATCAATGTCATAATCATTGTTTTAAAAAATGGTAAGAAGCCAATCCCGTAATTCATTTAAATCAGGACATGTTTTGCAGTTATTAATCATGCAGTTTCAGTTTTGCAGACTATTTTCCCTAGTAACACTCTTAATTCTACTTTGACGGGGAGTGATTCACATAAAAGTTTAAAGTTCTGGTGTACAGTGCCCGCGAAAAGTATCCGATCACCCTTGAAATTTGTATTTTTTACATAAAAAATAATGTTTAAATGTATACTAACCTTATATTAGTATTTTGTCATCTGTCCTTTGGTTTGGATGACTTGTTCTAGACGTTTTGGCATGGATTTAATCAAGTTTTGACAAACTTCCACTGATATTTCCTTGCACCATACCTTTTTGATGGCCTCTTGTAATTTTTCGACTGAGCCAGTGTCGTGACATTCAACCTTATTTTTTATTATTAGCCACAGATTTTCTATCGGATTGAGATCTGGACTATTACCAGGCCAATCCAAAATATCAAATTTATTGTCAGTAATCCATTTTGTCACTATTTTTGGCCCTGTGACATGGTGCACCATCATGCATGTATGTTTTTGTCCTTTGGATTGCCATTGCCATTGGAAGTTTATCCTGTAGCATTGCTAAATACCGTGCACCATTCATAGTTGTGTTCTTCGGAAGAAATATAAGTTTCCACGCCCATAGTAACCGAAACAACCCCAAACCATCACACTTGGAGGGTGTTTCATTGTCTTTAGGGTGTATTTAGGGTCCATCCTATTTGAGCCAATAGGCCGGCGAACCTTTTTTGGACAACTTCTGAATGTCAAAAATGTCGACTCATCGCTAAATAAAACCTTCTTCCAGTCATCAACAGTCCAATGAATGTATTTTTTACAAAATGCGACACGTTTTTTACGCATTTTTTCATTAATGAACGGTTTCTTAGCAGCATGGCGAGATGGTAATCCGAGTTCTTTTTGGAGCCTCTCCTGGATAGTTCGTTCAGAAACACCAGATAACAAATTATTCATATTAAATTTTATTTCTTTCGCAGTTATTGTTGGGTTTTTCAATACTAAACGTTTCATAAGTTTGTCTGTTCGCGAATTTGTTTTTCTCGGTCTGCCAGATCGTTTTTTAGGGACTGGCGTGGTTAGGCCACCATTGTTCTTAGCCCGTGAAACCCATAAATTAACGGTACTTTGGGATATGTTTAATTCCTTAGCTATCTGTCTCTGTGATTTCCCACATGCATGCAAAGCAACAATAGCACCTCGACAATCACTCTTAAGTTGTTTTTTAGCACACATTATATATAAACTTTATTTACACCACTTTCTGTAAAAAAAAAAAAAAAAAAAATCAAGAAATTTACACAAACAGTGAAATCTGACAAATTTGAGACACAGCCACCCGCAACGAAGGCTACCAGAACACTAATTTGAGAATGCGTTGGATAGCTCTCATATCAGCGAGCAACCTCAAAGTTACCAGATGTCGCTAGAACAAATAGAAAGTGAATTACGTGTCTCTGAATATCAAGGGAAAATATTGTATTTTCTTGAGTGATCGGATACTTTTCGCGGGCACTGTATTTCACAAATGCGTACATTGTGTGATCCTTTACTCCCCACACCTATACACCATTTTGGTCTCAGTTCAAAAAACTTTGATTTGGAGATTTTGTCATTTGGATATTTATTTTTGTAAAGCGTATATAATTCTCTGATATTTGTCAACAACAGTATTTTCTGCTTGTGAACCTTCCCTTGTGGTGTTTTTATTGATTTGTAGTCTTTTTTACCAGGGCATTCTCTATATTCATTGTTTTGGAAAAAGTCTATCACTCTTTCCTTTATTTCATCGCTTATACCCTTGCTACTCTTTATTTCTCATTATAGGAAGGATACCTTCTTTTCTCTTTAAGGCCCTGACAGCATTAACCATTCTGGCTGACACTTCAAATTCTTTCATAATTCTTTCTCTGGACCAGGTTTTACCAATTGGAAGGAGTATTAGAATTTGTATCTTTTCTTGTCTGGTACTAGTTTTACACTTTTCTTTCAGTTCCTCTATCATATGCTGATAACACTTTCCTTCCTCGCTCTCTATAGGTTTCTCTGCTTCCTCATCCAAAATGCTAGGCTTCATATGAAGTACTTTTGACAGCTTTGATTTTGTTGGTTTCAATTTGCTTTAGTTTCCTTTTTGTGTAAAACTTTCAATATCTTGCTCTTACATACTTAATGGGTGAGCATTCTAGTGAACCTAATGTTTCGTCAAATGTCTCCTTAACTATTTCTTCTGGAACATATTCATCACTACCTGAGTCTTTTTCATCTTCAATCGTCTTGGCTCTAGAGAAGCATGTTGAGCAAAGTTTCTGTCCTGGTATCAGATTCAGTCTAGTTGCTATGTCTTTGTCAATAATTTGTAGTGATTCTGCAAATAAAGTAGGGTAATGTAAACTCTAAACACATTGGTACGGTAAATAATTTTAAAACCTCAACATTTGGTTATAGGCTATTCGTATAAAATATTCAAAACATATGCATTCAGTAGCACAGTATATAGCCTACCCTATTAAAATTAAATAGCTATTTTAGGTTACAATTTACAATATAAACTTCTTTATGAAATATAAATATATTAGTACCTATATTTACTTATAATCTTTTGATGATTTCTCCATGGATCTTGGCAGCTACGTTGCATTTGTTGGTAATGCATGCCAAACATTTTTTCATGGTGGTAGCATACAGTAGCACTATTTGGGTTGATTACAATTGCTTTTGTTCTCCACAATAGCAGTTTCCTTGTTTCATCTGTCAGCTCATGTAAGGTATACATATCCACCTTCCTGGTGAGTCTGTGTTCATGACATGGATCATCCAAGTACATACCAAAGCTGCACTTTGATTCTTGATTAGAATAAGCCATTATTACAGGCAGTAAAATTAAGTTAATTGCTCTAGTTAAATTTTCTGAAAATAAAAGATCATGATCTATAAAATAGGCCTGGACATTAATGATTAACGATCATGTTTTACATTTATAAGAATATACAAAGCGAAATGAGCTACCCAGAGCCCTTCGAGTCGCTGGTTGTTTTGACAGACATATTAAATTTCTTGTGTTTTAGACTTATTTACAAATTATTACATTTGTAAATCAACTTAAGTAATAAAATGGAAGTAAAATTACAATTCAATGTCATAAATAGAAATTTAAAAATTTACAAATTTTGCAAAAATTTGAGATTTTTCACAAAAAGCACTTTTCTTTGAATCACCAAAACTATATGAAGGAGTTGAGTTGAGATCTCTTCCTTAATATGTTTTTTTACACATATGTATCTTTCTTTACTAGAAGTATCAACTCCCTGACTAATTTCAGACACCTTTATATTAAGCCCCAAAGTTGATGTTAATTTTGCAAATTTTGTGAAAATATCAACTTTTGGAAATTTTTAAAAATAGAAATAAATCCTTTTTTGGTTATTTTTTTATTTCACTCCTAATAGTCTATGGGTTATAAATTTATGAGTATTAAAACAGCTGTGATTGATGTAGCACTAAAAGTTTTGAAAATGGTAGTTGTAAAAGTGGGAGGAATTGATGCAAGCTTCAAAATGGAGCCATATTTAAGCCCTTGTAACTTAGAGACTATTTGTTCCACAGCCTTTTTGCTTACAAAATTGAAAAGCCCACCAGAAGTTGTATTGGCATGACAAATTTGAAGCTTCTACTCCTATTAGAAGACACTTTTCAAGGCCCCTCAAAATGAAGGCATTGGCCGATCAAGCCCAACATGGGCATTTTTTGTCGAAGGTGGGGGCCATTTAGGTGACCATAAAATTAAAGGTTTTTGACTGAGGAAGCTAAAATTTTAGATTTAAGCTATTGAATGGTGTATGAATCAACCCTGAAAATTTGAAGAAAATCGGAGATGGTCACCCGACCATCCCTGTACTAATTGAGCTGGAATGACCCCACTGGTATCAGCTGATATTTCAAAAGTACGATTTTTCCAAAATTATGAATAAAAAGACTATTTAGAGGATGAAATTTCCAATATTTTATTGTTTTATCACTTCACATAATTTATTTTTTCACAAGGGTTAAGTTCTTGTGTGAAAATAGCAGCTGTTCTGTATGTTCAGGAGAGAGCCGATTTCTAGCAGCACTGGCAATGTTTCCTCCAGTAATGAATATGCATTTGCTTGCAACTGTTGTTGATGGTGCTCTCAAATATATCTGAGCTAAGTTCCCCAAAAAACACATTTACTAAGCCCAACATAGGCCCACAGTCCAATTGTATAACAAATAAAACTATGATATCTAATGCAGTGTTGCTATCTTTAATGAAAAAGATTATTGCTTTGTTGCCAAATTTTCAACATGGAAAATAAATTATGAATGTTACAAAAATATGACAAACTAATAAACCCTAGCTAGATATTGGTATCAGTTATCAGCTATGTTTTTAATTAATTATCAGTATTGGTTATTGGCTAAAAAGTGATATTGCTACATCCCTAGTAATTAGTGTTATACTGTAATTAATTTCTTAAGAGTAATTTGTACTAACCTTTCAACCTTTCAAAAGTTCCGTGTGATGATTCCTCATTTCACGAAGGTCAAGCTTGTCGCCCCTCCTCTTGAATTGGCCTGGTGAAGTAGCGAGTTGGTTTCTTGTACTCTCCACCTCATAGCCAGGTATGCCTGGCTGATTGGGGATTGTTCTGAGCCAGGTGTCCAATCTTTTTTTGAAGATGTCCACTGTATCCCCACTCATGTTCTTTAGGTCTTTGGGCAGCTAACAACAAAACTATTTTCTTTCAGGGTTAAGGATGTTCCCTGTCTAGCCTTTAATTTGGGAACATGACAGTTTTCTTTTTCTACTTTCCACAGGGTTCAGAGTAAGATTAGGGACTAGTTTCTCCATTATTTTCAAAGTGTAAATAATGGTGTGTGTGTGTATATATATATTATATATATATATATATATATATATTATATATATGGCGAATCGGTTCTTCCCGAACTAAAAAAAAAAAAAAAAAAAAATATATATATATATATATATATATATATATATATATATATATGTGTCCCAATTTTTTTTGTTCCTGAAGTTTGTCATGCACACACCCCTAATTTCTTCCAGTCGTGAAAACATGCCAGCAAGATGAATTTCATTCGTGTTCTTTAATTTTAAGGGTCCCCTCAAACCATGTGTTACTATTGCTGAATGGCTACTCTCTACCTTATACTAATTGTAGCATATTTAATTTCAGGTTATGGATACAAGAAAGCAGGAGACTCTGTGGATGGTGGGGGTGTTGCGAAATGAACCCCTGGAAATGCTGTGTCAACTCCTGACAGTGGGAGATGTTCTTCGACATCTGTTGTTCTTCACTCGGAAGAAAAAAATGTCCACGGCGGAAGCTGCCAATGTGGTAGCTGATGAGGTTATGGCGGTGTGGGCTCGGGCATCTATTCCAACCTCCCACAAGCCCAAGTGCGTCGAGAGGATCAAGGCCCTCTCCACGGACTACGAGAAGGTTGCCAGAAACTGAAACTGTGGGGGAGAGAAGCAACTGGAGCGGGAAAAGGGATTCCAAGCCAACCTGAATACACTGTTCGAAACAGCTCATGCCAACGCCATGAAACTCATCAAAGTCCCCGAAGATCGAGACTTTCTGAATGACCAGCGAACCGTGCGGAAGATGTACATCGGAGGAGAGGACCTGGAGTTTGCTCGCAGGGCAGCGGAGCGGGAGAAACGCCGAGCAGCTGAAGAGAAGAGGAAGAAGAAAAGCCGCGAAGAGATGGACTCAGTGCAAGCAAAAGGAACGGTGAAAAGTGGTTCTTCTTCTTCGGAGTCCATGGCCGAAGCATCCAATGATGATGTCCAATATTCCTCTCCTGGTCCTTCGGCTCCTCGATCCACTCCCAAGGATGGCCAAGTGTCGGCAAGGAGGATCATCCAATATCCCAATTTTGCTGCAGCCCTGGATCGAACTGGAACCTCAGTATGCCAAGCGATGCACATTGTGGCTCCAGCACTCGCTGCCGCTGGAGTTGTTATCCTCGATCACCTTGTCCAAATCAAGTCTTCACCGTTCATGGCAGAAGTCCAGGAAGAACTTGGCAGCCGGAATCAAGACCGAGTTCAACCCTGATACGCCGCTTGTCATCCACTTTGATGGCAAACTCCTCCCTGATTCGGATGGAGGGAAATTGGATCGCATACCAGTGCTGGTCAGCGGGAAGAATCTTGAAGTTGTTGGTGATCCCAAAAATCCCTGACAGCATGGGACAGCGGATTGCTGGAGCTGTTCTGAAGGTGCTGAATGATTGGCCACAAGTTCAACCATGGATTGCCAGTCTCTGCTTCGACACAACAGTGGCGAATACCGGTATTCACAGCGGCGCTTGTACGATTATCCAGGACCAAATGGACCGCCGCGTTCTTTTCCTGGCTTGCAGACACCACATGATGGAATTGGTAATCACCTCAGTCTTTGACCTGTTCTTCAGGTCTTCTGGCCCCGAAATTGCGCTGTTCGCTTGCTTCAAATCCCAATGGGAGTTCATCGACCAGAAGCAGGCTTCTCCGTTCAACGGCGATGGCCCAAGCGACATCCTTTCAGAATGGGTGGCATTGAAAAAAGCAGATTGTCCACTTCATTGAAGACCAGCTTGAAGTTGGCCACCCAAGAGACGATTACTGGGAGTTCTTGATCCTCGCTCTGGTCTTCCTCGATGGTCATGGCAAATGAGATCTCTGGTACAATCCTCCTGGAGCATACCACCAGGCCAGGTGGATGGCCAAAGGCATTTACTGTCTTAAGATGTTCATCTTCCGAAGCCAATTCCACCTGACCACTCACGAGGTCTGGTCACAACGCAGGATAAACGTCTTTGCCGTCACCATCTACCTCCAGAGGTGGTTCGAGGCTCCATTGATGGTGGACGCGCCCGTCAATGACCTGGAGCTGTACAAGGCGGTGGATCATGATGTAGGTACCGCCGCATTGACGAAATTCCGGGACCACCTCTGGTACCTAAACGAAGATTTAGCTGGACTCGCTATGTTCTCCTCCAAAACCACCGATGCAGAGAAGATGGCCATGCTCCAAAATCTGCACAAGAAGACCGAAAACCCAAAACATCTGCGTCGGCTGGAGGGAGTGTCTTGAGTGTGAGATGGTCGGATTTGAGCACCTTGGTCACGAAAAGGACTCAAAACCTTTTTCATTGCCTGAAGCTGCTGGTTCCAAAAACCCGCAAAGATCTCGAAGGATGTGCACCATCGTTGAAGTCTGTGAATGACGTGGCAGAACGGGCGGTGAAACTGGCGGAAGATTTCAACGAGGGCCTGACAAAAAATGAGGAGGAATGGCAGCTCGTGTACCAAGTCGTCGAATACCACTGCCAGCAGTTCCCCTCACAGACAAAAATCCTCTGTCCCCCAAAAATGTGCCATTAGGAAGAATTTCCATTTCCTTTAATTTAGTCATTAGAAAGAATTTACATTTCATTCTTCCATTCTAGAATGATTAATGCTGAGCATTTACGTTTGTTCATATAGGGTCGAATAAACAAGGTCAATGAGGGACCCTTCCCTCCTAATATGCCAATGAAATTTCGCCCATTTTTTCCTTTCTTCAAGTGTAATTAATTAAAGGGGTGTGCGATTTGACTTGCAAATTTTTATTTTCATATGTGAGGCTGGACACCCTAATATATAATATATATAGATATATATATATATATATATATATATAATATATATATATGTGGACCTAGTTTTAGCCGTTTAAGGTGATAATGATTTAATTGTATGCAACGATTGATTTAGGCAATGACTGATTGCTTTATAATGATAGCTGGGTTAATTATTTATATTGTATACTAATCACCGATTGGAATGAATGGTTATTTGATTAGATCCACCATACTTATTGGAAGTGACCGAAATGGCAGCGAGGGTCACCAGCTTGATTTACGCTCAAGCAAATTAATATTAAGGTTATGAAAGACACCTTACTTTTGTAGTTTATTATGAAAATAAATCCGTTATTTTATTCACTGTGATATAACAAAGAATTGACAGTAATTAATTGGTAGTTTTGCGTTATGCTCATGGCATAGGCTTAGCTAATAAGATGAAATGTTAATAGCTTAATTGACACGTAATAATAATGTAATACTCATCGATGGTATGTAAATGGCATGCACATAGAACATTGAATAAGCCTAGTTAATGATATAAAGAATGCACGTGCGTTTGGTACATTGAATGGAAAACATGACACTGATTAAGTAGGCTACATGATTGCATGGATGCACATAGAATAATTGATGTGGCCTAATAATAATGGATTGAAATGCTTGCACAATATCATTTATATAAAGGACATTATGTGATGTTAAGTGATTACGTCAAGAGAACATTTATTTAAACACACATTTTATGACTTGAACATAATGACGGATGGTACGCGGAATAAACGGTATTGAATTGACACTTGAATTGGATGATAGGCCTACTGCGTTATTAACGGGAGTCAATGGACGCGTGATTACACACTTTGGGAGTATAGCCTACCGTTCGGCGGTAGGCTAATGTAGGTTTCTGAGGTACTTACGAATATGATGTACTTAGCTTAGGGCGATGTAAAAACTTGAAGACGGCTGAAACAGAACCTATTACGCAGATTCTAGTTGTCGTTGTTCGTTAAGCCTCTTGAGATGATGGATGTAGGCTTCGTGAGCCTGAG